>VWZO01020260.1:889704-958500 GCA_013396975.1 Bucco capensis | reverse complement strand
TTTTTTGGACAGCTGATGGATATTCCATGGAATGCTGAGTACCAACAAGCTGGAAAGTGCAAAATCCTGGCAAATGATTAACTAAAAAAAGCCTCTCTCTCCCCTTCCTTTCTGTAAGAAAAAGATTTCAAGTAAGTAGGATTTGGCAAAGTTCCTCCATCTCCAAACGCCACCAGTAAAAAAAATCCAATGAAGAAATTCTAATCACATTACGTCATGAAGTCTCCATGATGCCACACTGGTTTTGCCCTGTTATGCAGTATGCTTATTATTTTGATATACTGAAGGCAACATGACACAATGAAGTAGGAAGACACAACAGCAGTTTGTGCTCTTTGAGCAGAAACCTCACCTCACTCCTAGACACCCTATTTCAACCTCCACTTTGACAAGTTCTAGTTATACTCACCCTTAACAGACCTGTTCCTTTGCAAGCCAGGTCGCTACACAGCAGCTTCCACAAAGCTAGTTGTTATTTCACAAGCTAGAGTCTGAAGTAGAGAAGTACATCCCTATTTTTCTGAGGCATTGCCTCTACAGTCTGGTGTGCATCTTCATCAACTTTCATATAGGGATTGGCAAACAATAAGTTACAGAGTTAAAAGAACAGGCTATAGTCCAAAGTAGCTGTAGTAATTCTGTTCAGGTAGAAGACAAGACAAAGGGAGGAAAACAAATCACTGATCTGTAATACTAAGTGTTCTTCAAGTAACATCAGTGAAGAGAAAGCCTTAAGCTGTAGGAACAGTATCAAGTGCCACTGAGCCACTAACATCCTATCCTTTTAGAGAGAAAAGGCTGGAATTAGCACTCAAAAGGCCAAGAGCTGAAGCAGATTTGTCTTTGTTTCTAGCAGAATCTGTAGTGACCAGGCTTGTAACAGAAATAGGTAAGTGAGCTGGAAGCCACCCATTCTACCAGAACCTGCTCCTATCAAGTTAAAAAGTGCAACAGTCCTGTTCATATAAACAACAATAGCAGCCAATGCAAACCTGATCAGAGATTCAAGTGCCAGTTCTCACTTTGCAATGCACAAGTGTGTACACTGCCTGCAGTTTGTTTGGAAGCTGAGACACACATACCCACACAGCTGCACAAATTACTTGGCATCCCAGCAATGAATTTTAAAAAGCCCAAACAGTAACACCAGAAATAACACATTTCAGTTTCCTATTTAACTGATGTCTACATGTTTAAACAGTACTAAGTTTAAATAATATTTACAATTGGGGATAAAAAAACACCAATGTCAATGCAGCTTTTACCCAAACACAGAGAGTAAAGAATTGAAATATTAATATGAAAACTCCTCTAAAACAAGCAGAGTGAGCACGTGAAGATTGTTTCCTAAGCAGTTGTTTAAGGCACTGTTATTGACCTCTTAAAGAAGCTGTCATTTTTGTTACCAGTAACTAGGTAAACTTTCAATCTCTATGTCATGAGGTAAATATACAGCACTGGAAGACATACTGCATCTGGGCCTGAGGAGCCATGGCATTTAATTTACCTTTACGAATGAGATTCAGTAGTCAGATTCACTGAAGCAGGAAGACAGATAATGACCTCTTCAAACAGGAAAACATCAAACATTCCAAATCAGTTTGCCTGTATGAAAGAACTTTAAGACTCCAAAACAAGTTAAATGTTTTCATTGACCCCACAACTTGTCCCATCAAGTGTGAGCTTTAAGGAGATTGGGAATCACATTGAGGAAAATTTTACTCCATACAACAGGGCATGCCAATAGCAAAGAGTATTCAGTAATATACACTAATATTCACAGCTAACTTCAGCCCAAAGTTGCAAGTTGCTGGTAACAGCAAGAGGGATACCAACAAATGTATTTGACATGTTCCAAT
The DNA here is from genome assembly GCA_013396975.1 of Bucco capensis. NCBI lineage: Eukaryota > Metazoa > Chordata > Aves > Piciformes > Bucconidae > Bucco > Bucco capensis. Next base: position 956,641 of record VWZO01020260.1, on the reverse strand, counting down.
ACAGCTGAAGTCTGAACTGAAGATGGGTACTCAAAGCCAAAACACACCACCCATCTTTACTGAGGTTGCCACATTGTCTCCTGGAAAGAACTGATGACTTCTTGCCCTGGATCCCAACACTGCCAGGACTATTCAAATAAGCCCTGAAAGGCCAAGTTTCATATTAAGGGGAAGACATGTCCATTTTCAAGACAAGAAATGGCAAATCAAGTTTGTAAAATATTTAATAGAGCAGTTTCCCAGCAGACTCCTGGCCAGAATCATAACCAGATTTCTAAAAAGTATATATATTTTTAGATCTGAAAATTTGTCTTTATTTTCTTTTTTTTTTTTTTTTTTTTACAAAATGGATTCCAGGAAGTTTAAAAGGCAAGTATTATCATAGAGGACTTGGGTGCAGAAATCAGGTGTAGTCATTCAAAGCATTCAAGTAGGAATATGGTAATATAAATATTTGAAAAGCATCTTTTATCATAAATGTTCAAAACAAAAAAATTTATAACTCATTCCAAACTAAAAATTGAGCTTTTTTTTTTAGCATGTATCTCCCTGAACAGAAAAAAAAAAAAGGTAACTTTTTGAAATCTTTCTAAAGGCCTGAAAGCTTTCTCGTTGGTTAGTTACATTAGCAGACTTGCCTTTGATTTGATTCCTTCCTTTCCAAAGAAGGAAAGGATTACATCAGTCCACTGTTAAAACAGACAAGATGTTGCAAATTAATTCTGGGATAATATGTTCCAACAAAGCCTAGAGTAGAAAGGTGCTGAGGTTGCTTGGAGTTTAGTAGTCATCTCCTCTGCTGACTACCTCCTTGCATGTTGGGCGCAGCAGTATAGTGTGCTCAAACTGTGCTGTGTAGGAGCCTTTGATGTCACACAGGGGAGGGTAGGGATCCACTATGCCCAGGTCACACAGGTTCTTCAAAGCCATTAGGTATTTGCTCTCTCCCAGGCGATCTAGCCATCTGCGGCAGAAGGCAAGGGTACCAAAGTTTTCATTGATAACATTTAGCAAGTGTTTCGCTCTTGGAAGTCTGAAGAAGAAAAGAAAGAACAGGCTTGATAAGAAAAAGGTTTAACTAGCAAGAATTCACTACAGAAATAACACACACCAATGAAGAACAGGGTTAGATTACAAGGTATTTTAAGACCGCCTAGTCTTGGGATGTCTTTCGGCATCAATCAAGCGTTCTGCTCACAAAAGAAAGTCCATTTTCCTCCTGCAAAAAGATATCCTTTGAAACAAATCTGAATGCTGCTGAACACCCTGGCCATCCACTTCCAACAGGGTTAGCAAAACTAAACACAGTGAAAGGAATCATTCTCTTAAATAAGAGGACAACTGATTTTTATAATATATATAAGAAATACATCTAAAAATGTATTTTCATCTATTTTAGATGTATTTTCATCTATCTAAAATAGATCTAAAACAAATAAAAAATACATCTATATTTTTATTATATATATTAATTTCTTTTTATAAAGAAAAATAGAAGTCCTCCTGATCCAAAGTGGTTAATAATCTGGACTAATTTAGGCATAAAGCTTGGTGGCTTAAAACGCTGAAGTTTTACCTCTGAAGTCAAATAATCTGTAAGCTTTTTATTCATACCTTTTTACAATGTATAAGCATAAAAATTAGGGATTTATAGAACTGCAAAGAAAAACTTATTTCCAAACATAAGCAGTTCCTTTTCAACCCTTATGCTAAGTCTTCCCTGCACCCCTTTTTTTTTTCCTCACCACATCACTAGATTTTTCTATGGAAACAAAACAGAACTCTCTGGAAAAGCAGCTCTGCCTGCTAGGTCTTCACATAACAGTCTTCACTAAATAACATGAGGTTGCACTCTTAGAAATGCTAAAATGCAATCCCAGTGAAAACTGGAAATTAATCATCTATTTAATTTTATAGCTGAAACAAGAACTTAAACCCCACAAAATATCCACATAAACAAGAGAAATGACATGAATAGCTTGATATATTCTGGGAACAGCACTAGGATTGTGGCACACAACCATAAGAGATGCTGATATAAGAAAATACATCTATATATTTGATACACAATTATAACTATGTAGTACACAAATATAATATACAAACATTATGTATTAATGATAGGAAGACTGTGAAAGAAAAATGTAGAATCCTGAAGACATAATAATATATATATTTTCCCAATTTCCCGATTCTTTGGAATAATTCAGAGCATATTTCATAACAAGGACACTGCTACCACCACTCTTTGACAGCCTTATTAATTACAGAAGAACCTGCACTGTATCCAATTTGAACCCTAAGAGCTCTAGCACAATACCCCAGTAAAAACCAACCACAAAATCCAACCTTATTGGCACATGTCCAACATCAAAGTTCTTCATATAATGAGAACACTCCATGTCATCATGAACAACTCCTTTTCCTGTGCTCCCAAAGGTTTCTATAGCATATACTTCACCTTCCTAAGGAGAGGGGGGGGAAAAAGGAACACGTTGCAATACAAAAGTAAGTGACATTGAGCCATTCTGATATAATGATCTCAGTACAGCAACTCCTGAACACAATAAATGTGAATAGGTTCAATCACCAAGAGAGAAAGAGTCAACATGGAGACTTCACACCATAAAGTCACAAACATCTCCAAACCATCAGCTATTTATTATGTTAGTACCATTTCATTTGTTTCAAGCCATAAATATCAGTACCTTTCTAATCACACTTTGTCAAAGTCACTGCAGTTCAAACATTGTCAAAGCAAACATCTAAGATAACTGAAACTACATTCTGCTGCAAAGCATTTGTTAACTGAAAGTAATTCTCCTTTACTATTCAGCAGGAAGTCCAAGGAAATGGATAGTTTAGACACAGCAGATAGATGTTGATTACAGAGACTCACTGCACTGAAGAACTTGCTACTCAATTTCTGCAAGAATTTTCTGGTAATAGCTGCTAGTATAAACCCTGAACCTGCTCATTTCCTCTCCACAAGATAAATTTCCTCAAGAAATGAAGGTGATCTATATCTGCAAGGGCATTATCAAAATTCTAGCTAAGAACACACTGAAATGCCTTTATATAAACTCGTTTCTGCAAGTGCATTCATGTATCCTTAAGTTCCTTTCACAGTCCTACTGCTAACAAGGATGTTCATCAAACATCCATGGACAGCAGGAACTGGGGTTTTCTGTTTAAGCCATTTTGAAAGTCACAATCCAAAAATAAGCCATATGAAAAGCAGTAACACAGGCTTCAAATAAGCTTTATAAAGATAAACTTTTAAAGGTGTCTATGAATACTCAACTGATGTAATTTAAAAAACAAAACAAAACAACAAAAGTACAAAAAGCCCCACACAATGCCACAAAATAGAATCACTTTACACCCCCTTTTTCAGAATAAGGATCCTCAGAGGCTGTATTTCTCTTCATCCCAAAAATCTTATTGGATTGCAGTTTGATACTATAATAGGCACAGTACAGTAAGAGCTTGGCTATGCTCCACATTCTTCATTGGCAGAACGCACTGTCTTTAATGATGTAGGATTGTGTCCTAAGTAACCTACAGAAGCTGAAGATATTAAAAAATGTCTTCTCCCCAGTGTCTGGATATTCAGTTAAAACAACCTCAAAAAGCTCTGAAATCTTTAAGTAAGATTTCTGCTTAAAGAACACTTAAGCTTTATACTAGCAATACACTGATGATGGATGAGATAACCATTCATTAAGCTAAAACAAGAAAGGCACAGCTTATTTTATTCTTCCTTTTCCAATACTCTTTAATCCCATTGCACACTCCTATAGATAAGATGACAGTTAAAACTTTGTCCTTTTGCTCACAGCATTAACAAGGTGATCATCAACTATGATACAAGTTCTGGGTGAAGAGAGAGAGCTTACCTCAGAAAAAAATCATGTCCAGCCCATACTACTCAGCTATTACAGGTCTTACTTACTCTGATAGGCTTACTAGTGATCATTACTGATCAGCAACCAGGCTTAGAATGAAATTAAAAGCTTCTTATCTCACTACCAGTCTTCTAAATAAGCCTTCTTACCTTGTTAGAACACAAGCTTACATCAAAATGGTGGCTAAATCTTAGGTTAGACCCTTTAATACTGCCTTTCTGCTTGGCAGTTAGCTACATAAAGGCACGCAATTTCTCTTCCCCTGCTCCAAAAATATTACTCAAACACCATCTTTCATCTAGCCTTTCACATTAACTGAAAATATGTTTAATTATTTTGCATCTGCAAAGAAAAACTACACTGGAAGCTTCTCAAGAGAGGTATCAGATCTAACTGTACTTGCCAGAAGTCATCCAAAGCTACAACATCACAAAAATGTTTCTCAAGAATTACCAGCCAGAGAGTGAACAAACAAGGGAAGTATGAATGACTGGCAAGTCCAAACACCTTTCAGGACAACTCTGGTCCCTCAAGTTCATCCCAAAATCTGAATTTTCCATGCTCCTAAATGTAACATTTCTAAGTGCAACATTCCAACACTGCATTTAAATAACATACACACAATGAGAAATAAATATGCAAGAGTTTCCATAAGCATCACTAAAGCTGTTTGGATTTCAAGGGGTTTCTGTTGTTGTTTGGTGGGGATTTTTTGCTTAGTGTTTTTGTCGTTGTTTGGTGGATTTGTTTGTTTTAAAAACAAAAGGTTCCAAGGCTTCTATTTCAGAAAGTGTTAAGATACCAGAACACTTCAGGGCTAAATGGAGAAGCCACCAAGACGAAAAGGAGTGATAATTCCTTACAGGAACACTATGAAGTACAACAACATTTTTCCTCTGCTGCTATTATCTACCAGGATCACAAATACTGCATCACAGGAAATATTTCTCTTGCAGTGATGGTTGGGGAAACTTAACAGAAAGATGCAGGAACTCCACGTACCTCCATCCTTGTGGCTTCTCCTCCTTTGACAATGGGCACTGTTTTCCCAGCGTGTATCCTGTATGGCCCAATCGAGTGTCCGTTCAAATTGCGAATGGGTTTCACTTTGGGACAAAACATTAATATTACAGATAATTTCCTAACATGTTAAACCTTTTAAAGCAATTCAATTTATTAGCCCACACTGTAAGCATCATATTGACTCCTTGTATCACAGAGGAACTAAACATAAAACTAACTATACATTTGTACAAATTCCTGCCAAGACACAAATGAATTTTGTATGCTACATCAAAACTTCATTATTGAAGACTAGCAACTCCTAACAGTAATAAAAAAATCATTAATAAAGCCAAACAGCAGGAATCAAATTATTTGTACATTTTGATACAATTGCTTAGCCTTCATCTTATCTGTTAAACATAGAATACTTAATAAGGCAAGAATGTTCCTAGAGAGGAACAGTAAGCCTGCCAGAAACATATATTTATGCAAGACTAATATTATATAATACAAATAAGTATTTGTACAAATATATATACACACACACACAACTTTAAAGAACAACTATCCTTAGGTAAAGAAAAGAACTTGCCTTGGTATGTTTTGCCATCAATTTCAACCTCATAAGATTCCATAACTTCTTGTATGGCTTCCCCCACATCACAGAGACGTACATCTATTCCAGCACACTGAAAATCAAGTGCAAATATAAATGGCAAATAACAACCTTTACTGTAAAAGACTTCATAAATGACTTACATACTAATCATACCTTTATTCCAGTATTTGTGGCATCCTTTACAGCTTGTAATAGTCTGTCATATTTTGGATTGAATGTGACTGTGAAAGCACAGTCAATAATATGACCTGAAATCAGCAGAAGTTAATTAGCTTCATAGTCTTTGCACTGAAGAATGTGCTCAAAAGTTTTAAGTCATAAATGAAAACTAACCACTAATGTGTGTCCCAAAATCTATTTTGCAAATATCATCATACTGCAGGACTGTTGGATCTCCAGCATTGGGAGTGTAGTGGGCAGCACAATTATTCAGAGAGCACCCAGTAGGAAATGCAAGACCTGCATTTAAACCATTTTCCTTTATCAGCTTACGTGAGCAGTCTTCTAGTTTTTCACTAAAAGGCAAAAGGGGAGGGAGAAAAAGAAAGAAACAGTTGTCTTTAATATTTCTTATAATGACTTCAAATAAATCAATGCAAGAACAAAACCTCAGAAAAATATTCAAGTAAATGTTCTAATTTGAAATGGCTTGTATGCTAACTATAAGGAGACTCTAGACTGAAAACATAAGTACAACTTAATCTCCAATTCTTTGTGCCATTTCTTCTACCCTTTCTTGGGCAAAACTGTGTATTTCATAAGTGTTTTTACTCTAAATTTAAATATCCATCTTGTAACAAGCCACATTTAACACATGCTCATTCTTCCTGAGCAGCAGGGGTTACACTACTCAAGTTTAGGCAAATTAAATGCATTCTTTACAATTACTGAGATTTAGGGAAAAAATAAAAAAGGCAATAGTAAAGTCCTCTCATTTAGTAAAAACAATTCTAACTAAAGAAAGGCAATTTTTTTTTTCATTTAAGCAATAATTGTGATAAAATTAAATCTTATGAAACTAACGTTTGTTCTTGATTTGTGCCTACTCTCAAGCTCTTAGCTATTGGAAAGCTACAGATCCATGTCCACCAATGCACACTCCTATAGTGGCAGGGGATGATGTAAACTGCAGCTCACACCAGTGCACCATAGTCTGATTTTATTTAAGGAAGATACTCAGAGCAATCTGGAAAAAGAAGAGAGCTTATTTTAGCAGGCAAGTCCTCACAGCCTGAGGTACTTCTTAGAAAAGTCGTGTTTTGAGAAAATGATTGCTTCTAACAGTCCAACTATGTAATTCAGCATGACAGATTGGTTTCAGCCAGATGAGTGATGACTGAAGCAGCTGTCTGTCTTCCACTGTCCCTGTGGTGTATTATTTCTTGTCATTATCCTTGCACAGTTATCTTGGGGATGAGCTCTGATCAGCTTTCTTACTATCCTACTCTCCTCAGCATCATACTCAGTCATATCAGGCTGAAGTACCTGAAGCTAAACTGTTCTGGATCAGGGCAGGACTTGTAAAGTAGACATTCATTCTAGATTAAACTGAAGGACAGAACAAGGAACAGTTGGAAGAGTCACAAGAATCAGTTCAGGCCAATTATGTCCTCAAACTTCACCTTAATCAAACTCATGTTTATCTTAATCCATTTGCTCAGTTATTTCTTATCAATTGAGAAGAACAAAGAAACACTTTCTCAAGAAACATCAGTCAGTGAAGACTAAATATAGACAACATTTTCCTGTCCTGGACTGAGCAGCCATGCCATTTTTATGTCTTTACCCACTCCCGGATGCAGACTGCACCTGCATTGCTCATCCACACAGCATTTCACTGACAATTCTGGCAACCCCCAGAATGTTTACCACTGCTTCTCTCAGCACTGCTGCAAAACTTACGAGCACTGAACATTACAATCAAGAATATGGTCAAAATAAGTGAACATAGCCCATGACACAGTGAATTAAGCACACAGAATTTCAGTCTAAATTCCTCCCCCTCTGGAGAATGAAGGAAAAGAAAACAAACTACAGCAGAGGTCTTTGAGAAGATCTGTGTCCTCACCAGATTTCTATCATTGTCATTCCAGGTTTTATCCAGCTCATAACATATTTCCTCACTTGTCTGTGTGCCTCTGCAGCCTCCCGAAAATCATTCCAAATTTCTTCACTGGCTTGGTCTAGCGCTTTCTTCTCTTCACTAGTTGTTCTCCAAGCAGCAGTTCTCCTTCAAAATAAACGAAGCATGTCAATGAAAAGTTACTAGAATCACAGTAAGTTAGTACAACTTCCGTCTAAAGCCTGCAAAGTGTTTATTAACCAGGCTGGTCTTCCTTCCCTTGGTGTGACAGAAAAGATCTTGATTCATAACATTTTCAGAGTAAAGGAAGCCTGTAAAAAAATAATCTATCGGCACCACAGACTGCACCTGTTACTCACTGCAGAAAAAAAAAAATCATGTATACACAGTAATTAAACTCAGACCATGAAGCACACTCCTCCCTTCACATTTTCAAAAGCCTTACCTCCCAACCCTCCCAAGAGCCCAGAGAAGCAGTGTGTTGAAGGACACACAGTATTTTTCAAAAGGCAGAACAAGAATATAAAATTTATATCAATGCCTGTAATTCTACCGTGAGTTTAGCACATCAAATCACTGCAACATGCTCTGATCATGCAAAAACTCTGGGGTTTTGTACAATCTTTTTGCAAGTTGAATCTGAGTCAGCAGCATGCCCTGGCAGCCAAAAGGTCCAACCAAGTACTGGGATGCATCCAGCACACCAGTGCTAACTGATCAAGAGAGATGATAGCCCCACTTTACTCAGCACTGCTGCAGCTGCACCTGGAGTACTCTGTGCAGTTTGGGGCACCACAATACAAGACAGATATCAAGTTGTTAGAGAGCATCCAGAGGAGAGCAACAAAGATGATGAAGGGTTTGGAGGGGAAGCCATACGAGGAACAGCTGAAGTCACTTGGTTTGTTCACCCTGGAGACCTCATTGCAGTTTACACCTTCCTCATCAGGGATGAAGGATGAAGCAGGGGCCGATCTCTTCTCTCTAGTGAAGAGTGACAGGACCCAGGGGAATGGCATGAAGCTGAGCCAGTGGAGGTTCAGGTTAGATATTAGGAAAAGGTTCTTCACCCAGAGAGTGGTGGAGCACTGGAACAGGCTCCCCAGGGATGCAGCCAAGGCACCAACTCTCACTGAATTCAAGCAGCATCTGGACACTGCTCTTAGACACATGGTGTGACTGTGGGGTTGTCCTGTGCATAGACAGGAGTTGGACTCAGTGATCCTTGTGGGTCCCTTCCAACTCAGGACATTCTGTGATTCTGTGTAATCTCACTCTTTCAGACAGTGCTCTTCCTGTATGAAGAAGGGTTTTAGCACTGTAGTGTAAGTGCTTGGTCCAGAAGCTCTTACTGACACAGAGACAATAAGTTCCTTCAAAATTTGAGGGCTTGCAGTTCCAGTATTTTTTGCTTATCCTCAGAATATTTAGGTAATAACACCTAACACAGTGTGGAGTAACTGTGACACATCAGGAAGTCACTTTCTAAACCTGCTGGGTGGTGACTTAACACTTGTTCCAGAAGAATACTACTCATTTTGGCTCTTGGGTAAGTTCATAGAACAAATACAAGAACAATTTTCAATACAAGACTAAATATAAGGTTAGTTCCAAATAGATTTTATTATGCAAGAAGCCATACAACTAAGACTCCAAGAAAGCACACAAAACCAAGAAAAGTAATTCAAGCACTCCAGCAGCCATCAGAACTAAAACGACTACTCTTCTGACTACAAAGTAGAGATTCCCTTCAAATGGTGAAGCTGAAACTCTGTAATAATGCAAAAAACCCCTAGGGATAACTCAAAGAACTATGTACATGCTATGCATGTACAAAGCTGCACATCCTGGTAGATGGGACATTAAGAAGAAAAAGGGATGGTGGGTAAGATGGACCAAAGATGATAAACTATACCAAAGTCTCCAAATTTAGAAATTAACTTTTACCTTTGAGTTGATTCTAAGCAAACAACTGAATAAGATTACTTGTTGAAATCCAAAGGTGTAGCTACTTGCCCGTTTCATAGACAGCTAAGTCTTTCCACTGTAAGTCTCCTTCAAAGCAAAAAACCAGGTATGAGTGAGCCAAGAGATTACACCCTGCAATTCTGCTGCATTCTGAACTGAGTATTTATCCAGTGCTAAGAGGCCTGCAATCCTAAAGCAGAATTCAAAAGCTAAAGAAGGACAATAGGCTAGCCCATAAAATTTTTCTCAGCATGACCAAAGGATCCAAATATTCTGACACCCTTTGTTTGTTTCCCTTGCATTTCCTTTTTCCTTTTCAGACAAAGTAACAACAGTGCAAAGGACAAATCCTTTGCTTACTTTTCTGCGCAGGTTTTTTGCCCCAGTGGCAAACAAGACATAAGTATATCATCCTTAGAATTTGCCTTGACACTGAAAGAGGCTGGAACACCTGAGGCCTCTTAGTGCACTTGGAAACTAGACTAGTACCAGCACAGTAGTCACAGCATAAGAAGATGGAAAAGGTGCACTGCAGAAAAACAGCAGTGAAGAGGACTTGAGAACCCTTTCAGACCGCTCAGGATTCCAGCAGGGAACACCCTCTGGTAGCAAGAACTGCTGACAGAGTCTGGGCAGCTGCTCTGCCATCAGTCACAGACTGGTGCAAACTTCAGCAAGCTGGCAGGAAGCCACCCTCACTCTCCCTACAGTACCTCAAGCATATAGTTGCTTCACGCAAGACAACTGAGGGACAAAATAGTCTCTAGATTTAAAAATACTGTATCATATGCAAAGCTGCACCACTGCCACCTGGGAGCTCAGGAAAGGAGGTGACAAGAAATCCTGCTTGGGCTTAGGCACTTCAGAACATGTGAAAAACCAACTGATCAGATAAAGGTCTCACACCAAACATCAAGTCCTCTGACAGGCACATGAGCTAACAAGCTTTTCTGAGGACAGTTTCCTAAGCTGGCTACTACATGTTAGCTTAAGAAGTTCACCTCTTGCTCCAAGCCATTTGTTCCCATCTTTTCACTCCAGTTTTCACTCATATGAATCTTTATAGGATTGTGCTATAAACTAGATTTTACAGATCAAACAGAAGAATTCCAGAAAATAACTATCCTAGAATATTTTAACTCTGGGTAACAGCACAGTGGCAGAAACAAAAATTTCTTAATTCCACTTTTAGCACAATGGGTGTCTTGTGAAACATTGCTTATGGCTTTTTTACCACATCAGGTCTTCAAAAAGCAAAACAAAAAACCACAAGCATTCAATCAAAACTACATGCTTGATATAAAAAAATCAGAGCTCTTAGTCTGTTCTCTATATAAGAATTGATTTTCTGCTATTTTTTTCCCCTGAAAATTGAACTATATCAACTTCTAGTTCAACTTCCCCACCAAACACACAATTCTAGGTTGATGAGAGGTAACTGTAGAAAGCAAGTGACATCTAGAGTTAAGAATAGAAGTGCAACTCTTCAAAAATCAAAGACAAAGCCTCACTGACCTCAGCTTGTGTAAAAAAAGCAAAAATGCTTCATCAGTATATAAAATGAAACAATTATTCAGGATAGGAAATACCCTGGAACTCATGTCAGCTACTAATTAAAGTAGCTGCTTATGTTAGGAAATGCTAAAATAGCATTTTAAGATCTAAATATTTAAATTAGGAAAAAAACTAAGCATATTTTTGCTTAAGAAAACTACATAAAGAAAGTATTTCAGGTTCCTTAGAAAACCAATTTCTTTTTCCATACCTGTACACTCTTGTTAGAGAAAAGATGCCCCACTTAAATACTGTTAGAAAAGGTGGTTTGTTCTTGTTATGTTGTTGGGGTTTTTTTTGTTTGGTTTTGTTTTTTTCTCTTCTCAATAAATAGTAGCAAACCCAGCCAAAAACATTTAATCTTCAATAGCTGGATATGTAAGAGGGGTGTAAAAACAGCATCTTCTTTGTTGATAAACTATGAACATGCCTAACATGTTTATAATCTAATTTCCTGGATTGCTTAAATCACATCCTTCTGAACATGGCATATGCATGTACAGGGAAACACTTAACTCCTGAGCATGACAGAGACACTCCTGGGTCAGCCTATCAGGACTACCTTGTGAAAGTCCTTCATTAGGATACAAACAAGGCAGTCATTTATAAATAAATATAAGCACACCTTGTGATCAAATTGAAGTCATTAAAAAAGGAGAAAAGCCTTCCTCACAACGAAATTTTCATCTCATAAAAATGAAGCTATATTGTTTGTGAATATCTAACCACAATTTACAGCATGTACTCGACCCAACTATGTTTTTTTACACTCAATGAGAGAGAGGCATTGACTTTAACAACCAATAAATGTTTAGAAGTAATCTGATGCTGAAAAAAAAAAAAAAGTCATTGAAAACCAAACACCACTTTTAGAAATATAAATATTTACCTACTCCTCCTTCTCCCCCCCCCCTTTTTTTTTTAAACTTTTTTCAGAGTTTTGATTCAAAATTTCCTGGGAAGTTTTCAGTAATACCTGATCTTTTCAAGCAATTCAAGCTAACTCCCTGCCTGTTCCCCATCCCAGCAAGTAAAGCATGACCTCCCACAACACTTCACAGAGGAAAAAAGTCAGGACACTCAGTCAAGTTGACATCTAGATGCCTCCAAAACTACTACATAACAGTGTCTCATCTCCGTAAATTTTAAACCTTCACTCAGTTCTAATTCAGACTGTACTTTTCTTACAAGCTGTCTATTGAAATCCTGTTGGTTTCCTAGGTCTCAAGGTCCCCTACCTCCTGGCAATTCTGCTGATAGAGGCTGTACCCTAATCAAAACGGTGGGGAAGGAGGAACATTTCTGGCCTGAAGACTTCTTAGATGATCCAGAAAAAAACTCCCAACAAAACCCAACAAAAAAAAAACCAAGGGAGGGAGGAAGCATATTACAACTCACTTTGACCACTTAGTTGCACCTTTACAGTTTTGCAATTCACCACATTCAAATGAGAGCATTTCTTTTTTTAAGCTTAAAACACTCACCCATCTTGTGTTGGTGGGTATTCACATTCTTCTCCCTTTGGGAATATGTTGCTGGGAAATAGCTCACATATTGGAATAGAAGGTGGATCTGTCTGGACTCTAGCTGTTGAATATAATTGAAGACAGTTTTACAGACGATACACTGGAAATACTAAGTATATTATTTCAACTGTAAAAGTTAAACAGCACAAGTTATTTAAGATCTCATACTAGAATTCAGGCTTCTACCAGGACAACATTGCATCACAATGCCCTCATATGACTTCATCTGACCAATGCTCAATGTGGCATTCAGGGATATCAGGAAGAAGAAAACCGCCAGACTTAGCCTACAAACCCAAACTGCATCCCAAAATTTGTTTCAACTGCCAAGAACAGCACTTACACGTGCTGACACCAAATATTCATGCAGTCTATCTTTATTTTTGTTCTTGATACCTACGTCCTTTCTTCTTTTTCTTCTTCTTCTTTTTTTTCCCTGTTGCTCCATCTCCTTCACCCTCTCCATCTACAGGAAAAAGTGCTCAGGTGAACATAAAATAACCTTAAAGAACCAAAGAATTTTGAATGAGACACAAACCCATCTGGACTACCCAGAAACACGTATTTCACAGCAGAATTTCATTAATTAAAATAAGACAACCAGGAGCTTCCACCAAGCCATTTTCAGTCCCTACACCAAACAAAAGACCTACAAAAGTATCTTCTAAAGTTGTTGACTTAAACATCTCGCCATGCCAAGAAAACAGGCAGCTCAGGGAAAGTTCTCAGAAAGTCCTACTCCAAATTCCTCTATTCTCCATTCACCCAAAAAAGATGCCTGGGGTTGGGGGAAGGCATGAGAGAGAACTGTATTAGACAGAAGAGCTAACAAAAAGCTAGGGACTACTGCTTCAAACTCATCTTTTGACGCTTCAGCTGGAGGAATGCAATGCATCTGGAAAGACAAAAAAACCCCAAACAAGTTTGACAGCATTTAGGTCAGGATGAGTTTACTCTGAAGATGACAGGGAAAGTCACAACCAGCACTGAGTGGGGAATGCACCAGTGGGAAGTTTTCAGAAAGCACATAGCATGTAAGCAGCAAGAATTGTCCACATCACATTACAGTCACATTTGGGAGTTAACCATAACTTCACATTTGGCTAGATTTAATGCTTAGTTACTTCATACGCAAGGAAGTATTTATATTCTGTGATACCATCTGACTAAACCTTAAGCACTAGACACCTACATTTAGAACAATTACTTTTATCAAAAGCAAATAGTAAAATTGAGAGAAATTTTAGAATCAAGTCAAAGCACTTGTCATTTTGAATGCATTTGAATGCCATTTTGAATGCAAATATACAGAAACTTGTATTTGCTCATGTATTCAAGAACAAAACCAAACCACTGACTGGTTGTTCCAGACACTAGATTTCAAGCCTTTCATGATGGTCACTGTCACCCCCATTTTTAAGCTGTAGTGGCTGCTGTAATGCTGTAGCTGGGGCAAATCTCAGTAACGTGTCACCCCCACCCCTCCCCAGCTCATTCTGGCAATAAGTATCTTCTTTTATATGGTTATTAAAAATTACATATATATTTGTACTACTAGCATAATTACAATGCAGTCCAGCCTAGCAGATTCTCCATTAACCCATACATTACAGGCAACGAAAAATCCTTAACAGCACCTATGAATGTCTTTAAAATGTGGTAACTTTGCCACATTTCTCCTAACCTTGACCTGTGCTCAAACCATTCATCACAAAATGGATTAGATAGGACTCCAGTTCACTCACCAAGGGACTTTTTGGATTTATTTCTATTTAAACATTAGGTCTAAACTGCAAAAGCACTGCATTTCTTAAATGCTGTTGTTACGTGCTTATTGTGGCTTTTTCATCCACCACTGCATGTGAATCTGCCACCTGCAAGCCAAACTAACCTGGCCTATGCTTTCACGTCCTTGAAGACTGCTGCAGACTAACTGTGCTGCCAGAAACCTAACTACTGCATCCAACCAATATCCTGTTTGTCTTCAGGTTATTTAGCTGGTAAGGAAAACAATTTTCAGCAGAAAAGCAATTTAAGATCTTTGCAAAATTGATGCCTTATGCTATTTTGGCACAACTGTTTAATAACTTGGCCTAACATAATGCAAAAATGTTATCTATCAGCATGTTTTAACACTGCAATGGAAAGCTGAAGAGTACTTCCAAATGTCTCCCCAGGTTTCAAAAGGTATATAGTGTCATTTTTGAGGCCACACAGTTATGGGAGGCAGGCAAGAAGCAGCGGATAGATATTTCATTAGTTTCAATCAAATGTAGCACCATGTCTTAAACACCTCTGAAATAACACAATTAAGTTGGCAAGTGGTGAGAACCAGAACAAGCAAGCACATACACCTCTCTTCAAAAAAACTTACAGCAAAACTTACAGCAATTTTTGTTTTACTCCAAAAACATTGTTTTTCTAAAAAACACATTCAAGTCTATCATGTGGAAAAAGGAATGTTATTATTTCAGAGATAGTACCTCTTCATTTCTGTCATATTTCCAATACTGTAATACTGATTATTAACACTGTAAAAAGCAAAGGAACACAGCATTTGATCTGTAACTAACAATGTTATTCCTCCTGAGATGGAACTCTAAGTATTCTAATAATTTTCAAAGATTTTTTTCACTGTACAAAGTTTTCCCTATCCTCCTCACTACTTCTTTCTTTAGTTGCAATGATGGCAAAGCACATATTGTATTATCTTTCAACTCTATAACCTGAAATATATCGAACCAAATAATCTACCAGAAAATACTTCTACTAGAAGTAATACATAAAACTGGATGCTACATATAGATTAATAAGGTTCCAAAATATATCTAGTTGTCATTTTATATATTCCAGCATACATCATTTTTTTTAAACTTCTATATCTAACTTACTAAATTCTAGAATGCTGAATTCCAGCAATAGTCAACTAAGAAGATCCATTTTATGGAGCTGAGACAACTTTCAATCCTAACTCACAAGAAGGAAACTAACTTTTCTTAAATGTCCATTTCTATTAAGAAACACTCATCAAAACAAATACAGGTTTTTTAATCTGATATTCCTACAGAAAAGATGCAGCTAGCCTGGATTTCAATACCAAGCACTTCCAAGGCACTTGCTTAGAACATCAGCTGCACATCACAAAGTATATGCCTTGCTTGTGTATTAATCTCTCCCCAGTTCAGTTTTAATGAAAAAAACAGGGCTACAGATGAAGAGGTTTCAAGTGACAGGTAAAGACCCTAAGACCTTCTATTAATTAAAATGAGCCCTTAAGATTTTCTCTGTATTCTCTAACCCATGAATAAGTGACATACTTTGGAACAGAAATTTATAGTGACCATGGTAATGCAAGTAAGTGAAAACGATTTCCAGCTTACCTTATCCTAGCTAAGCTTCCCCTGCAGTAACAAGAACCTTCAAAACCAGAAGCTTTAAACAAAGCTGTTATCCTTGTTACTATATATATACATATATATATCGATCTATGACAGCTAAATTACTGCCAAAAAAGTAAAAAGAATATATATTTGCATCTTGGTTCTCCCAAGGAAAAAATAAATAACAAAAAAACAAACCCAAAAAGGCATCTGCTTAAATGGGAGTCTAGGAAGATGAAACTGGACATGTCAAAAGTTACACTTGCCTTCATCATCATCATCTTTTTCTTTCTCCTCCAGTGCTTGCTTATCCAATTGTTTTGCTACATCATTAAGAGCACCTTCCACTTCTTTATCTGTTTCTTGTCCTGTTTGTAAAATAAAAGTATGACTTACAGTAAAAGGACAGCCTCACATTAGTAAACAAAAGCCCCCAAAACTTTATAAAAGCATTATGCTGTACTGATCCTACAGACACCAGAGCACATGATGCCACTTCTTTAAAAAGCAGACCTAGTGTGTAACACTGAAAGGCACTACAGAAACAGGTACTGTTACTGAAATTTGCATGTAAAGGTAGCATTATCCAGACACTTCCGATTACTTTTTTTCTGCCAGAGTAAACTAATTCTTCTTGCAGCAGCAGCCTGCTCTTGTGAGATAATACGTGCGTAAAGTAGGTAATTATAAACGACAGCACTATCACCACTAACTGCTAGCCTCCTAAAACAAACCGAAATCGTAGTTCCTTTACACTATTTGCCCAGACTTGCTCCAGCTCTCTCGGAGAACCTGGGAGGGGTAGAGCGGCTCCGTCATGCGGGATGACTTTTACAGCAGTAGTCTTACGCCTTTCGCACCGCAGGGCATACAGGAGGGGGTGAGGGAAGCGGTAGCACCGGAGCAGGGAGGACTTCCCTCACCTCAGCTTCCCTAGTGCTGAACGGCAGCAGCATCCTTCCGGCACCCTCCAGCCCCCTCCTCGTCGAGGGATCCCCTCAGCCCCCACAGCTGCACGGGCCGGGAGAGCGGCCTCAGCGGCGCCCATCCATCTCTACCCGCGCCCCGCACGGCAGGACCCCTCAGCCACCCCTAGCCGCCTGCTGCCGTGTACGAGACCCCGTCTGCCGCCCCGCGGCCCCCTCAGGCCGCCCCACCGGCCTGTCAGCAGGAAGGTCCCAGCGCGGCGTGGCTCGGCCCCTACCCGCGGGCCCCGCTTTGCCCTTCTTCTTCTTCTTGCGCTTTTTCTTGCCACCATCCTCCGCGCCGAGCCCCGCGGCGCCACCCTCCGCGCCGTCCTTGTCTTCAAGCTCCGGCGGCAGCTCCCCGTTGAGGTGCTTCTCCGCCTCGGCAGCAGCGTTGCCTGCTTGCCCCACGCCCGCCATGTCGCCGCTGCCGCGCCGCCTCCCACACACGGTGCGAGCTAGAGCGAGACAGTGAGTGAGCGAACGGCGGGGCCGGGCCTCCGCTCTATGGTGAGCGCGGGGCACGCCGGGAAGGCTGGAGGACTCCGCCATTGAGGACAGGAGGGAGAGGTCTCCCCGGGCACCGCCCCGCGGTAGTTGCTGCGCGCCGTGCCAGGTGTGGTTGTGCGATAGCTGTGCTTGGGTGTTGGAGCCTGTCCGTGGGACGACAGCCTGCCTGGCAGCCCGCTGCCAGCGTGGCGGCGCTACCGCTGTCCCATGCAGCCTGGCCACGAGTCACAGGCCCGCGGCGTGGGGCACCGCTGGGTGTCGACGCCATCGCTGTCAAGCTCGGTCCCGTGCCTGCCTTTCTCATCCTTGCTGTGTATACTCCACACTGACCCGGCTGTGACATGATGACGTGTTCCGTGTGCGTTTTTAGGGGAAGCCTCTGGAGTTTGAAGGGTCGTCTTTGGTCTACTGCATTTTCCTGCCGGCTGGAATTGGAGCAGTCCGATTCAAACTGCTTGGGTAACACCAAACACTTCCACATAACTAGATGTCAGTTTGGAGTGGTCAGGGGAATAACATGACAAGCCAGTAGCCATCGAAAAGGAAGGTTTTGGAAATGCAGGCTGAGGGGCAGCAGCAGACTTTCTCCATCTTCATCAGCAAATATCTTCTTGGGGAAATAGGGTAAAAAAAGAAGATGATCTTGCTAACACAAAGCAGTCCTTTCCCAGTAGGAACAGCTACCATGAAATGTTTTATGGCATTTAAGATTTTTACAGTTTGAGAACACTGAATGAATTAACTAAATCACGAGAGAGAACCTGTACAGAAATAAAATAAGGTAAGAAAAAAATAACTTGTTCCGAGTCCCATGGAGTATGAAAGGGAAGATTCCAATGCATGTTGAAGGGCACTCCATTGTCCTAGAAAGCCAAGGAGAGAGAGAGCAGTATAACAGCACCCACTGCTTGCTTTCATTTTTCCCTCCTAGCTCACACCCATGGCGGGAACCTTCTCTCTCCTGGCCTGCTATGACTCTCAGCAAAGGAAAAGTAAGGTACATAAGAATACACCTTGTGCAGCAGCTGCAGACATGACATTTTGGAGTAAGGGCATCAGAGAAAAGAGGACAACAATTTGTTCTACGAACAAATGTTTCTATGACCAGCTGAATTAACAAAGCCAGTTTTCTCAGAAGGTTGTTTCTTTCCTCCCCAGAATGACTCCAGCAGTANGATTTTCAGACTGTGCCTGAGCAGTATTCATAATCACTGTGATATGTCAATAGAGAGAGAGAGATGGCTTGCACTGTCCATGTGCAGTTGGCTAGCTGACTGGTGCCACACAGTTCAGCAGAGTTTAACCAGCACTTTTTTTAGTGAAGACACTGCCTTGGGGCTTTATCTTCTACCCAGCTGCTGATTTTCACAGAGTGTATCCAGGAGTCCTTATCTTTGGGTGTGCTATTCTGCCAAATCTATCTGAAATTGGATGTTGGCATAAACCTCCTTTCCTTAAAAAAGTAGACTGACAATGAATTGTTGAGAAGAGTCACACTTTACTTAACAAAGAATATGAATAAAACCTAAATGAATGAAAGAAAATTGGCAGTGAGCTAGAAGAGGCAGGATTAATAATGTGGCCCTCCAGTTTGAGGTGATGATGCACTCTGAGTGCTGTTGCTGGACCCAGGAGCACTCCCTAAGCTCTGTTCATTAGGCTTGCAAAGAAGAGAGCACTTTGGAAGGAGCAAAGTTAAGCACCTTCCAGTTTACACTCTTCCCAGCCCCAGAACTAGCGTAAGAGAGTACAGATAGCCAACAGGATAATAGCAATGTGCAAAAATAGGAATGCTGAATTAAAACATTGCAAAGGGGGAGTAAAAGGCTGGACTGACTGCATAAACAAAATGCATGAGCAGACTGACAGCTGGACTCAACCTTCCCCACCTGGCTGCTTCTAAGACGACCTGGTCTCTTAGAAGCAGAGGTACTGACTAGATGACCTCTGGTGGTCCCTTCCAACCTTAACCATTCTGTGGTTCGTCCTTCCTCTGTTATTGCCAGTCAGCTGTTCTAGCATTTAATACACATTCTATTAATGAATGCTACATTTTCCAATTTCATGCTATGCTGGGCAGCATGATAAGAAGACAGCATTAAGCAGGCCATAGGCCAGAAGAGACATGTGAATACTATTTTCAGGTGAAGAAAAATACTGTGGGGGTTTTGTTCTGTTTTCTCACAGTGGCCATTCTTTTTCCTTAAGCAGCCCCCTGGACAAAGGCAAGCAGTGGCTGGAGAAGCAGCTCCCATTGCACTGTTTTTCCACCAAAGAAGCTATGATCTTCAGCAAAAGACTTCTTTCAAGGTATGTTGTGTTTTCTTTTGTATTTTCTTTTCAAGGTGTCAAGGAATGGCATGGGATGGAGTAGGGGAGTTGTCTCTGACAGCTACAGTTTAAACCTAGGAAAAAGAGGAGGAAGGATGACTAGGGAACGAGTGGCTTATATCAGTCCCAAGGAGAGGTGAACAGAGGGATGTTGTGTTTATTTCTGTTTGTATTTCTGGGACTGATGCCATTATTTAGGTGTTTACGATGCTTCAATACTTTTTTCCCCTATCTCAAGGCCAAAACTCACTGTCCTTAGTCAGCTCTAAAAATCCACTGAAGTCAACAGGACAATTTTTATGACTAGAGGTTTAATATCTGACCTAAAGGCTGGATGTAGGGAAAGAATATATTTTTTACATGACAGCAAATACATCCTATGAACTCCAGGAGGAAAGATATTCCACCTGACTAATTCCTGAGAATAGAGGACACTTGTACTTCCTCAGCCATCATCACCCATAGCATTTACTATGGGAATGACAGTTGTCCCCAAGTAGTGTCTTCCTCAGCATGAACAAGAGAAAGGCCTGCCTTCATTCTGAAACCATTCTTTCTCTAAGATTTTACCTAAAACCTAGATGAAGTTAGCTAAATCAAATTTAAGAGTGACAAAAGCAGCCAAAGAATTCACATCTAATACTGTTCACTGTGAACTTCTTTCCACATGCCTTGGCACTTTCTTTTTCTTTTTACCACACACCAGTTTGATTACAGCCTGTCAGCAATAACCCAAACATCCGGGCTTGCATCAGCTAGTGTCACAACATCAACATCCTTTGGAGGACAGATGAAAGGAGTGCTTCTGAAAAGAAACAAATTTAATCTGTTCTGCTGCTGAAAGTCACCTTGAGAAGCACAGACTGCTGCTTGTGCACTCAGACTGGGACAAAGGAAACACTTTGCAGTTTGGGTGAAGAGATACACTCTTGGTAGGGGACGGAAGGTTGCACAGAGTCAAGGGTCCCCACTAGTATCTTTCAATCAATTGTTTATACTTGTGATAGAATCATACCCCCCCTTTTTAATAAGAGAATATTTATTGACATACTGACAGAGTCAGAACTGCAGATGCAAGCAGTCTTCTTCAGATGACAGAGCCATTGCCCATCCTCAGAAACAAATGTGCGTCATATCTTATGAAAACATTAGTTTAGAGTAGTATGAACCAAAATGATGAAAAACTGATATTTTGAACTTCTGTCTTGTAATCAACCTTATTTAATTTAACTCACTGATGCATTACTGTATTCCCATCCATACAGTGCTGGATCCTGTATTATTTGAAACATATTTTCAAGGCCTCACACAGAAAGTAATTACTCAGTTTCACTTCTAGTGTGAAAAACAGAACCAATTTCTTTCTCGCAGCTTGCTGACATAACTGTTTTCCTCTGGGGTGCTCTACCCCTTCTTCATTCTAGGGAGTAATGGAACTGATGTTTACAGCTGCAGAACTGGAGGCAGGATCTGTGTATTTTGTTTGACCTCATATTTTCTTTCATATCCAGGATATTCTTCTAATTTGCTCTTCCTCTTCACACCTTCTGCTATCTCAAACTGGAAACATTTCATTGTAGATGAAAACTACAATGAAAGAGAGGGGCAAGAAGATACCAGAACTGTCCTCATATTTCACTACAGATCTTCCTCCTGGCTTTCCTCCCAGGTAATACATGATGCCAGTAGTGGTGGAAACAGGGAAGTTTGTCAGCTAGTTTTTCAGGGAAGACACAAAAAAGGAGTGCCAAGGTAGATGTGTCCAAGGCAGAAGGGTTGGGATGAGGGAGGCACAGGAGCAGAACTGGCACCATGCCATGCATTATGAGCAGAAGGTGGTAAGTGGGAAGCTGACAGTGTCCTCTACCTAGCCATAACTCCTTGAGATATAGTACCTAATGTTCATTTCTGCTGTCAGCATTTCATGAGTTCAATATATTTAACTTACAAGCCTTAAGCAGTTAGTTAAAGAATGCCACATAATGCTCTTATTCTACTATTTTGGCATGGACTAGGTGCAGAGCCCTGTGGATATAATGAATTTCATGTCTGCTGACTAATGACACTGGATCTCAGCACAGTGTTCATAGCATTCCTCTGGGGTGTGACTCCTCTGCATAACTGGGGTTTAAATTCAGGTTTAAACACAGTTTCTTTAAACCAATATTTTTGTTCCAAGAACAAATCTTGTTTTGCCTGACATGCTTTTGGATTTCCGAAATTTAGTCTAGGTTGCTTCAGCCTTTGAGCACTTTTGTGATCACCTGAAGAGTGCGAGAAGCTGCCTTTGAAACTGGAGGAGGTAACTGTGTGGTTGCAGCTAAGCTTGTGTGTTTAGAGGCTTGAGGACTAAGACTTTTTGGGAAACTTTCTTCGTATTTCAAATGAAAGTTATTAGTAAATTTTCCAAATGGGCAGTCCTCTGATTAAACTGTTACTATTTAAAATAAAGATAGTCCACTCACAGCCATGGAAGATCAGAGTTCCCAAACTGGGGGGAAAAAAGCCCAACATAAAGTAGGTTACATGGAATCAGCAGCTACAAGAGAAGACTTCTTTAGACACTCAAAGTTTTATTACATCGAAAAGTCCTTTGCGTGTCATCTAAGAAAGCAAATTTTGGATTTGTTTGACTATCATTTTGCTGAGGTAAAAGAAAATAATTGTACATGGGAGAGAAGAAATCCCTCAGCATGTTACATCCCACTGCATTTCAGCATGTGTGGTCAGTGCAGAGTGTCCCTGGTTTGGCAATGGCTGCACTAATCCCCTCATGCCGCACTGCACAGGTATTTCTGAGCTTAATCTGTAAGTGTCTCACATAGGAGAAAGTGGGGCCCAGTCTCAACTGTGAAAGGTAGCCCTGCCAGTCTGTCCACATATAGTTCAGGCAGCGAAGCTAACAGGTTTCTTTTGTATGTTCTTTAACATTACTGTTCTCACTTAATGCTACAGCTTTTTTCTCCTTAGCCCAATTGAAGGCAGCAGTGCTATCTGAACAGATGAGCAACAGAAAGGCATGAAGATGGTTTCTTAAATCATGGTACATCCAGAAAAAGAAAATATTCCATTTTGTGACAACTGTCTTGTCATTCCCTGTGTAAAACCACTATAGAGGACTCAAATCCAAAGATCTCCCAAACATCTTTGATCCCACAGGCAGATTAGGACTCACTAGTGAAGATGTTGAAAAAGTCTGGGGCTGCCAACATGTTACAGGAGCTTGGAGAGAAGTTGCAGCTCCTTGCTAGATATGAGATTGGTTTCCCTCAGGGACTTGTGAATATACTAACCTGTAGCTGGAAAAAACACACTGTGGGGTCTGATTACTGTAAATGGCACCAGAAGTCACTAGCACATACAAGCATGTGATCCAGGAAAAGCCAAGCCTCAGAGGAGGTTGAGTGATGCTCTGGGTTCCAAATCTACAGAGTGTAAAATCACTGCAATCAGAAAAGAACAGTACAAGAAAAGCTTTGCTCTACCAGTCTGCACTACAAAGAAAAAAAGAAAACCTAAGACAGCATCAAACATGTCTCTAGGAAGTAAAGGTAAGATCCCACTGTGTAATTGTGCTGTTTTATAATGTCTTGCTGTAAAAGAGAAAGAAGCACTTTCTGCTAAGATTACACTCTCCATGGGCTGGGTAGGCCAGCACACTCCACTTTACAGCTTGTTATACTGCAGTTCTCTGCAAAGCATTGGTTTGGTACATGATGAAATAGCTTTGCAGCTGAAGCAAGAGGTATAAACACTTAGAAGAACAAAGCCAGTGAAACTGGGCAATGTTTCAAACCATTTATCAAAGCATTTTTAGTCTCCTCTTTCAAGGTGAGCGATAATCATACATACTGCACCAGTAAAAATCATTTGCACCCAGAGCATTTCATTCAGCAAGTGTCAGTAATCTTCAGTGCAGAATCACAGGCTGGGGTCAAGCCTGTTTCAGGTCTCCAGGAGGTACTACAGTCTTCCTCTTTTTTTTTAAATAAAAAAGAATAACCTTTGGTTTTATGTTTTTGAAAGCTGACTCACCCTTGCAGGTATGAGCATAAGCACTCTACTCTGCTTTCTTCCTGTCGAGCTCCTGCCTCTACAAAATGATGCTTGCCAGCCTCCTGTCACAATCAGCTTCTCACTCTTATCCGGCATCTGTGAGGAAAGAGGTAAGAGTAGCAGGCACATCAGCTGGATGGCTGATGCTTAGCAGAGGTGGTTAGAATTATGTAGTACCTGGGCAGCTGTTCTGACTGCCTAAATTAACTGAAGTATGGATTAGTATCAGAAGGGAGCAACTGTCAAGCAATAACCCCTCCTGCTTTTTGGATACCATCTGTTTTTAAACATGCAGTTCATCTCTGGTTATCTGTTCATCTGCCAACAAGGTTTTCTACATAGCCACTGCAGGTTCACTACTCTTTGCTAGCAGAATACATGGTGAATAACTGCTTTGGGGTATTATTTTAAGTCTTTTCCTGCTCAAAACCATCTAACCACATGTGTTTGACTTAACTTTTGCTCTGAATGGGAGCACTAAAGCACTAACTGAAAAGTTATTAACAAGGCATTATACCAGTTCTGCCTAAAACATGGACAAATGTGATGATCTGAAAGGAAGAACTGCTTACTCTGCACCTCTTTTTGGATTCCTTTAAGAACATTGCCATATGGGAACAAAAAAAAAGGTCCATTTTCTTCCTAATCCTGGCCATGAAGTTGGTCAGGTGCCACCAGGACTGCAGAACTGAAATTCCTTGGCTGGTGAAGGTTAAAAGTGCTGCAGAGACACTCAGCTTCCTAGCATTGAACAAATACATAGGCACTGAAGGGAATTATAGCCTCTTCCACTGTCTTCTGAAAAGAGAGCATCCAGTTTCTTATGGCTGTAATAAAGCAACAGCATTTCTGAAATGTTTTGCTGTAGAGTTGCATGCTCTTGCTATCTCCGAGCTATTAAGTCTGCAAGACTATTAATTCAACCTTTAGCTCTTGTGCTCACAGGCAGCCTCTTCATTCTTCTGTCTCAAGTGATCTCAAGATCATGCACCCTTCCCTTCAGCTCTGCCCCAGTGGATCTGCCAGCACACTGTATAGTCAGGCAGCTGTTGGAGTTTTCTTAGTCACAGATGAATGTCTAAAGAGTCAAGACAACCAGCTTCCACTCCATTGTCCCTACCCTTTCCTATCTCTTGGGAGCTCCCATTTGCTTGGTCTGATCTCACAGGTATTTTTTATTTGGTGAAGAGACTACCCAGCAGCAGGCTGTGCATTTCTGTGACTGCAATTCTAATCCACTGAGTTCTTGTTTCTGACTAACTTGCTTTTCGATTTGTTCATAGTGAAACAGTAAATGTAGGGAACGGAGCTTCCCTGCATTCATTTTAACAATTGTTTGGTAGTCTGTGTCTCTAGTCTTTTTTTATCACCTCATTTGGGCTTTCAAGTAAATCTGATTCCTTGGTAATAACCATTGCAACAGAAGATGTTCAGACTGAATAGAATCACAGCCTGACCACTCATCTGGGTCATTCTCACCTTTTTAGAAAATAATAATAATAATAATAATAGAATAACTGAGAATCTCCAGAAGTTAAGGAACTTCTTCCATACTCCCCACAGGCCTTCTGAAATCATCCAGAAATGCTGCAAACATGAACTAAGTAAAATACATCTGCCATAGTGCAGCTGCAACCACAAGTGTCTTACAGGAGTACACACTGAAAGGACTCTGTGCCCCTGATGCTCAAAGTGATGCATAGCTTAATTTTCCAAGTACTTCTCTAGATTGCTGCTGAGTCTGTATTGCCTGCAGCCTTTGTCAGCAGCAATCCTGGGCTGGATGCAAATCAAACAGTGGCTGTGACTGATGTAGGAAATTAAGGTAGTTCATATGAAGGTCTAACCTGGAATTTATCTGAATAATCCATTTTTCTGGACACCCATCTTCTTCCTAGACATAATTTTCTGGTTTTCAACTGAATCCATTTAAACCCTGTAGAAGTCCAAGAGGATCTAGTTGAGGATGTCTCTGCTAACTACGGGGGGGCTGGACTAGATGACCTTTAAAGGTTCCTTCCAACCCAAAACATTCTGTGATTCTGTGAACAATGTTCAAAACCATAGTGGACATGAGAAAGGTGATGTGTTGTGAAACACAGGTTGCTTTCCTGCAGCTTAGAGTCATGTCTTAGTTGTCTAACAGTGGGTTGGGTTTATTTTAGTTGGTTTTCATCTACCCTCTTCACTCAAAAAAGTAAAGCCATGTATAGTATTTGGAAACCAAACTTTTTTCAGATAGACTTATAGTTCATGGAGAGTTTGGCACTGGAGAAAATTGATATCTACATAGGTGGGAAGATAAAACACATCACTTCCATCTTGTTTGCAGGTCTGTTAAAGGTGAAGGAACTTGGAGGTTCAGGAATCTGCTCTTGCTAGGAGTCAAATTCCACCATTTTTTCAGGTGGCCCAAAAGCACAATATTATCTAAATTGTTAAGCTAGACAGAAATCATTTAGAAAATGTCATTTTCCATTTGTGAAACCAATGCTGTAAGGACAGGATGTATTTGGGAGCCAGCCTTCTGGCTGCCTTGAGTGCATGACATGAGCTGCAGATGACTATTCCACACGGAAAAAATGCAGACACCCTCTTCCCCCTTCACCCCTGCCATGCAGTGCCTTGCAATGCAGTGCATTATACATGTATAATCAGCTCTTAAAAAGAGCTGATCAAATGCTATTTGTTCCCTGGATTGTTCAATCATCATTATGATTTTCTTTGTTAAAAATAATTAGCATAACTTTATAGAGAAATTGAAGCTACTGACCTAATCTAGAATAATTTACACACAACAAAGAACTTTGTTCTTAAAGAATCTTTGTGCTTGGCCACTATCAAATATATGCAAAGTTGTGTGGTCCCTCCCTCTATTTAAATGTGCCTGAGTGACTTCTCTAAGTCTCTTCCAGCTCCTTTTTCTACAGTCTGTTTCTAATAAGGCTGGAAATTAAGACTATAACTGTCTTCACTAGATCTTAGTTAAATGCATGTTTTGAGAAAAGTCCTTTAAATAGTATAGCTTATGATTTCATGTTTTCATCTTGATTCTGTTTCTTTCACTGGGTTTCATTTATTCTTCTAGGTTTGTGTTACATATCCTATTAAAACAGATGCAAGGATTTGTTTGGACACTTATCCTTCTCTACAGCTTGCTTCCCTTTGTAGGTGGGTGCCCTCTCTAAAGGGGCATAGATTGGTCTGTTATGAACAATCTACCTAGCAAAAGCTGCAGGATGAACCCTGATATTCTCAATATCCTCTGTTGATTTCAAATGCAGTTGGAAAGAGCAGAGCCCCACTTGTAGAAGGCATACACACAGCTAATTTCCTCTGAAGTTTAAGGCCCACCAGAGCATGTAAACTGAACACCAAAAGTTTTTTTCTGGATAATGTAACTGTTTTTATCTCTCTGTGTAGCTGTCTGCACCTTTACATGACATGAACAAAGGTTGTCATTGATTTCTACTTACGGCGTAGTCTTTTCCTTGATATTCGTCTTTTATGCTCCTTTAGTGACTTTGGAGTACTCGAGATATCTGGGATCAAAATTTCATGCTCTGCAGAGAGAACAGTAGGTAAAAATGAGGGACACATGTACTTGCAGCTGCCTTCATTCTCAAAAATCAAGCTCATTGGCTTACAATCCTGAATGAGCTCTTGGGATTGGAGCTGTGCAGGTTTTCTGTTAAAGGACTTTTAAAAGGAGTTCATTATCTACACTGGCCAACCTTACATTATGGAAAAGCAAGCAAAAATGCATAGAAAGTATAAAGTGCAAGCATTAAATCTCAGCACTGCTGGTGCTTCTTTCTTGTTAATATGTATGTATTTATTTTTCAAAACCTAGTGATATCTCAGGTTTCAAAGTTTATGTCTTTCTACTTTCACCAAGTATTACTTGTTTATGGGTAGATA
Source organism: Bucco capensis (assembly GCA_013396975.1). NCBI lineage: Eukaryota > Metazoa > Chordata > Aves > Piciformes > Bucconidae > Bucco > Bucco capensis. The sequence goes on along the minus strand of VWZO01020260.1, from coordinate 928,815 downwards.
AAAGAAGCATCAAAATATGTTTTGTTCTTAATAAATATTAAGGACAGAGACATAAAAATGTTCCTGAATCTGTCAGCTGAAGGCTTATATATGAATGGCATCTACATGACATTTTACCTTATTTGTTTCTTCCTTTCAATTTACAATATAATTTAAAGTGTTTTAGAACTCCTAGGAATGTACTGGTAAGGGGAAATGGCATTAAAATCACCAATTTCTTTTTAATTTGTATTATTAAAAGAAGCATTTAACTCAACTCTTTTGTCTGCATCACAGGGATAATCACTTCTAGCTGTCTCACAGGCCTGTAGCATGCAAAAAGCTTGATGAAGGAGTGGATATGCAAAGTGGCTCTTTAATTAAGGACTCCTAGATCAAAGAGAACTTCTTGGATTGCGTAGGTTTTAGTAAGATACACCAGGAAAAACAGGTTTCATATATCTTCTTATTTACAGCAGCACTGTAACAGCGGTGTTTAATCAGGAAGGAGCTCTGGTGACTAATAAAGATGAAAAAATGGTTAGAGAATGGAAATGGCCTCAGGATGGCAAGCTTGCCCAGCCAGTTATAGCACAGCTAATATTTATTGCTTTATTTCTCTTACAGTTGTTCTTCTTTATTTGGTTGTTTCACATTTCCTGGTCAGGCTGGTGCAAACTGGCTTTTAGATGAAATGGAAATGGTTCCAAGCCCCCTGCTTGGTGTTACCAGGGCATTCTTCATGGTCTGTGTGCACAGACAATGCTAAAGGCTTTAGTGACCATGAAAGTACTTTCTATGAGTCAGAACACTAATTCTTTACTGGGGACTAAACAACAGTAGTTACAGGGTAAGCAAGGACTAGAGCTTTCCAAGTCTGTCCATGCCTGCTGCCTCAGAAGTGTCCTTGCTTTCCTGAGCAGTTTGAGAGGTAGGACTGTTTCTCAGGTCTTCCTGATAGCATCACCTTCCAAAAGATGTACAGTCTCAGTACATTAGCTTTAGGGAGGAGTCACTCAGCCAAAAGGCTGGGAGATATCTCTGGCCACAGTTCCTATCACCAAGTTCACTTTGCAGGATTCAAATGCAAGCAGCAGCGCTAAAACTTGTTTGTAGATGTAAGCCTAGAGTAACTGATCATTCTGTCACCTCTAACCAACTGCCTTGGATAACCCTCTGAGACTTCAGTCTGCCTCTTCCATCCAAACAAACATGAAACCTTTGGTAGAGTTAGTAAATCTCCTCTTTTGCTCTTTCAGAGTAATGAACACATCACAGTGAGGACTGCAGGATGCTTTGCAATTAGCGTGCAAGTGGCAACATGAAAGCATGTGCTTGGCTTTGTCACCACTGCAGGGTGTGGCTCTTCCACGGGTAGAAGTATTGCTATGTTGTAACTCCTACAGGATTGCATTTTATGAAGGCCCTTTAAAAATATTATTTGCTCTGCACACTCTGGAATTGATGAGCTTTCCCATAAAATACACTTTCCAAGTTTATTGCCTTTTAAGTGTGCTAAGTGCAATGTCACAGAGTGATCAGATAAGAGCTTCTAGAGATTAAAGATAAACTCCAGTGGATTTATGCCAGTGTTAACCTACTATAGGTCTGGCCCTTATCTCTCTCTACAACTACCTGAAAGGAGGTTGGAGTGAGATGGGGGTAGGTCTCTTCTCCCAAGTTACCAGTGACAGGACAAGCGGAAATGGTCTCAAGTTGCACCAGGGCAGGTTTAGATTGGATGTAAGAAAAAAATTCTTCACTGAAAGGGTTGTTAGGCATTGGCCCAGGCTGCTCAGGGAGGTGGTGGAGTCACCATCCCTGGAGATGTTTAAAAAACATATAGACATGGTACTTACGGACATGGTTTAGTGGCATGGTGGTGATAGGTATGGTTGGACTTCATGATCTCTTCCAACCTTTATGATTCTGTGATTTCTCACTGTATTTTTGGTGGCTCAGAGTTCTCTTGTGTCTTTGAAGCAAGTTTGCTTTTATTGATACATTTCCTATGGGTGAATAGCAACAGTACTTTTTACAAACTCAACAATATCTAAAAATGAACAAAATCAAAGGAACAAAGTACTTCTAATTTCATGACTACTCTGCAGCTCAACTAATAAAGTAAAAAAAAAATCACAAAAATCTCAAGTATTTTATTATTGCCTATAGTATGCTGAAATCATAGTCTTGTTTTACACATATGTGAAGCTGAAAATCAAAATTTTGTACATTCTCCTGCCATGTGTGAGATCACTTATGGTCTCTTTCCCCTTATCCCTTTATTTTAGACTTACCTCCTTTTTCCTTCTGCTCCCTCCAGCACATTATATCCCCAGTTTTGTTTGGTTTTGCCTGGTCCAAAACTTTCACAGGATTTGCTCTCACTGTGAGGAAGTCTTGTTCAAATGATACCATCATCTAGAACGGTGTTGCAGGTTCTTACGATGAGATGATGTCATCACTAGAGGTGTGAAGGTTAGGCTCTGGAACCTGGCACTCCTGCTGCCTGCTTTAGAGCACCAAATAACCTACAGAATTCCCCCCAGAAATGTCAAAGGACTTCTCAAGCAAATTAGTTTTCACCACACTCATGAAAGACAAATACTACCAACACAAACAGTACATACACATGAATAGAAAATGAGTATACTACAATCAGCTGCCTGAGATAAGAGGTGCCTGTGAAACCTTCAGACAATTAGAAAGTTGCCTTTGAAGTCTGCTCTTGGCTGCCACCAAAGCTTGCCTGGCTAGCTCAGCTACATAACAAAACCCTTCTCCTTTCAGCTTGGTTTCAGAGGCTGGGTTTTGGCAGAAGCCAAGAGCTCCACAGCACTTACAGTTGCATCAGACCTTAAGAAAGACCTGAAACATTTATATAACTGCATGCCTTAGATAACAGGGGATTAGTGGCCCTAGGCTTGTAATTTATAGAGATGATTTGAAATTATTCATCAATCTGTACTTGATTTATTTGGCAATATAACTTACTAACACTTTCCCCTATATTTTCTCTTCCCTGTAGCAGCGACAAGCTGTGGGTCACATCCCAGACTGCTTTTCCTGTTGTGCTTTGAAGAATTCTGATGGGGGAGGAAGCAAAAACATGCAGGTGCAGTAACCATCTGATTCCCTGTGTGTTAGACCTGGAGTATGATCACCTCATTAACAACCAGATGCCCTTTAAGGAGCAGATTATAGTGATCTGTGTCACTTGATGTAGAGCAGGGACCTCAAACCTTGATTGAAAATCCCTAGAAATGAGTTCTGGGGGACTTTCCAGCTCTGTGGCATAGTACCAGGAAACCCTGTGGGAGGTGAGTGTGGCTCCTCTGGCATTGCAGGCCCCAAGGATTAGTAACCACAACAATCTTTTTGCACCATTTGAGCAGAAATCTAAGATTTGGTAGCAGTGTGACAAGATTTTGTCATTGAAACACTTTGGCTTCCAGGAATTAGCACTTTCTAATAAATGGGAATGGAAAAAAAAAATACCACACAGAAGCATGCTGCTAGAAAATCTCAAACCAGTTCATTTTCCTCACATAAACTTACCAAGGAATGATTTAATAGAAGACTCTGTCCTCACATTCACATGGCCAAGTACTAAGGAAATACACAGCCCAAAGTATCTTTGAGTAAGTGTATGTTTAGAAGGACTGGAAAAGATGTTGAAGTTTGGCAAGGCGAAAAAGCAAAAGATAGGTAACATGAAAAACACCTTAAAACACAGAATGTTTTTTTGTATCAATGTCCCCCAGACACTGTCTACTCTTATAATTATCTGAAATGTCTCAAGAAAGCTAACAATGGAAGGGTAGTAGAGACTTAACAAGCATTTAAATCATCTTGACATAGTGGCCACAACAGTAAACATCAGTGACTGCCGTATTCAAAATCTTCTGCTTGTCACTAGACATTAGTGGAGCTGCACTGAAATGAAAATGTTAAGAGGATTTGAGCCTGTGTAGATACAGCTTCAGGACCAATTAAGGCATTAAAATGACTTCTTTCACTATGTCTTACTTACCCATTCCTTGAGAAACTGGTCACACAGCAACTATCAGTTCTGATTTGCATTTGAAAAAGTTAGCATAGAAGGGGTCAAATTCTGGCCTTCGTGAAGGCTTTGGGAAAACTCCTATACATTTCAGCACCAGCAGGATTTTTAGTCCAAGAAGCAGAAGCTAAATCTGAAGGAAATATCTACATTTTATATAAAGAGAAGAGGGAGACCTAAATTTTCATATTCTTCCCTCCTGAAAAATCTATTTGGGAAATCAGTGGAAAAAAGGCTGGTGTATTGCCTCCTTGTCTCACAGTGTGGTCCTGCAGTTGGCCCCTGTCTGCTAATGGCAGGAGCACAAGATTTCTGGAAGCCAGGATTCCAGCAGATTATGACAAATCCATAGGGAGGTTGCACAGTGAGTAGCTGCCACTGCTGTTCTCTCAGCTCTCAAGTCTAGTTTTATACATCAGAGGAGCTGTTTCTTTTACAAAGGGAGAAATACACTCATAAAGAGAAACAGAAATTTAGAAGCCTCTGTCATCAAACTTGCAGTGCAAAGAGCCATTGCTCCCTGATCTGAAAGAGAAAGGTAATTCAGTTGAATTCATAAGGACCTGGTTAGGAGGAATGTTAGTTTCTTAACTGATCAGGCAAAATTGACCACCTCCTTATTTATATATTTGTACTTCCCTTGCTACTTAAGGGTTGCCTGGATTCCTTTTGCCATATGACATCACTTGTGCAGATGCATTGACAGATCATAAGGGTTCCTTACTGTACTTTTCATATGTAGTTTGGAAACATTAGAATTCCTTGGAAGAGGGGATAAATCATAGGTGACTTTTTCCATTGAAGCTTTACATGCAAAGCATGTTTTGAAATGTATTACTGTTGTAACACAGTGAAGAGAGGACTCTCTAGGTCTTACTTCTGCTCACAAGCTGTTCACATCTATGGCAAGCTGTTAATAGGCTAAGAAAATGCAATCTTGTTTTGCAGCACACAGAACTGCATTATAATTGGATTTTAACAATCCTCACATCTTTCTACAAACACTGTTTTGCCTGGCTTCTTTAGGTACTTTCTCTCAATAAAACACAGTGCCCACAAATCATTGTTGGGTTATTCTTTGTTCACTTCCTAATAATGGTGAGGAACTGAAGCACAGTATTTCCTCTGTACAGTTTTAGTAGTGGCTATGGCATTAGAACAGAGGACCTTTCAAATATCATCTCATCTTAACTATTGTAAAATTAAGGCTATTTCTGTCAGTTAGGAACACGCTCTTCCTGCAGAAGGAAAAACACTACATGACACCAATCTGTGATCAACTCCTCTGTCCACTGGGTGACAGCAGCAGCCTATCTGACATTGCTCAGCTGTGGATAGTACCACAGAACATGCCTGAAGGATTACATTCTTAACTACACAGCTTCTTTTTCCTGGTAATATTAATAACATTTTCTTTCCTCTGTGATGGCAAAGTGATATAGATAAATACGAAAACCAAAATGCAGAAAAACCCCAAAACTTATTCCAAACCTGCCGCATGTAGTTTACAAAGCTGAAGGAAACAAAGTGGGAAATACTCTGTAAAATACACAAGGAACTGAAGGCCTGTTGGAGAAGATGATGAAGATGACATCCTTTAGGATAACACACAGCTAAGGAAAATGATTGCTAACAGCTCTGAGGAACTCAGGTAACCAACTACAGAGGTGCAGTTTGGTTGTGTTCCATGTCACCTTTTTGCAATTCCCACAGAGAAATAATTTCTTGCTTTTGAAAGAAAACTAAGGATAACACACAATTCCTTGTGGCCGATGAACTGATTAATCCTTAAAACAGCTCAGAAATTACTTTTTTAAAAAAAATAATTTAAAGATGTTCTCTAGTACATGTGCAGTGTTTGGGTTTGTTTTTTTTACTTTGCCTTTAATTCACTGCTACAAAGATTAGCTCAGTTTCAGCCAGTACCCAGATACAGATATAAAAAAAGATGCATGAGGAGTAAAACCTGAAACCTAATTACCCTCTCAGCATACTCTGAATTACTGGTTTTAAAATCTGAATAGTGAAGGCAAGGTGGCTAGTTCTTTTGCTTGAAGAAGAAACTAACCATGGCTTAAGGAGGAATGGAGTTTGTTTTCAGAAGGAATGTGTTAATAGTCCTTTCTATCAATACTCCCCATGTGTCTCAGCTGAAAAATAATCAAAGCAAACAAAAAGCCCAAAGGTATGAGCCTATTTCACCTGGTTACAACCCCTACCACCTTTCAAATGACACAGTGAACATACTGTACAGACGGAGCCACCTTTGCTGTTCTCAGTGAGGTATTAAAGCCATCCTCAAGCAAATCTCAGTCACACTCACCCAGCTGTTATCACACTCAGCCAGAACAGCTTTATCTACAAAGAGCAGTAGCAATTCAGAACAGTTCCACAGCACTGTCTTTAAAGGGCAAGACTTGACCAAAGCTGTCCTGCAGGACACAAACATCCTTTATGGACCAGGGGGCACCAAGGAAACCTGCCACAGGTAGCAGCTCCAGCTCTCCTTATGTTATCAGTACACATTAGTAGTGACTCGCAAAGACCAGAAGAAAGATAAAAAGCTGTCAAATGCAACTCTACCAGAAGAGGGCCACATTCATTTCCAGAGCTGCTCGAAAGCCAAATAATAAATAACATTCAGAAGTTCTGCAAGGAAAAGTAAGTTATGGTTCTTTTCTGTTGGACAATAGCACAATTTCTGCTGAAGAATCAGGACTGGCCTGATTGCAGTTTAGAAGTAATAATCATTAAGAATGAAGTCACTCCATTTATTTAGGGTAGAATACAACTTGCTTTTTTTTCTTTGTAGATCTGAAAAATCAGTCATGTGTCAGAGATGACAAAATTTCAGATGATCCTTGATTGTCTGGAATGTTCAAAACTGATCTCAGAGAGCTCTAGAAGGATTGGGCAATGCTCAGTAATTGCAAACAATTATTTATACAGATGCAAAGCTGGACACAACAGTTCTTAACACTAAAGGAAGAGATCTAATACTCATTTGCATCTCATCTAGATTAGAAGTCCATGTCTATCTCAATCGTCACAACTGAGATATGAGAAAGCAGAAATGGTGTGGCAAAGGAATAAGAAGCAATTATTTATTGTTTCTTAAAGCACAGAAATGATCGGGCACCAATGAAGAGAGAAGCAGCAGCTTTAAAACAAAGGAAGTTCTTTTTCTCACAGCACGTCATTAAACAGTGGAACTCTTGGCCACAGGATATTGTGGAGGCCAAAAGCCTAAGTGTGTTCAAAGTGGAACTTGATCCATCCCTGAAGGTTAGCTGCACTGGCAGCTATCAAACATGATGGCCCAGACACAGTTTTTGGTTGAGGAAATCCCTGATTTGTTAACTGCTTATGGCTGATATGAGTCACAAATAAATGCTCCTCCACTTCTCGCCAGCAGCCACTCCCAGGGACAGGATACTGGAGGAGTTAGATGAGCCTTTGGTCTGATCCTGCACCGCTGCTTTTACACCAGTAGGTGCAACATTGGTGCTTGAATTTGGGTAAAACTTTAACAAAAGGATTAGGTGGGAAAATGCACAGAGTTTATGAGAAGATTCTTTGCCTCTCAAGTCATCCTCAGCTACAAATATCAATACCGTAGATATTTTTAATTTTAAAAGCTTCAATAAGGTAGAATCCATGTTCCCAGGCAGAAAAGGTTTCTCTCAACTTGTGTAAAAGTAGGATTAAAATTTTACTTAATTTTATATGCTTTCTTCTTGAGGTAGATAACTAATTTCTTCTGGTCCTTGGGAATTTCCACAGATGATGAGGAAAAAAACTTCCAAATGAAACACAATTGTCCTCTGTGTCTAATGAGTCAAAAGGCTACTCTTAGTAGGACAAAGTCCATCCTTAAACTCACTTGTATTTATTTAGCTGAACAATAGTTATTTTAATAGGAAATTAAGAGAGGGAATTAATGGCTTCAAAGGAAAAGAATCAAGTTCAAGTTTTAATGAACATAGGCAAGAAGGAAATGCTGTATGACATTAAACATTTGCCTTTAGACAGCTTTCTATATAGTCTTTCAGATGCCTCAAGGAAATGGTTTTACAGAAGCATTGCAATAATGCAGTTGCTCCCAGGGGCAGTTGCTTCTCTCTGATCATGGCATGTACTTCCTGCCATATGGACAATCCCACTCTCTCCCCCTGTCCCCCTTCTAAAGATCTTCAGCCAGGACTTAATTACTGTGCCTTCAAAATGTTAGGGAGCTGTGTGTTTGAGGAGCAGAAGGCAACCAAAGTTTTTGTTTTGTTTGCAAGAAGTGGCTTTTCAAAAACTATTGTTTGCGCTGAGTAAAAAAAAAAACCACAGCCACCAAACATTCCTGCTGTTTTCTTTCCCATAGGATTTTCACTCCTCTTTTTTCCAAAGCAGATGCCTTTTCTGTGTAGTTTACAAATTTATAATCCTACATTATCTATAAAGAAATTAACAGGATACCAAACATATGAAGCTAACAATAACAAACACGGTTTGGCTACACACAAACAGACAAGCACACACTGCTGTTGCAGGTTAAGAATGAACTCAGGCTAATATACTTGCTTTCATCCATCACTGCTGTACTACATGGAATGATGGTTAAATATCATGAGAGATCCCAAACTTTTTAAATGAAGGCTGGATTTTATAATTGCATTTCTCATGCAGCCTTGCCAGCTGCTTAAGTGCACTCAGTATGAAATGGCCTGAATGCTTTGAGCTGACTCTGCAGCTTGTCAATAGTATGGAAGAAATTAGGGCCACTCAGTGAGCCTGGACTTCTCTGCATTCAAGAGCTGAATGGCAATCTTTTGGGAACATCATTCAAAATTGCTTCTGCCATTTTCTGCTGCAGATAATCAAGATGAAAATACTTTTAGTAATTTTTCTCCAGTAAAAATAATGCTTATGAAATGAGCTCATGGTGTGGAATCCTCTCTTTATACACAGAACCTGACAATACACCCAGCAACTGTTTGTACAGTTTTCTGTTTCACAAAAGCTATTCTGGAAAGGTCATAGTCAGGAAGTTAATAGGATAATCAATCCCTATGCTTTTTCTATTCTTGACTACTTTGACTAAGAATACTGTTTTGGTCTGTGTGATGCTAGTGTACTTGTTTGCTTATTAACCATTAAGTTATTTATTACCTCTTTCCAAATTATTCAAACTAAACAGCCATCAAACAATAACACATTTTTGTTACTCTCATCCTACTGAATAGGCAAATTTCATTTTCAGTTATGCCTTTAGTTAGGCAGGTCCTCTGCAATGACAGTTCTTCATTCCTCCATAGTCTGGAAACAATCTCAAGAGGTCATCTAGCCAGTACAAAATCAACTATGACAGTGCTATTATGGAGACAAGAGAGGGTACAGTCCTGACAGAGCTGTAGACATCTACACAACAGATCTTTAGACTTGACCTGGTTTCCTAAAGTCTTTCACAGCCCCTGAAGAGAAACAGGCACTTCCACAGTGCAATTCATCTCCTTCCAATGTACAATGGAAGTGGGTCAAGTGAATCACATGCTGGAAACGCCTGTTTCTCTTCTGTGAGATTCAGCTGTAGGTGAGGTGAATTCCACTCTTACTGCATAACCTGTTCATAAAGACTCAGCCACAACATCCTTACAAAAATGTATCTGAATGCTTTATACTCACAGTGCTTGATGACTTCTATTTATTTTTTTCTTCCTGTCGTTAAAGCCTGTTATTTCTTGCTCTGTTTATCACAGACATGGAAAACTGACCATTCTCTCTCTTTCTGTAGCAGCTTGTATTTTTAGGTCACTTCTGTCTCCCATAACTATACTCCCACACTCGGTCTTCACCTCTGTATACCAAACAAGCACAGGTTATGCAAATCTCTCTTCATAGGGCACATTTTCTGGAGCTCTAGTCATTCCCTTTGCTTTCTTGAAGATTTTTGCTGATTGATATACATTTAGTCACCCCAGCATTGTTGAGCTGATAAGTTATACCTTGTTTTTCACAGGTTAGACTCCTATTTGTACACCCCACGATGATTAAAAGTTGTATGTCATCATCGCCATAGTTAATCTATAACATGAGGAGGACAGCTCAACTATCTCATTTGTACCAGCCCAAGAAGGGTGGTACTACAAAAGCCAAACAGATAAAAAAGTTGTCATTAAACAGACAAACTATGGTGATTAAAGTTAAAGGAACTTTAGTGTAATCAAATCTTTTTTGCTTCAGCATCTGAATATATGTACACATAAATTTGTCAAGTTGCTTCACTAAGGGGCTGTTTGATTCAACAGAATTTTTTTTCTATCAGCAAACATGTCAAGCTTGCTGATCCGCATGAAATATTCCTAGACAGAAGGAAGAAGGAAATTAACCTCAAGAATGACTGTCTCGGTCAAAAAGCCAAGCAAAGAGAACTTGTAACTTGAAGACAAGCCCATTTTACTCCTTCAGTCAACTGGAAATATGGAGAAGGGCACAGAAGGGGACAAGACTGGGCTGAACTCCCCAGACCCTTACTGTGGATTGCTTAATGTCTATGTTTGATATCTGAAAGGTCCCCTTCTCCCAAAGGTTAAAAGGAATCAGAACAGAGATATATATGCTTATAAACCAAACCTACTGTTGCCAATAATAAAACACTTTTCATTTTGGATTTTTTTTTTTAGTGTTCTGACATATCACTGCCCTGAAGTTCAGAATTTCATTAGTATTACAGTTCATCTTTGACCTTTCACCTTTTTATGTGGAAGAATTAGTCAGGGAGAAAAAAAGCATTCCTCTTTGTCCTAGCTTGCTTATTATGACTCCCTCAAGAATTTCAGTCTGAGGCTATTTGCCAGAACTATGTTTAGCTCTGACACGAGAAAAAAACCTTCCCCCCCCTCCAAAATGCCACCATCCAAATATATCTCTTGGCTTTCACTAAGGACTTGGGTTAACATGGTCTGGATTAAATTTACCCCAGTAGGGGTAAAAAAAAAACAACGCTTTGCTATGTCAGTTTATATCTACTGAGAAAAGTTGACGTTTGGAGCTGCTTTCTAATGAACCTTCTTATTCCATAAATTACTGGTGGTTTAGGAGTGAACCAAGCCTGAATAATACTCCATAGAAGATAAAATCCTTACTCATGCCATAAAACGCCAGCCTGTGAAAGTCATGTGCTACAGAAGGCCAGAAAGAAAGTGACAGGAATTTGAAAAACACTGGAAATGTTTGACTGGTAACATTTATGTACTATGGAAGCAAAGCAAAGCCTCAAGCATACTTGAATTTTATGCTTGAAGGCACAAACTGATTGCTTGTGGTAGAAGAAATAATGAAATTCCTCCAAGTCATAACATCATAGACTCAACCAGGTGAATTGTAATGGAAAGGACTACATTCCTCTGACAGTGATGGTGATTGCTAGAGGCAGCCTTCTGATGTATATTCACTTGAAAATTTTTAGTGCATTGTGCATTCAAGCATCAGATCATCTTTGGAATAGATTTATCTACCCCCTCTATCAGCCTCTTCCTTTTGCACAATTACAGAACACACATACTAGAGAATAGCAGTATTATTTTCAAAGCATTCTGTAGGCAATCCTGCAGAGGCAAGAGTCTCCTTCCCTATCTGCTTGTTAGAGTTCTCATCATTAGCCACAAGGAAATAGAGTCAGAGCTCTAGATGAAATAACCAACCTGGTATGCACCCCACCACATTTTGGCAGTAGGACAATGCCAGTGGTTAAACAAAGTCAACATGAAAAGAGTGTTGTGTGTTGTTGCTTCATCAACATGGCAGTGAAAGGCACTCAAATTGGGCAACACAACATGTAAGGGCTTGCAGCAGCAAGAGGAAGCTAATTCAGATTATCTCTATGGGGAACAAAGAGGCTAGAACAGACCAGGGAGTGGTGGCCAAACCAAGGCACAAATTCCTACCATATGGAGCAGAGGCAGTAAGCTGGGCTGGAGGTGGCTGAAGATTTCTTCTCTTGTTTCCATCTTGTTTCTTCTCTGTGCTCCCACCATAGACAAGGAAAGAACATGAATAACTGAGGGAGAATGATAATAGAAATAGAGAGGAGAAATGTGAGGGACTGGATGTTAGATCAGAAGGATCTGTGTGCTGAGAAACATGATAGGGGAGGTAAGGCCAATTATGGGAAACAAGATAAGGCACTGATTATGAAAAAAGTAGGAAGCAGGGAAAGAAGCACTTGTACAAACAAACTATGAAGAAAAAACTGAAATGAGAATAGGAACATCAAGAAAGAGTCAGGAAAGTCAGAACAAATGAATGAGAGTTTGCCTCAAGGGGAAAACACACAGTCATAAAGGGGTACATAGAGCCAGAGAATCAGTAGCTGAGGCCAAATGTTACTGTCATTTCTGCCTGCTGACATACATTCAAAACCGTGCCCCAAGGAGACTTTACAGGTGATGCTCACAACATGGAATTTAAGCAAGCGAGCAGAGAAATGAGGAACTGTATCATGGTGTAACATGGAATAAACTTTTCATCACTTCCAAATCTGCACTGCTGTGAGTGCTCCTCTCACACTCAGATAAAAAAAGCTCTTCATAGTAATGAGCCAAGCAACTTGACTGAAAGAAAAATGTTTCAGAGTTGAGTAAAACAGTGCTGTAACTTGTGCCTGTAACACTGAAAAATGTGTGATGTAAAATGTTTTTTCCCCTCAATTACCCACAAGTAAAAGCAACATTATACATCATGTTCATTACTGATTATGTTACAGATGAATACATAGGCTGTGAGCATAAGATGAGGACAATTCAGTGGTCCTCTGGACTTCCTTCTAGTGAGCATATCCATTGTTACTTGAATATACATCACTCTGAAGCATTCAGAGAGTCTTGACTTGGAGTCCTGCATGCTGAGAGCTTCCATGAAACAAACCAGATGTTTCCAGTTGTGTAACACTGTGAACATCCCACAACACAAGCAGCTTTGCATAGTACAGCAGCCTAAGTGATACTTATAGTTCTAAATTCAATTAAGCCAGTTTTCCCTTAAACAAAGATTCCTTTACCCTGCCAGAACAATGGCATAGACCTTCCTGTCACTGAGAACGTGGCTCAGCTATATTGCTGTTTCTTTACTGACTGAGAAAAGGTTGATACTGTCACCTTCATTCTTTTTGCATCTACTATTTCAACAAGCTTTTGTTCAAGCCCTAATTCTGAGATCATCCATATGTTCTCTCTGTGTGGAACAGCCTCTGCAACATGCTGAAAAATCAGTTATCTTTTCTTGAGCTTACTCTGGTAATTTAGAGTCTGGAGACACGAAAACCACAAGGCCCAACCAAACAAACTAATCCCAAACCAGTAGAAATACTCTAAAAACCCAGAAGGTTGTCTCCTTTAATTTGCTATAAAATGCATCATTAATCTGACTTGTTTAAGGATTCCAAGCTCTAGCACAAACAAGAATTTGGCTTTTAACTCACCTATTTTGTTGAGGATGTCACAATAAGAGCTACAAATGCAAGCTTCAGGAAACATGCAAATTATTGAGACATCATGAAATATACTTCAGGATCAAAAGCAAGTTAGAAACTGTGGAAAAAGAGTTGGAAAATGTTTCTGGATCTTTCTGAGCAGATCTGAATTAGCTTTGGCCTCCTGGTTTACTTTTCCAGAGAGAAAATGGCTAATGTTCCAGATTTTGCCCACATTTTGGGTCCTTATAGCTTTGAATTTATGGCCTATAGGTTTACAATCATTTGTCAAATGACCGTGGTCACCCTTCCTCTCTAGAAAACTGTTTCCAATGAGATAGAGTACCTAAACAGGAAAGTTCATTGCTGCTTCTAAAAGTTTGGAAGTAGGATGCCCTGCTTCTACTCCTTCTTAAACCAAACTCCTTCTCCAACTAAAACAAACAAACTAAAAATAAGAAAAATATTTAGTTGACATATGCAAATAAAAAAACCCACTCAAAACCCCCAACCAAACCACAACCAAACCCCAACAACAACAAAACTCCAGCTGCTTTTCCCTATGACAAACATACTCATCTGTGTTCGTCTTCAAACATGCCATGTTATACCATAACTAAAGTCATATATTACCAGGATGGATGGTGGTTGGTTTTGTAGTCCATGAAGCAGCATGGAAAATGTTATTTCATACACTCCAGTATGCTGTGTTTTGAAATCTTGGAACTAGAAAAATATGAGGTTTATGCTTTTATTTCTTAAATAAAATAAATATTTTATGTAACAAAGTCATGAAAGGTGAAAGCTGTAAGCCATAATAAAGTAAGTCAGGCTACCTAATAGCCTTCATTGTTTCTCAGCCTGTCATCTTGATTTAGAATAAAAGGGTGCTCTTGCCAGTTCTGCATTGTTTTTGTTCTCTTCTTTGGCAGATGGACATTCAAGGAAAGCTACTCTTTGCCAGCCATATTTTCAGTGGTACAGCAACTCAGCTAAAGACCTTCAAAAACAAATAGCTAAGACAAGCAGTGATTATCACATGGGTTACTCTCTTCCAAGTGATTTTAAGTTCAGGTATTTTACTTTCCATCACCATGTTTTTTTAATCACTTCAGTCTGAGACATTTGGCTTTTTTGTTCAGTTTCTTAATTATAAAGCAAGTGCAGGAGTCTCAATATCAAAGCATTTGCACCTTTTTGGTGTGTTAACAAGTTCTCCATCTTGTATATTCCTTCCTGTCCTATTCAGCAGTTAGGACTGTCTAATCCTAACTGCTGAGCTACAGAATCCTTACTGCCAATTACTGGCAAGGAGATGAAGGTTCTGGGCACAGCCTCCATTTCTTTTGTGCATGTCTAAGACTCACCTATTTTATGGGCTGTTATATTTACATTTGGCACTATCCACAGAAATATAATTGTACTTAAAGGACCAATTACTTTAGTCAGGTGTCTTCTGGCAATTAGCTTCTTCATTTAAGTAACAGTTGCAAGAAAACTTAGAAGCATAACCTGGAGAAATAGCAGCAGATGGTCAAATACTTCACAGTTGCATAGTGAGCATACAGCTCATGGAAGGAGCATTCCTAGGAGCATATGCTGCAATAGTTAACTCTCTTGTTGAAGTTTCCACATGCTGCTACTGGGATATTCCACAAGGTTCTTTCATGCACAAGCTGGGAGCACAGAAACAGTCTAATGAAGGAGAGGGTTTCTTTTCAGGACTGGTCAGGCCCTATTTCACCAGACCAGATTACCTGATACCATGCATGTATTTCCAATACGAAACAGCACAGTAGAAGAATGAGAAGAACAGGTTTTAATGAGAGAAAGGAGAAATACAGCAATACAGCTGATACAAAAAAGTACACAATATAACACAAGTGTCTAATAAATTAGCAGAGAATTTGAGAAACAGGAAGGAAGTTTCAGATGCTTGAAGAAAGAGGCTTGCTCAAAAAGATACAATCTTAAGTCTTTATAGATATATACATTCTTGGCAGTATAGGAAACATACAGTTCTTACATAGAAAATACTGACTGTCTGAAGTGGTAGTATCAATTCCTGAAGGGTATTTGTATATGGTACATTATGAAGAATACACACAGGCAATTCAACATTCAAAATTATCTCCAAGTAAAGGAAAACAGATCCCTCTTGGCAGACAGGCTTCTCCTTCTAACAGCAGCAATTGGATCTGTTCAGTATTCCACAGGAAAACAAAGAAACCTGGAAACAGCAAAGAATAAGCAAGACCTTTTGTACTGCACAAAAAACTATGCACCAATTAGGCAGCAAGATTCAATATGTAAGAATAAATACTCCTGCCTCACCAAGCTTCCCAGTGCCTTTCAAGATCAAATTATTTCCTTTCTTCCCCAGTCAGCTCTAAGCTTTCCTTCCTGGAGACATGAATTAGGTGAGAGTGAGTCATACCTAAGTGAGAAGTGTGGTCAACAGCTGTTAACCTTAAAATCCAATCCAGGGCAAGGTTACAGGAAGAGGTGTGCATCAGCCACAGCCTCTAAAGGCAGAACACTGCCTTTGTTCTGATAATACAGTCTAAGCATTATGAGGGAGCCACAAAGCTTCAGATAAAAGGAGTCAGTCTGTACTGTTGCTGCTATTTTGGCACTTTCAAAGTGCACAGAGCCTGCTGCTTAGGATTCATACAGCCAGACAAGTAGAAGACATCTCCTGCAGCACTCCTAGGTTAAAGGTTTCTACCTTTCTTGTCTCCTCAACTGACCCATTATTCTTTTCCTAAAGCCTCACCTGCCTGGCCGTTTATGTGATGCTAAATGGGACTTTGCTAATAGTTGCCACATAGTTGCACAGCACAGAGGTCTCTGAAAGATGATGGAGAGGTGAAGCTGGAAGTATATGACACACAGAAAAACATTATTTGTGCAGTCATCACTTATTTAGACAAGAGTAACCAGTGTTCATTATTAAAGTGCTTGTACTAAGGAGCCAGCAAAATATAGCTGCAGAAACTAACTATTGCCAGGATTGCTTAAAATTAATTTCCTCTTCAAGATGAAAGAGGAATTATAAATAAACTTCTGTATAAAAGCTAAAAGTGCTGACAGAGCATTTGTGTGTCCCTGTAAAAGCATTCCCTATTCCACTCAATCATAACTAACTGAAGGATGGATAAGCCACATCCACACCACCTAGGCAGCTGTCAGGGACACAGAATAAGGAGGAAAAGGGCAGAATTTTACCACAGATGCTGGAGAAATAACAGTTAAGCAAAAGCTTTGAAAGTGATTAGCATTACAATTGAGAAAACTACTTCTAGTACTTGGGAGAGCCAGCCAAAATTTTTTTTAAAGAGGCTTAAAAATAATCCTGGTGATGCACATTACCAAATATGTAAAAAAAAGACCTTTAGGTCCTGATTCATATCCAAGGGAAAAGGAAGGGAGGGAAAGTAAGCAAAAGAGTAGCACAAGGGTTTGGGAAAATATCACAGGCAAGAAACCCCATTACAAAGAAAGGGCAGAACCCATGCATGTCTCCCTGCTACTGCCTACATCCAACCCAGAACTTCAGTTCTTGAAGCCTTAACAGAGCCAGCCCCCAGGCTTCCTACCTGCTTTAAAGATCTGCTGATCTAAACCTGCTTGAGGCCAATCTAAGCAGCTGTGGTGAAAGCAGCATCAGCAACTGGCAGGGTAGGTACAGGAGAAACTCTCAGTGGAGCCAAACCACATAGGTTTTCAGTGCAGCCAAAGAAAAGAGACTGATATCATACAGAGCTTAAGGAAGTGATATGGAGTGTGATTTACATACAGCTTGATGCACCAGCACAGGAGGACTGAGGCTTTCTCTGGCAACAAAATGTAGATACAATAAAGGGGTTTTAAGACCTGCTGAAACTACAAGTCTGGTGAACATTTCCTGTCTCCACTTCACACTGAAGAGAAATTGTGGATCTTTCCCAATGTCTGAAAACTTCAGAGTGTATCATATGTGATTTCCCTCTGTAGCCCTGCCAGAAGTCTCTTGCTGTAGTTTGTTCTTTTAAATATTTCCTCTTGTATTTAACTCTCATTTATTAACCAATGAAACAGCAGCATATCAAGATTCTTTTCTTTCCTTTCCCTGTGGTTTCCTTGGCAATCCATGCTGCCCTTAGGCTATATTTTGGGAAATGCTAAGGCTTAGCAGACAGGAAGTGTGGAGAAACATGTATTTGTTTATGTCTTTAAAACAGGGCAGATGGGTGTACAGGCACTCACAGCAGCTCAGGTGCAAAGCCTTGGTAAAAGACAAGAAGATAAAATAGGGTGTAAAATCAGCATGCATTTTAAATACCTCCACACAGTCTGCTTGGTAGAACAGAATTCAGCAAGAATTAAGTATTTGTTTACCTTCTGAGTAAGTAACTGGAGAGTTTGATATGAGAGAAATACAACCTCTTTGCTAGACAAGCCTTTCAATGTGATACCTGGCAATACACATGTATAATATAAAGAGATAAAGACTGCATGTGTGGATACCAACCTCATACAAACTCCTCAAATTAAGAAAGTATTAAAGCTACTCAATAAAAATTCAAAATGATTCAACTCAGGGGAGATTTAGTAGTAACTGTGTTCTGAAAACACAGGCTCTTCGACAGTGGGAAAGGTTTATGCACAACTCCTAGATCCCAGAGCTCCCAGAGCCCAAGGCTAGGCAGCTGTGGAGCCAAAGCACATTGGCATAACAGCTGGAGAGCATGTTTTGACCCCTACCACAGGAAGAAGCAAGCTTCTTTAGGGGAACACAGACTTGGCCATAATTGTGTCACTCTCCTGCTGGAAAGAATAAGTAAAGCTCACATAATGAGGAACATGTGTTCAATGATCTGTCTTGCTGAGGAGACATTACCAAGGAGGGACTTTTCTGGAAGTGGATGTTCTGAAGTCCAGGAAGGAATAGGAGTGACAGGCTGCAACATAGGTCAAAACTCCCTGGAAGGAAAGTCAGGACAGACAAGTTACCAGCCCTAGAAAACCTTCTGTTTACCTTCTGTTTATGAGTTTATGACTGAGAATGTGCAGCAGTGGCCTGGTATGGATTCCCTCTAACCTGCCATCTTATAAAGTTTAAACAAAAGGTTCAGAAATTAAGGGAAAAAATGGCCAACTTTCTGAAGAGTTGGCAGCAGAATGCAGCAGAAGAGCTGAATACTGCTAAGAGGGTAGAGAGACCACTGGAGGAAAGAAAGAACCTAGCAAAAACTGGAGCTTTGAAAGACAACCCAGAGTCCTCAAGCCTAGCTCAGCACCTCCCCAGAAGAGGTCAAACCAGAAGAGCTTCTCCAGCCCCTGTGTGCCCAGGCTCTGTCTTTTGCAATGCAGCCACTAATGTTTATGCTTCTATTGGAGATATCTTACCTAGTGCATTACAGGATAGTAATCTAGGTGAGAAACAAAAGAACTCCTCCACAATTAGTTTCTGTGGCCTATGAAGAGAAAAGCTGAGAAGGAAAATGTTTATGAGTGGGACTGCATATGGCATGGATGCTGAAACAGAGCAAGACAGACAATAAACACAAAAGGCATCCTACTCCTATGTAGATTTTGCTCAGCATTTTTCCATAGGTGTGATACTTAGGGACATGGTTTCGTGGCATGGTGGTGATAGGTAGATGGTTGGACTTGATGATTTTAGAGGTGTCTTCCAACCTTAATGATTCTGTGATCTCTAGAAGCACCTAGGTGCATCCAGACCATCTGTGAACACTCACATTAGGACATTAAAAACTTTGAGTACAATATCCTACTGAGCAGTTCAGGAACAGACAGCATGAACTTGTTTAAATTTGACCAGCTGTGGCTTTGGATAAAAGATCTGGAGGACAATTCATAGATTTCTGGCTTTTATCCCATAATATATTTAAAGCCTACTACTGTTATTATTTTAGAAACACAAATACAAAACATTATAAACAGCTCTTATTTATGGTGCTTCTATTGAGATCAAATACATGATTCTGAGCTAGTAATGACTACTGGAGATATTAAGCACTGACTTTTTTTTGCTTATTTAGGAATGGACCACCATTTAAGAACAGAGTAATGGAAAGCATTGGTCACTCTCTATTTTCAAATCTGAGATTATTTTCAGTTCTTATCCATGCAGCTGGAGAAGGTCAGGAAGCTGTCTTTAAATATTAAGATTGAAGCACAAATCAAGCCAATTAATGGCACTTATTTTGGGACCTTGTACTAGAACGACACATCTCTAAAACCCAAGTGGTGTTTAGTAAACCAGAATTCCTGATAAAAGCCAATACACACAAAAAGTGTTGTAGAAATTTGAGCTGCTATCCATGATTATTTCTGTTTTGACTGTAGTACTCCCCATTATGGTGTCTGCTTTCTGGTTTAGTTCTTAAGTGGGAAAGCCAGTATACATTTCCAGATCTAGTTATTCTAATGCTGAAGATAGAGAAGAATCAAGCTGTGTTCCAAACCACACACACACAGAAAAGAATTTGTGTATTATTTTAAAATCTGAACCTTTTAAGAGTGGTGGTAAAGGGAGAGGACCATGGGTGTCAGAAGGACCAGAAAACAGCAGAAAAAGACCCCATGAGCTATGGCAGTCTTTCTCATCACCCAGGCAGGTATTCCCTCCTACTCCCCTGAGATGCTACTAATGCTCTTTCAACCACACCATGAATTAGTCGAGAGAGTTATCTAAAAAATAAAGCAGTGGAAGATTTTCATCCAGATCCATGTCCTAAATGACTGAGTAGTTACAAAAGCCAGCCTAAAGGAGAGCCAGAGACTACATGGCTATGGCAGGGCAATGGCAGCCTAGACCTGGATTGGTTTAAGCTGCTCTAGAACTGCATCCCCTAAAGCAGACTGTCTGTGAGGCCTTTAAGATTGAAAGCTGCGAAGGTGCAGAGGTCAAAATATGCTGATCATATGAAAGTAGTCAGGTTTTGGTCCTATTCAACCCTTTTAAAATAAGTCACTTTTTAACAAAGAAACAAACTTTTTCCTCGTTTACTAAACTACAGTCACTTCTTCAGAATCCTATGTTCAATTCAGAAGGTGGAATGTGGGCTAACAGAGCACTCAAACTTTTGAGTCAAGTTCTGAAAAACTTGCCAATAACTTGAGACAGCAGTGTGAAAGGTGAAGCAGAATACCAAGAAGAGTTACTGAACTGTAGCTCAAACTATATTGCTATATCTGTGTGCAAAGCAAAGTTCACTGTAGGTAGACTTCACACCTACCTATGACCATGTCTTATGATCATAATTCCAGTGCCATTACCACTCCTCTGATTTACTGCACGCATTTCCAAGCCAAATAAATCAAAGCGTATTTTAGTAGCAAAGCAAAGCACTCAGGCTACTACTGATTTTGTTTAAAACTGTGAGGACAGTAATAATTCATATCCTAAATCTGATCATTTTTCCAACATAGCCATACTAGGATTTGGATCCCATGGGAAAAGTTCAGGAGTACCATTTCTGGAATACACCACAACAGATCATGAGATGCTGGTAGACGAGTTAATGGAAAAATACTAATAGAACATGCATTTAGGCAATCAGAACAATTAGCTAGGAACAAAAAATATCTGGGCACTTTGTGAACTCAAGGATCTCAAGTCAAGGATGAGGAAGACTTCTTTTTCAGAAGCATGTACAATGCTTCAAACAATTTATCCAAAGCAGTTGTTCTAGACTTGATTGAAAAAATTGGTTATTACAGAGAAAACAGAACAGTGTTTCATCATCTTAGCCTAACCCTTACAGGATTCAGAAGAATATACTCTTTACCACTAAGAGGAGGCTTAGGCTCTGCATACGCTATGAGAAGCATCTTTTTTTCCCTTTTACAAGTTCCCCAAGACATCATCCATTCAGCTTTCAGTCACTTACACAAAAGCAAGGGCACAGAACACAGTGTTACTGGTTAATGAAGAATGGCAAAACATTCTCTTTCCTAAATCTGCGTATGAGGGAGAAGCCAGGTATTATATCAAGGAAGAACCGTGTAAGTCACATACTCCCTTCTCTATCAATTGATGTTTACTTCTTCATGATCTGTGAAAAATCCCCCACATACTTAACAGTATTCATAAAAAATGACTAATAGAAGAGAGGGAAGTTGAAAGAAAACACTTGTCTTCTGTCATATGATCAAGAGTTTCACTCTATCGCACTGACCTTCCTTAGCTTCCCCACATCAGTGTCCTAGGAAGGATACTGCTCTGAACCACTTATGTCTAAAACCCCTGTATTCTGAAGAATCAGCAAGAGAGAATAACTACCCTAAGTAACTGATGAGATGTTATGTGACTGGAAATGTATCCAGGTGCAGGTGGAGCATTCAATACAAAGAGGCAGCAATCTTGCCATTAGAGACATGAGACTTTTGCTTCATTTTGTGTCAGAGGGCAAAAGGAAGAGAATGCAGTGAAACCATTAACCAGCTCCTCTGAGATGTGAGCACCAGTTTGCTGCTCATCATAATACCACCAGAGGAAAAAAACTGTCCAAGTAAGCTCATATCAAACATCCAGACTTCAGTGTCAACTAAGTTATAAGACACACCTCAGAAAATACACAATTGTTGTTCTCTCATGGATTCTTACTCACACAGGTTATAGCTGTGATCTAAGGAAAAACGAAAGAACATTAGGGAAAAGCAAGTCTGCTGTTTAACAAAATACTGTATATTGATAAGCCCTCAGAGAATTTTGTTTTAAGAAAATGACTTCAGGACAAGCAAAAAAGTACAATCAACCACTGTATCAAATCAAACAATTATATTAAGGTTCAATTTACAAAAGGTTAACAAATAATTAATAGTTGTTTTAATAAATAGCTATTTACTTCTCATCTATTATTAACCCAACAGATCGCTTCTAGCTGTCTACAATACTTTCTACTGCTGTGCTTATAACCCTCCATAACATATGCTACACACTTACCTAGCATGAATGACAACATCTAGAAATCATTTATTAACCCTTCATAAAACTCCACATAAACCTTAACATGAAACATGACTAACTTTACACTATTTCAGCCCCATATCCCAGGACACATCAAATACTAGCTCTTTCAAGTGTTTTTTAGTTCTATGTTTTTTTTTAGTTGGGAGCCACATCACTAGCCAAAGAATCACAAATGCCTGCTGTGGCTTAGCCAACACACTACAGACATAAGAAGTGAAATGAAAGTGATGGGAAAGAAAAAAATAAATCACAGGGAACAGTTCAGGTTCTTCCAGAAGAAATGGGTTGGCTTTTTTGTTGGAACAAACATTGATACCATGACAATAGAATAAGAGAGCAAACAAATGGAGTCTGCTGTAATTCAAGACATTGTTTTACCTTCTTCATAGAAAAAAAAAACCCACCACAATACATAACATAAATAAAACAGAAAACACAAAGGTAAATTCCAAACCCCACCACTAGGATATTAAAAAGGCAACAGCCAACTCTTTCTTGGATGCAGCCTAAACTTCTCTTACCTGCAAATTTTCAATATACTTAGAAGTCTTACATAGTGTATCAGACTTAAGGAACAAGATGCATTATATTTAGGTCTTCTTTTTTTTCCATCCAGTATTTTAGTCTTCATCCCTCACCTTAGCTTTTTCCATCAAATTGCCTGCTGTTGGTTTAACAAAATTCAGCTCAGACTTAAACTTTTCCTTCACTTTCAGAGCTTCTATTTTCACTCTCACAGTCCTCTACATGGTCTTCACACTCCTGTGTCTTCTCTTCCTCTTCATCCTCCTCCTCATCATCTCCAAAAGTCTCTTCTTGCATTGTGGTAAAAGTGAAAGACCTGGCAGCAACTTGTGCAGCCAGACCAGATGTGAAGTTTAAATCTGTTGATATGTGGAGCTGGGCTAGCCTATGCTTGATTTTTGAATGTAATGCATCCTTAGAGGGAGACTGTGAAACCTCTGCTCCACCCAAATCGCTCAGCTTGAGTTCTTCAGCTTCCCCTTCATGCTGATAACATGTTCTTTCTGTAGAAACACCTTCATCAGTAGTACTGTCTTTGTTTCTCTCCATCTCAGGATCTTCATACAAATATTCTGTCCTGCTTTTATCAGCAGCATTCACTTTTAGATTAGAGTCTTTTCCTTCAGATTTGTCACAGCTCTGGCTGCAGTCCTGCTTTTCTGTATCTGAATTCAGATGTGATTCCAAATTATTTAGTAGCTTCAGTGGTTCTACAGGAGACAAGGGTTTCACTGCAGCTTGAAAAGGGGAAAAAATTTAAATGATAACTAAAAGCAAACTGCTACATATAAATAATTTATTTGTGTCTGAAAAGAGGGTAAGGGTCAAAAGGGCTTAAGAAAACTCCCAAACCAATAGAAACAAAAACCCACAATCAAACAAAACTTAAATAAAAGTGTTTTGCAACCACAAAGCTGAAGTGAAATGTGAAAGCTACCCGGTGTAACTACTCCTTAAAATCTGTGACATAAAGAGATAGCACAAAATCAATGATGCTTAAGACTGGTGTCAAATACAGATGATACATTCAGTGTTAAAGTGAAAACCAAGTAAAACTACTGCACTGTATACAGAGTTGAACTGTCTTTGTTCTAAACAACCTAATCCAAAAAGACAGGTGATACATGAAAAAAGTCCTGATAGGCAATATCTGATCTCATACACCACAACATAGAAATACAACACATATCCATACAGGCAGGTAAGGTGTCCTCATCACAAATAAAGTGTGGTTTAGTTTAGCCTCTCTTGAAGTTAGTAGCAGCAGCTTGTCCCATTGCCAGCAACGGGACGCTTGCCAGGAAGTCTCTCCTCCCAGTATTAAGGTTTAGGATAACTTGGTACAATCACTCCTTGAAGAACAGATGATTTTCTTTTTAAGGAAACGATAGGATTGTCCATTTCCAAGTAAGAGAGTCCCTAAACTGCAGTAGCTCCATTAGAGTAGCAGCACGAACAGAAATGAGAGCAGCAACAGCAGATTCCCAAGTAGCATTTCCCTTTCTAATTCCATTCTGACTTTACCCCTGTAAGCAGAGATGAAAATAACTCTGGGAAATCCACAAACTTTTCATGGGAAACAAAATTTATGCTATTAGGATTTTTCCATTGCATCCTCTTTCAGTAATATTTACCTAGGCTAGCAGAAGGCAGGAGCATCACTGCGGTTGTCACATTGACATTGACTGCAGCTTTGAATTTGTATTGTATTGTTTGGTTTCAAACCTCATATATTGAAGAAGCACTGTACTAGACATCTTGATTGTTACTAACCCATCTTGTCAAAAACATGCTGCAGTTTATTTCTGCCCATTTGCTTGAAAAGGCAGGAATATGCACAGCAATCTTAGCATTTGGGAGGAAATTTGTTCCCTTTTTCCTCCAAAGAATACTTCCAAAGCCAAAATTTCTCAAAAAATAAAGAGATACTTCAGATTGGTAGCTGGCCAATTTGCTAGAGTTGATTTAGTTACTAAGCAAGGTGGAATTCATCAAGTCTCAGAGTGTAGCTTTCCAAATCTGAGCAAGCTGTATAAGAACTGTTGTATGGACAGGGTGTGAAAAGGAGAAACAGCTAGGTACAACACAACCATAGACAGACTGAACTTTTTGGGGGGAGAGGTTAGGGGAAAGGCTAGAAGTGATTTTGCATGAGAAGAAAGTTCTTTCACAATGTTTGACAAATCAAAACGAGGCCACTAACAACTTCAGAGACCTCTGCAAAAGCACTTCCAGTTTACTGGCTCAACAGGATGCCAAACAACCAAAAATACAAGCTCACCTAGACTCCCATAAATTACCTACTGCACAGACTGTAAGCAATATTACTATGGTGCTGGGCCTGGGCAAATTTGCTTTAGTCTGGTGCTCTGCTAATAGATTAAAGCCTTTGAATATTTCAGGATCTTTTTCACAATAATCACAAGTTAGGAGAACACAGTCATCCTGTAAAAGCAAGATTGAAGAGGGCTATAGAAAAGTGTGGTATCATTGCCATCCATTAGCTTGGGCCAAATAAGATAAGAATATGAAACCTTTCTGGGTTTCAATCTTCAAGATAAAGCAAGCTATAAATATGGAAAGCACAGCTCACAAAGATGCTTCTTTAAGGAATGACTTGTGCATATGATAAAGTTTGCAGCAGTAATATGCCAGGGTCCATTATGTCATATTTAATGTATTTCTTTTGATGAAATCATGACGCAGTTCCTTAAAAAACAGCAAAGAGGATATGCCTGCTGTCCAGATCAGTCTTTCAGACTAGATTCTGAGTCAAAAGAAGATGGTATGTGTCTAATCTGAAAGAAGACCTTCAAGAACTGCCCTCAAGTTCTCCAGTTTTTGCATAGGATGGAAATAATCAGTGATAAGTCTTAAGGAAATTACACTTTCCTCCCATCCCACCACTGTATCTCTAATCCTAAACCAATGTAGTAGCTATACTGGAAAGGAAACCAACATAAGCCACAAAGGCTTTCAGGTGAGCTAACTACTGAAGTACCTTCAGTAACTACTGAAGACTACAGAAGTCAGTTGACTCTTTGCAGCTATGGCCACAAATGACCTGAGGCTATCCTGATGTAGACAGGTATCAGCTGCTGATCTAGATAAGGAAATACCTAGGCAAGCTCTTATGACAAGAACTCTTTCTGAAGCAGTCACTAGATCTGTCAGGACTTGAACTGGAAGTAGGATTCCTTCCTTCTTCCTTCAGTTGGGAGGAAAGGAAGACTTGAAGAGATTTATATGAAGAGTTGTGTGGTGTCACATCTAACACTAAGAGGGTAATACAGAAATCCTACTCTTGAACAGACACTGATGTTTTAGACTTTTTTAATTCAACTAGAATAGAAGTCAGTACCTATGGCCAAGTGATTTATTGTATCATAGCTGCAGCTAAATTTAGGAAATACATAAGAAAGTTGTGAAGAAAAGATATTTTTGTGGGTTTGATGTCAAATGAAACAGCCTCCTAAGTAAGTATGGTCTGTTAATGTGTGTTCCCACTAAATTACTGAAAGACAATCCATGTCTTTTTTTTTCTTTTAGACACTGGCAGAGGCAGAATCCTTGGATATGCTGCCACACTGGAGGATTATTTTTCATAACACATAACATAAAATTTTTTAGAGGGCTTTGCCTAACCTGTCTAAGAGGAAAGAACGAAAACAGGAAAAAGAAGGTAAAAGGAAAAGACATAACTGCCACTTTTAAAGCTAATAAACCAAACAGCTCAAGCAGTGACAGGAATCATGTTGTATCCAGTCTTACTGCTGGAATAGAGACAGACTTGTCTTGTTGAGGCAAGAGAAATCTTCATATTCCTGACTTCAATTGCAAGTGGACAGAGCTACCCAGCAGACATAAGAGTTAGTAAAGGCTAGTTTGGAAGACCTCTTCCTGTTGGTATTTTTAGGATTGATTTGGGTTTTTTAAAACCATATTCTGTATACTCACTCTCTCTGGGAAACAAAAGCCAGTCTCACTCTTTTATGAGCTTTTAATATTTCAGAGTCTCTCTCTTCACTTTAAGCTCTCTATTTTTGTAAGTCTGGTATTATTTCTGATGGTTTATTTAAATAATGGCAAGTAATTTATTTATGCACCCTGAATAAAATTCATATTTGCTAGAAAGCCAGGAAAAGAGTCAGTTCAGTTTGTGTGGTTTAGAGCCTGACAGTTGTCTTTATGCTGTCTTAATATTTTGTGTGGTTAATAATTTAGTTCAATATTTTGTTTAGAGCCAAATTCCCCATTTCTCTGAGTTGTTTTCAATATATAGTAAAGCGATTGCTAGAAGTAATACAAAGAAATGGGCCACACAGCTCTATCAGACTACTAAGTAAGCACTGTCTGAATTCTAACACAGTCAGGAGCTGATGGCAAACAGACACCTACTCTTTCTAAGAAAGGAATTAACTCTCAGAAGCAATGCTTACCACGGTCACTGAATAGCAGCTGTTTCCATTTTTGTCTTTCTATTTCTGAAGCTTTAAATCCCAGTACAGATTTCAATTCTTGTAACACCCTCTTAGATTCCTGTCTCTCTCGTTCTTGTCTCTCTCTTTCTTCCTGGGAAAAGCAGTAAAAATCTTCCCTTCTGTAGTCATTCTCTGTATCTGAATAATCAACATAGGCTTCCAATTCCTAGAGACAGAAAGAAGAAAGAAAAATTTGATCTTCACTGTCAGTGTACACTCTGTCCTACAATCTGATGCACAATCAAGTGAACTCAAAGCAAGCCAATCACAGGAACAGGATGGAGCCAGTGGATCTGACATTGCTCTCAGTTATCCTTGTATAATTTTGGAGCAAGTCCACTCACTGAATGTTAGCAATACTGCAGTCACCTAAGATTAATGTTCATACACAAGTATGATCAAGTGATATACCAGAGACTGATCGGTGGTTTCAAAACCATGTTCCTGTAGTAGACACCAGTGAGAAAGAGGCAACTTGGACCCTGGTGACCCAAAAAAACTCTCTTCTTCATCCTCTAAAATCACTACCAAAATCAGCTATGCAGCTTTAACACATACAGACACCCATGAACAAGCTCTACATGGAGAAACTATAAAGCTGTAAGTGTAGGTCAGCTGAGTGGACAGCTTGGTGGATTGAAAATTGGCTGAACAGAGCTCAGAGGGTTGTGATCAGCAGTGCAGAATCTAGCTGGAGGCCTGTAGCTAGTGGTGTTCCCCAGAGGTCAGTATTGGGTTCAGTCTGATTCAACATCTTCACCTATATGAAGGGGACAGAGTGTACCCTCAGCAAGTTTGCTGATGATACAAAACTGGGAGGAGTGGCTGACATACCATTAGGCTATGCTGCCATTCAGTGAGACCTGGACAGGTTTGAAGAATTGGGCAGAGAGGAATCTGATGAAGTTCAACAAGGGCAAATGTAGAGTCCTGCTTCTGGGGAAGAATAACCTCATGCATCAGTACAGGTTGCATGTGGGGTAGCCTTAGGAGAAGGCAAGGGAGGGACGGACCAGAGCACGGGTGTTTAATCTGCTTGTACAACACGTCTGCCACTCAGTTCTGACATGGAGGAGGCTAGCCTCTCTTCATGACAGCCCAGCCATCACACATGATTTCCTCAAGAGAAAACTGTTCAGTGTCAGTCTGACTGAGGCATCCAAAACTGCAGAGATTACTCAAGCTGAAGACAGGCTGCTTGGGTTCTGGAGCTTTGCATTTTTGCATCTAAAAGTAGGACTCTATTTTATATAGCACCTTTTAGCAATTCACATTTTTTTCCTCTGTTACTTGTGTTGCTGCTCTCCTTTTGTCACTCATTTCTAATGACATATATGAGAAAAAGTGAATGTTAGTGCTCTTTTTCCAGGCTAGGAAATACGTCCCCATGGAACAGCAAAAGGAATATACATAATTTTTTTCTGTAAGTCAAATTATGAAATTGCACTGCAGCTTACTTCATCTATCTTGGCAAGGTAAGAAGGTCACCGCAAAAGCAACTGAAAAAGGAATGGATACAGCACAATCCTCAATTATTACTTTAGAAGGTCCTTTTCTGTTTTTACCTGCTCTTCAGGGATTGGATCTTTGTTTTCTATGTATATGGCAGGCTGTGTTACTGGTACTGTAGCACGTTGCAGGGTATCACAGGAAACTTCAAGTTTGCCTTTAAGGGGAAAGAAGAAAAGGGATTAAAAAAAAAGGTGAGTGTTGAATGATTGCTTTGACTCATTCAGGCAGGGTGCAGGCATTTTCACTAGGCAGGACTGGCACACACACAAAAAAAATGGTGAGAAGGCTAGTTGGAATAGACCAAAACACTGTTTTAGAGAGCACTTCAGTAACTTAGCTATTTTGATATAAGCTGGGTTTGATGAAACTCATCTTGAAATACTTCAACTAACAAATCTCAACATTTTTCCAGACTTTGAAAACCTGCAGAAAAATTGGCAAAACCAGAAAAGAGACTTGGTGCCCAAGTTTAAATAGAGAAGTAAACTTGTAGACAAATCAGCTTCAAATAATTGGAAAACACCTGAAAAAACCACAAGCAGAATTTACAGGAAGCTATCTGGAAGGTAGCAAGGAGGGAAGTGACAGCCACTGTGGGTTTATTGAGAAAAGAAGATATCAAATCACTCTAATTTCATTTTCCAGTGCAGTAACAGGTCTTGGGAATAGAAGGAACTCAAAGATGTTCTGCATTTTCTTTTCAGTATGGCTTTGACATGGTGTTACAATAATGCATAGGCCAGGAGAAGATGCTATTAGGTGCAGTTTCTTGGAGAATCAGAGTGTTGTTAGCATATTCAGAAAGGAACAATATATGGAGTCATGATTTGTCTTAAGTCCAATGCTCATTAATATTTCCAGTGGGTGAAAGAAAAGAGTTTCAGCTCATTAAATCTGTTGACATTGGGATAACCTGCAAGAACACTGAAGAGCACAATTAGAATTGAAAATAATATTTGAAAATCAGAGATGCAGCCCAGGAAGAACTGGATTTCAGATACAGCAGTTTGGTGACGGGGCTAGAAACTTTTGGGCTTTGGAACAGCAAAATGCACAAATATATGACATCTGACTGGGCAGCACTACTGAGAAAAAGACATGAGGAGTCTAACAGCCAACTACATTCTGCTGCAAGCAAAAAGCCAAATTACATACTAGTACATCTAAACAAAAGCACTGACTGTTAGACACATGAAATGACATTTCTATTCTGGCACTGATTAGGCTGTAGGTGGATGTATAGTGCCCAGTCTGGGAGTCCTTCATTCAGAAATATTGTGGACCAACTAGAGGGAGTCCAGAGGAAAACCAGAATTCATCAGAGGACTAAATAAAGTATAGTTGTCAGGGAAAAGCTGAAGAATACAGAGTAATGTAAAGAAGATAGAAAGAAACATGTTTTCTGCCTTCAGAAATGCAAGAGCTATAAAGAGGAAATGGATTTCCATTGTGGGTGGATCAAAAGTACCACTTTTAAATTGCAGCAAGAGATAGTCACATTCAGTAATAACCTCCTACTGGTAATGGAGTTAAGTGCTGGAATAGATTCCTGGAAATACTATAAAATAGCTCTAAAGAGTGGGGTTTTAAACAACATTTACTCACAAACACTAATTTACCCTTGAGAAGGGAAACGAGCTAGATGACCTCACCAAAGCCCACCTAGCTCTATTTTCAATTTCCAAGCTATACACTGAATACCTAGGGGTGTATTCTGAAACTGAAAGTAGGAAGGTCACATGAATGAGAATTTTAGTGATGCTCACTTTCCTTGTTTGCAAAAGCAGGAAACTATGTAACTCCCTAGTTGACTGGGATGAGCTAAATATTTGAGATTCTAGAAGTATCTAAATGTAAAGTTTGAAAGAAAGGTGAAGCCTGAAGTGGAAAATTGACCTGTGATATTTATTTCAGAAATATCAAGCCCCCTCATCCATTGCATAACTCTTCTTTGTAAGAAAAACATTTTAGTGACAGCAACAAAAGGAATATGCTCCTGAAGGTATGAAGACAAATTTGGAGGACTATCTGGAAGTTATCAATTAAAAGCTTATCTTCCCAAATCAGAGGAGTAAACCAGGTGCTCTAATATGTACAGACTGCTCTGCTTGCAACCTAGAAGGGATGATGCCACTGCTAAGGATTTGCTTCAAGGTCATGAATTCACAGTATTTAACTAGAAGTGCTGCTGCTTTAGTTCCTTTCCAGTGGATCAAAGGCCTGAAAAATCCAGGAGCTTGCTGCAGGCCACTGTGGCCTTGCTCTTATCTATAGAAGTTGTGTATGTTTGCAAAGATGTAGCAGCCTAAAAGGGGAAAGAATGGAATTTAAACAGCTTGAGAGACAGTATTTCAAAGATCATTAAAACAACACTGGGCATTCAATTCTGTAAAATTAGCAGCAGATTACTACATGCTTAAATTGCCTTAACTGGTAAATCAGCTTTATCAGTGAAAAAAAGGCAAAAGAATAAAGAGAAGATGGCTGAAAGTCTACAATCAACTCATGCTGGAAAAGACCTACACGGTAAATCAATTACAGACAAGTCTGTCATTACCCAATGAATTTAAGTAGAGGTGAATTTTCCCTAAGGTGCTAAAGCCTTGCTGTAGCTCTCAGGCTCTGTTTTGTATCTGACAGAATCAGTGACTAATGGCACTGGTTCTAGAAATAAAGAAGCTAAACTGCATTCACTGAAGTAACCATATATACTATACTACAATATATGCTAGCATGAAAGGCTGATGGGAGTGTATGAATGTCAGTCAGGTAGACTGAAAGGCTTTGCTTTGACAAGAGTTTGACACAATGGACTATTAAACACAGCTGTAAGAAAACTGCTTTGACACAGAATAATTTAGGGCAAGAAGCATGCAGTGCTTGCTGAAGGAGACTCATCTGTTTATACAGAAAACAACCAAAGATATGCAAAACTGCTCTGAAAATAAGTGCTAGACAGTTATGGAGGATGCCTACAGTTCAAAACAGCTCCTTAGTGGTTTGAAACAACTCCTGGTTCAATCACAGCACACTAAGGCTGGACAGACCAATGAGTTCCAAGTTTCTTCCTCTCTATGGAGCAACACAGGTCCTTTGCTGCTGCAACTGCTGAGCAGATTTCTATTTCTCATGGAAGGAAACTTTCTCATGCTGAGAGCAGGAGAAACCAAGAAGGACAAGCAAAGATATATTTTTGCTTAGTATATAAAGAGAGTGAGAACAAACCCCAAGCAAACAGTAAATTTAAATATTGGATACACTTTATATTTATAGGTGAAGAAGCAAAAAAAGACTTGTTTAAATACTAAGCACAACTACGAGATACTGCTAAAAATATTAAACAAATATATATTACAGCTTTTATGTAATTCAATATTTCATCTCAAAACTGGGTCTAAGACATCAGAAACAGCTCCCTCTTCAACAGTGTTCACAACTGACACTGAAAACAGTATTCCCACTGCTCTACTGACTAAACATCTACTGCAGCAAAAGTTCTGGGCATCCACTTAGATACAATGCTCTACTACCATGGGGTTCTTGTTACAGCTCTTGTCAAAGGAATCATTTGGTTTTGTATAACAGTGCATAAAGACAAAAGAAAGATGTGCTTAGCTGCTGTATTATTTCAGCAGGAAGGTATCTTCTTCCAGAGAGCTTTCAGGAAGCATTGAAAAAACAGAGATTATTTAATGAAGTAATTCACATAATCATGACTGACAGACCAGCTAAGAGATTTGTAGAAAGGCAGCAGAAGAATTAGACTTGATTTCATGCACAGCTTGAAAAGGTCAAATCACAGAAGCTAGACTGCTTAGGAGAAGATCAGGGAAGTCAGATAAAAGTGGTTTTCACTGATCAACATAATTTAAAAGTAGCTCCTGTGAAGTAATTCAGGAAACTTGTTGCAAAATAGAGATCCAACCCCAGCCCATTTCCAGGAAAGTCACTGGGCAAAACTGAAAGTGAAGGATTTTTTTTGGTGTCTTTTATTTCCCACACAATCCCTCCCCTTCTAGATCGCTACGTTATTTTTGCACTGAACTTTAAAAGGAAGCAGGTTCTAATAAAAGTGCTTGCTGTGAAATTAATACACAAAGTCAAAATAAAACTCAAGTAGCTAAAAATACTATGGCATGCAGTCTACAAAGAGCATTTAAGGAAAGGGACTGCTGGTTGTGGAGGGCACCAATAAAAACCACAGCAGGCTAGCACAAACAAAGGTATCAGACTGCTTCTAATATCCTCATAGCTGTTTTACACAGCACTGAGAGGGAAGTTGTAAGACTAAACTATCAGACAAAGGACAAATAAATTCGGTTATACAATGTCTGGACCTGCAGAGTCTGCATTAGGCCTCCCAGTGCTCCCAGTTCTGATGGAAGCATGAACAAAGTCACCTTGCAGGCCTCTAGGCCCACAGCAATACTCATCC
Source organism: Bucco capensis (assembly GCA_013396975.1). Lineage (NCBI taxonomy): Eukaryota > Metazoa > Chordata > Aves > Piciformes > Bucconidae > Bucco > Bucco capensis. The sequence continues at coordinate 895,380 of VWZO01020260.1, read as the reverse complement.
CTCTGCTGGACATCCCACCCATATATCACTAGGAGCTCAGCTCACAATACATTTGGTTTCTCTAGGTAACTTGATGATAGCTTGAGTCATAATATTCCTAATGCAGTCTCCATTATCATAATTTTTCAGATGCTGGACTGTGTCTTCCTAGGACAGTAAAAAAGCTCCTGCAAAAAAGAAAGATTAGAAATTACAGGTTCAGCTCCATGCCAGGAGAGCCTTAGTTCACTTAGTTGTGATTCCCACGGTGAAGAGCATGAGCAGTACAGGTTACTATAAGGCAAAATGCTGGGATATACTGCTCAGCAGGACTTCTAAGCACACAGAAGATCAGCTCACTCTCTATGAAGCAGCAGGGATCATATGCTCAGTACATCCTCTACAATTTAAAATCTTCCAGGAAAAGGCATTTTCAAGAAAGTTCCACTAAAACATCACTGTCATTTCAACTATGTAATTTCTATGCAATAAATAAATGACAAATCTCAGGGACAATCCATCCAAATCCTACCCCTTCACATGTGATTCACCAACCAAAGGCAAAAAGCCACTATTGGTCTACACCTGGAAATCTGATTCCACAGGTCAAAAAGACTGAGTTAACAAATTTCCCTTTTTTTTTTCTGAAACAAAAGCCTCAAGATCATCACAATGAAGAAGTTTGACATATGTATAGTTTTTCCAAAGCGTACAGCTGTAAGACCTTCTTCAGCTAAAATTCTGACACAAAATGCATTCTGTTAGTTGCTAAAGTAATCTCTCACACATTTACCTTTTTTATTTGGGTTTCTTCCACTCATTTTTTCCACCTGAGAAATAGCTTCTTCCCAGCAGCTGTTGCTTGCCTGGATATGAGGCTGAATAAACTTTAGTTTTTGTTCCAGAACCTGATGGGCTTCTGTTGTTAACTCAGGTGTCTCCTTAGTGCTAACAAGTTTTTCAAGTTCATCCTCCAGAATTATTACCCTAAAGTGATGAGAAGATGAACAGAAATAAGTAATAATATTCATAATTCCTTCATGTACTTCATTTAATATGTTATTTTCTTTGAGTTTTAAGAATCCAACCCAGCCAATCCTCAAAGATACCTCACAAATTTAAAAACAAGATCCTTTTCTCCACATCAAGATACACTGTTAAAGTAATTCTTAGATGTAAGATTAAAGGAGTAGGACAGTTTCATTTCACCAAGGCAGTGACAAATTTTTAACAATATTTACTAGGTAGTTACTACAAGCTGAACTTTCTTTTAAAGCATTTGGTATACTGCAAAATCAATGGAAGATAAGTAGGCTTTCATATGTTTTCAATGGAGTGACAAAAATCAGGCAAGATCTTAACGCACTGCTTAGCTTTAAATTTTCACCAGGTTATTAAAGAATAACCAGGAAACAATATCAGATACCATACTGAACCAAGGATGTTTGGCTTAAAGGGTGGGTGTCAAGAGGCTGAAGCCAGGCTTTTTTTTGTGGCACCCAGTGACAGGACTTAGAGGCAATGGGCCCAAACTAACACACAGCAAGTTCCACCTGAACATCAGGAGGAACTTTTTTACTTTGAGGGTGGTGGAGCACTGGCCCAGGCAAGAGGTGCTGGAGTCTCCATCTCTGGAGGTACTCAAAACCCAACTGGACACCATCCTGTGCAACCTGCTCTAGGTTATCCTGCTCTGTCAGGATGGTTGGACTAGATGATCTCCAGAGGTCCCTTCCAACCCCTAACATTCTGTGATTCTGTAACCCCATACTACATGAAGATATGCCTATGACTGCAACTACTATACGTATCTGCCTCTTTTGCTTTTAACCTGAGATACAAACCAACAAACAGAAGAGCTCAAGTCTGCAGCTTTCTTCTTGCAGGCATATTCTCTTAATTAATCTATCAACTTACTCATTGAGCAGTGCCTTGAGATGCAGCTGCAAGCTGCGTACTGCTGTCTGCAGGCTGTTCAGCTCCCTTGACTTCTGCTTTGCTCTGGGTGCCCGTTCAAAACCTGACTGATGTTGAGTTTCAAAGTAGCGATAGAACTCGTAGCTTCGCTTCAGCTCCTCCAAGCAGGCAGTATGTGTATGAGGTAGGCCTTGGGTCACATCAGACAAGATATGATGAGGCAGTCGTTCAGGGGAGACCAAGGGCTTGGGGGATGCATTGGCTGGAGAGAGGAGCAGCACCAGCCTCCTGAAGAATTCTGAGCTCTGCCCTACCCAGAGCTGAAAGAGGACCTGTGAAAACAGGATAGGGTTAGCTCAACGACAAGCAGCCTCCAAAAGAAATTAATAGATACAACATGGGAAGATATTCCTCAGTCAGCAGCAGGAACTTTGAAAAGCTGTGACAATCCTCCAAATGTTTTTGAAGGGTAACCCAGACCATGTGAAGTTCAGATCTTGTGGATGTCAGTTGACTGTTAGTTCTTTAGGGAAGGGTATTACATGCAATTATGCTCAGAAGGTTGCCAGAGGCCTAAAAACTCATATTCTTATCAGGCAGTTTCATTATGTGCTCTAATGTACAGCTCACAAAGGGCTATCAAAATTCCAGAGGCAGCAAAGACATTTTTCTTTTATAATACCAAGCTATCATTTCTACAGTTTAATAACTACTGCACTGACCCACATGCAACTTTGAAACATGAGTCTAATTACACCATATTCCAACAAAAAACATTCTACATCTGAAGAAAGTTGAGTTGCTAACTTCAGGGTTTTTTTCCAGCCAGAGTGAGAAATATCACCAATAATAAGTAATTACTCATCCTGCTTTTTTCCACACCCTGAGCTACAGAATAGAACTAACAATTTACTTATTCTGAGCTTTTGTATTTACAGGATTTAAAATAATCTCATTACATTTTTATCCTCATCCTACTGCAGACAAGCATAAGTTTTTTTCCACTGTGCAAACAAGCAAGAGCAAAACATTCAGGACAGTAAGGAAAAAATTAAATGCCTTCAGACAGATGTGCTCTGATATACCCCAATGATATATCAAAAATACTTGGATGAAAACTGATAAAATATTCCAAAAGGGGAAAAAATCCATTTACAAAAGGTGGTAATGAGAAGAAAGAACACTGAATGATATGAAATTAATTTGGGGCACACATGCAAGACTGTGATTTGGCTAGGTGCTAGAATAAAAAGCATACAAACAGGCAGCAATCACCCAAGTGTCTGTGAAGGTATGGTGCCCTGGACAGAAAGTCAAGAGCTCATGCTGTAAGAAGCACAAAAGAAGACTCATCCCTTCCACGAGACAGAAGGCAAAAGCAGAGAAAAAGTAGCACACAGAAACGCACTAGACTTCAGGAACTGATAATAATAATAATCATCCAAAACCTACCTGAAAAAAAGGCACAATGATGAGGGAAAAGCAAATTCCAGTTGTATTTAGGGATGCAAATAGTTTGCTCTGTCCATGACTTCTGATAATTTTTACTGACACTTAAACTTCACCTAAAACATCTAACTTTTCATTCTTTAAATTGGTTTAGTTCAAGGACGAGGTAGCCAAAAGACACAGGCCCCATTTGTCATATAGCCTAGACATGGCCTTGAATGAAAATTAAAATATTAGCCAAATCTGGATGGATCGCTACATTCTACCTGCATTTTACTATAATGACAAGTTCTCTTAAATGAAAAAAAGAGGACTGCACATGAATCCAGGGCTCACGACATAAGTGTGTCCCAAAGTTACTGAAGTATATCTATTTTATTTTCTACACAGAAATCTGCTTAGGACTTAATTTAGCTTAGTTCAGCCACACCACCCCAGCCTACATCACTGTCTGAGTTAACATGAACTGAGATTTACTAGTTCCGAGTTTAACTGTACCCAGAAAGCATCCCAACCAGTTTAACTAAATCAGATTTTGGTTAAATTACTGCAAATTGCAGGTAAGCAAAGACTTAGCTTACAAGCTTGGGTACCTCTGACTGGCTTGTGCTTAAAAAGAAGTGGGTAAATAAGTAGTCTTGCACGGTTGCAGTTAGAACTTCAGCTAATGAAAAGGCAAGAAAATCCCAAAGCTAACATCTGATGTAGCTCTTAGATGATAACTAATTAGACAAAGCCCCAAAGCTTAGCAATTACTAATACTGGTAGAAGTTACTGTAAGAACGTAAGAAGTCAAGGTCTAGGAATTAAATGAATAAAATGCAACAAGAACCAAGCCCACAGAAACACAGAAGTCACATAATAATGGAATTTTCCATTTAAAAAAAGTAATGTGAAAAGGGAAGTGCCTCAACAGAGAACCACCAGAGTCTAGAAGGCTTGCATTTCAATTAGATGATCTTCCCAATCTTTGCAAACATTGACTCATCCAAATTAAAAATACCTAACATCTCAAAACAAAAGCAGACGAAAAGGCCAATCTATGGTTGTCATTCTGTTCAGTTAAATGTTTTTCAAAGATCAAAGAACCACAGTGGCTCATGGCAGCAGGGGGCCAAGCTTATGACTTCTACTCCTCAGTGTAACTAAATGCAGCTATTCCCTTTGGCAATTACAACCAATTTATATCTTCTGATGTCTCTCTTTTTATTCAAGGCAAGAGATTAGCAAAAAAAAAAAAAAAGATGTAAGTACAAATCTAGAAATTATTTTATTCAGCTGGGACCAAGTGAAGTGAGGGAGCAAAAAATCATATGTAAGAAGATCAATTAAGCTGATTATAAAATACTGACTTGAACTTACATGATTTGCAGAAAAAGAGTCCTAATGTATTGTGCAAATCTCTTCAACCACACGCAGAAAGAAATCACCTAAATGCCAATAAATGTATAAACACATGACATGAGACTGATTCTGTTTGTCCCTCAGCTGACTCTATTACTACAGGCTAGTACATACAAGCCACAGTGCTTCATGATAGCTGAAAGAGATTTTCAGCCAGAGCTTGCATGGATGCATAATCCCTTCTAGGGAAGGTTACCTTGAGTGCAGGCAAGCTGAAGCCATCGGTCAGATTGTGTGCCTCCTCTTCAGAGACCTGCTCTTCACTCAGTCCCAGACCCAGCTCCTTAAAGGGGACTACACAGATGTAGCTGGTCACATTGTCACTCTCTGAGTTCAGAGGGTAGGTTTAGCTGGAGTTAAGGTAGTTAACAAAGCAACTTTGGCACTAAACACACAGCAAAGGAAAAGACACCTAAAAAGGTTTCTAATTTCTGGCAGCTTGTATGAACACACATATATTCCAACCAAATCCACCTGCATCCTGTTTAATTGGACATCTTGCAATCCCTGTTCAGAGCACAAGTTTTAAAGGGCTCTTAAAAGGATGAGAGAGAGGACATTGACAAAATACATCTAAATATAAACTCCTAAAAAGAAACAAAAGATTGAGGAAAAATCCCTGCACCCCTTTCAAGTGAGGAAAACATTTAAATACTGTTTCCAAGATGTAGCTCATGTCAATCTTAAACCAGAAATTATATATTTAACAGAGGAAAGAGGAGAACAATTGTGCAATTTTAATTTTCAAAGGTAGCCTGTTATAGACCAAACTCAGGATGATGGGAATCCCCTGTGACTTCCGTCTGTGGAGAAGCTACTCTGAGATCTCTACAATAACCACTTTCTGACATTTCAGATAGTATCATAGAATCATAGAATCATAGAATGGTTAGGGTTGGAAGGGACCTCTGGAGGTCATCTAGTCCA
>VWZO01020260.1:823531-889505 GCA_013396975.1 Bucco capensis | reverse complement strand
GGAAAGAGGAGAACAATTGTGCAATTTTAATTTTCAAAGGTAGCCTGTTATAGACCAAACTCAGGATGATGGGAATCCCCTGTGACTTCTGTCTGTGGAGAGTCTACTCTGAGATCTCTACAATAACCACTTTCTGACATTTCAGATAGTATCATGAAGTACAGGAGCTCCCCGATTAATTTTATTGATTACATCACTGTAAAGCCACAATGATCTTGGCAAGAACAAAGGTGAACTGTTACATCTCAGTATTATTCAGCACATTTAAATTCTGAGTAGGAAAATCTATATTTCTAGTCCTCAGAAATGCTTAGAAAGTAGGAAGAAAGCACAATGTAACAGATACCAGAAGACAGATAAAAATAATTCATAGACTATGCAGCATTTATTTTTGAGTAGCACTAATTTTAGGCTAACCTCATGCTGGGGAAAAGGCAAGAGGAACTGTTCCAGATTTCTGCACATTTTGGATAGCTACCCAGTCACAAAATAGTAAACTTTGCTTTAAACCAGAAACTTACTTCTTATGGTCACAAGCAGCTTTGCCCCACAGACATGCATACACCTATATGAAAATAAGGCCTTAATTTAAACTATGTACTTTTGTTGTTTATATTTTGATTTACAACCTGAACGCTCTCATCTCTTGTGGCACATAAAGCCCATTAGAAGCACTTGTCTCTTGTTCAGCTAATAGGTTTTCTGGGGAAGCTACAAGTTGTACCTCCTTTCACTACCAATTTTTTGCTGAATTATCACAAGATTTAACATGTAAAAGTGATTTGCTCAAGGAAATTTTTATCACTTGAATAGAAGAACATTGCATTAAAAAATAATATTGTGCCCCAGGAAACTGCAATGCTAAGTGTCCAGGCTCTAAACAAAACCCACATTTCGCCCTAATTTCTCCCCTAAAGTCTATGAAGAAATAAGCTGGGTAAGTGTTCAGACAAAAACCTACAATGCAAATTAATTAGAAATGGAATTTTATTGTTGCCTTCAGCAGCTGCCTCACATACCCAGTGTCTACTCCAAATAAACCTGACAGCATGCCCAGCAGATGGAGCACACAGGATGAGGATGGTAATTCCATCACAGATTGAAAAGTCAAGTCAAAAACCTTCAGGACCAGTTACCTCAGAGACAAATTTTATTCCTTGTTAGTGTTTTCCTGCAACAAGACAGTTCCACCAGCAGGACCACTATAAAAAGGAGTATGAACACATGGGAATTCCTAAGTGATGCCAAGAAGTTCTAGGGAACCTGTCAAATCTTCTAGGAAACCTGTCAAATGTGTGGCTTGACCAAAAGAGCCACTTACTGACTTTATGCCTCAGCTAGGGATTCCCAGTGGCCTCCTGCATCTCCTTCCTTGCCCTCCTCTACTCTAGCACTCCTACTCCCATTTCTGTGCAATAAATGAAAGCAGAGAACTGATCCCATGCTCCCACTAGCTTCCTAAGGACTAAACCTTTAGAAAGTTTAACCATATACACAAACAGACTTCTTTCATGCCCTTCGCTCTAAAAGGCAAGTAGTGCTAATGTTTTCTATTAAAGCCAAAATACAGTAACTAACCTTAGCCTAGTTCAATTTTTCTATGTCTTTGTGAAAATATTTCTTTCATCTGTTTAACTTGCATTCCTTATTAGCTTGGAAGAAGAGAAGGCAAAGCTACCCAACAATAAACCTTCAAATCCAGACTAAAATATGGGAACAGTCAATGTCTAACCTCTGTCAGGAGGCTGATTTACCTACAGAAAAGCAAGAATACTAATGTACTGCTCTACATAACAATTTAACACATGGCTCTTCAAAAGCACAATCCCATCTAAGGATCTAACAGGAAAGGCTCACAATACACTGAGAAATCCAAACTCCTCTTTTTACTACAAAACTCTAACCTTCTCACCAGGTAGGAAGGGATGAGCTAACCACGTGAGGAAATGACTGGTCAAAGGAGAAACATGACACTGAAAAACGTCCAGGTATCTTTACTCAGACCTTTTAGCATTGAATTTCTGATATAGGCTTTTATGACCCAAAGAGGATACTACTTTTCCTTTAGCTTGATGTTTTCTTGTGAGAGCTTTCACAATGCTTAGAAAAAGCACATTTCAAATAGCAATTCATTAATTCATGTAACCTATAAGAGTTAGAGCTGAAGAATATCTTCTGCTTTTGTGCAAAGCAGAACTTACTTTGGATGGAAGTTCCTTCGATTTATCAACATTCCTTTCCTTTAAACTATCACCTCCCTCCTTTATTTATTCTCTTCAGTTCCTCTTTCTCCTAGCTGTAAGCCAGATTTGTACTAACAATTTGATGACAGATGAGGACATTAAAGTTGTCACAAGTGGCAGCTGTGAATGCTTTTGACATAAAGGAATCTTTGGCCCCTCAGCATAAGAGGACTATTTAATTGCACAGGCACTGGAATCTATTTGAAAGATGCTCCTTGCATCAATATCCATGTCATACACAAAACATTTTCAGGCACTCATGAGACACAGGGAAAAAATTCAAACCTGGAACCACCAGGTGCTCTTAATTATCCTGGTAGGGAGGAAGAATCCTTTACTCATCTTCCTTACATTTACATTCCTTACTTTCAGTTCTCACACACAGCAGAATTGGCCCAGCCTGCATCTCACCTCATGTGTTTTCACTGGTTTTGCCACCATGTTCTGCACAAATATGATGTTGCTCTTTCCTTTTGTCAAGAGCTTATCTATATACACACAACTTCAATATATTTTTTGCCATTTATTTCTGCTGGCCCTTACTACTGTGATATCTGCATGATAATTTGGTATAACAGAACTTCCATCTTGAAAGTTTTTCCCACAGATCCAAAGTAAACAAAAAAACCTTCTTTCCTATTCCTTAATTTAGAAGCCATTCCTTAAGTTTAGTAGTTATAAAACTAGTAGACAATCCAATGCAAACTAATATTCCTTGAAACTGTAACTTCCCTAGCCACAGCAACAATCTATACACCTGTCATAACCATTGCTGAACTGACCCTCATGCTGGAGGATATTTGGGAAGCCCATATTAGCTGATCTCATTTTCAGATCTCCCTTCCCATGTTCTTAGAAGTGATTCTTAATGACCTCCAAGCTAGGTATCACTTACTCTTATCAATGTGTCTGAACTACTCAGAGTGTTTTTTTTCTCCATTTACATAGCAAATTCATCTTATTCCTCAGAGCTAAGAGTAAGGTGAGCCCAGAATGAGGATGTCTATCCGTACACAAGTGATTATTTTGCAAACAAATACCTGTTTCCTTTCAAGTGAATGCATGCACTTGTAGCTTTGTATGTATACACTCAATCCCTCAATATACCCATCCACTTGCCAGGCAAGATACGTTAGTCAAATACTATGTTCCAGGAAGACTAAACAAGTAATTTGTCATGTCAGATTTTCAACATTCACATTACCACCAGCTTTTGTTTTCCTGTATGTATTTTTTTCAGATCAGGAACGTAACTGTTTTAGTTTTTACTATAACACAAGTGAAGACAATGTTATTTCCTATATAACACAGTAAGTATAATAAACATAGAAAAAACCCTTGAAGTGCTACTACCACTAAAGAATGTATACAATTCACTGAAGAAATACAAGATAACACTAAATAAAGTGTTCTACTTTGATTCAGAGTATGTGCCTTTTCAACTAATTGATGTCATCAGAGTTTCACCCAGCTTGTCTGAAACAGAAATCAACTTACCTTTGAACACAGGGATGCTGAGTGAAAGCCCATCTTGTTCAAAGAGGGCATTTTGGTGCAAGGGAAAAAGATGGCTAAGAGGAATTACAGAACAAAATCCTGAAGGACTATGAAACATATTCACAGTACTTACACCAAAGGCATGAGTGTCAGTAACAGGGACAATGTTTTCAGTGCATAGTTCTCTCACCTGTACAGTACACAAAAACTCAAAAATTTTCCAATGTTCCAAACCAAGCATAAGCTCCAATTATGCTACCTTTGCTATAAAGGAACTTCCATCTTAAAAATGTTTCAGAGAAATATAAATGTCAAATTACACCAAAGTAAACAAAACCATCCTTCTTTCCCATCCCTTAATTTCAAAGCCATTCCTTAATTTTAGTAGTCACAAAACTAGTAGACATAACTCCTTTCCATACATAACTATATATATATATAACTATATAGTTTTTTTAGGTTTTTTCTTTGGTTTGGTTGTTGTTGTTTTTTTTGTTGAACTCTGTGATCTGAGAGGTCATTTCCAGCCATGAATGTTCTGTGATTCTGTGATTTTATGCTTCTAGATACACTAACTCTATAAACATTGGCACAATTAGAGGCAGGTACCATGGAGTAACTCACGGTTCTTTACAAAAAGGATATTTTTTCAGCATGTACAGAGTAGCAAGTCTTGAAGCTCTGAAGTTGGCTCTGACAGATCGATACACAGCTTTCCGGAGGCCAAGCAGATGCTGACTAGGATGCTGTCCAGCTTTATTAAATGGGCAAGCAGCACTGACCCTGTCAAGCAAACTTGAAAAGTAAAATGTGATACAACTGTACAGATGTCCTAAAGTATTTTTCAAAGACAGTACATCACTTCTCATATTCCATTACTTTGAAAACTTTTTCATATCACTCAGTAACTACAGGAGGAAAAAAAAAGCATCATATCAATGAACTGTTTAATCAAAATTTCAGATAAGCAGCCAGGATTCCTCAATAGACAGTATTATTGAAAATGCTAGCTAAAATACCATATAAAAATTATGTGATATAAAAATGGTTTCTATAACTCGTACTTCAAAATGTGAATAAACTGTGTTAATTTCCATTTCTAAACGTAAATTTTAAATGCTAGCCTTTTCATGCATTTTACTAGGGAACACAAGATGTAACACAGTACATGCCAATCTCTAACACTTCCCTAGCTTTTGACGGTAACAATTGGAAGTGGTCATGGACAAGCTGTCACATCAGTGTGTAGACTCAAGCCCTAGGTGAATTGTCAGAAGCAGGCTCAAAGAAAAGGAACAAAATTCTTCTACCATAAAGAAAAGAAAGAGATCTGTGTTCTGCTACAGAGATGTAAGCACTTCCAGCTCCTATGCAGAACAAACACACAGCATGTACTGCCGGTCTGCCTTCTGGGAAGGCTTGGTTTAGTGGTTTTTGGTAAAATAGTTCTTCTTGATTCCAGTAATCTTGAATTAGTATAACTTGCTATAAATGTCTATGTGCCAGACATGCCATTTCCCTAACTTCCTAATGTTCCCTTTATCTCCTACGTATTTTAATTGGACTTTTAAAATGCTACCAGCTTTGCGTATCAGCCACAAATAGCAAGAAGAAAAAAAGGTTGAAGTTGAATTTCCTCTTTCCTGCTTCTCCAAATCCGTTTTACTTGACTTAGTTATCCATTAATTCCACAAGCCAAGTTTTAAATAGGCTCTCAACTTTTACCAAACTTATACAGACGCATTAATAAAATCCTATTACTGCGCTCCAACACGGAAGCAGTTCTATCAAGATGTTACACACACTGATATGTGCTCACAGAGCTTGATTCTAGTTTAAACAGTAGAAAGGGAGTATTTTAGAGAAAATTATTTCAGTGACAAGCAAGGAAATTACTTACTCTTATTGTTGCAGCCTTTCATTATGTATTCCTACAGCTTTCAGTTTATAATGTGAAAGACAATGGACACACTTTCATCACCCAGTGGAAGTTCTAGGCTGCAACCCATCATCAGGCTTCATTTAACTAATTGCAAATGAAGCAATTAGACTGAAATATTGCCATGCCACCCAAGCAGAGCACTGCCCTACCTTGGCTACACAATATCTGTCATCTAAACTACCCTGGTGGCTACCTCTGCATCAAAGAGCATGTACAATGCAGACATACCTGAAACCCCAACAGCAGTGTTAAACACTTCTGAAGGCCATTCTGAAATCAGAATATCCAGTTGCCTGTAAGAGCAGCTAATATAAGAGAGGCCTGACAGGGTTCTTCATTCCTTTTCTAAGTGGCCACTGTGCTTTTGGGGTTGCTTTTTTTTTTTTTTTTTTTTTGAGTGGGAGGAGAATGAAGGCAAAACAATGTTTTAATTAGTTAAGCATACAGCAGTCACTATTACACAGTAGTGAAGCAGTGGACAACTGACCAAAATCTCATCAAGAATAATTTACCATTTACATACAGTCAATTATCAATAGGGGCAAATAGGGTATAACAAAGCAAAGCTATAGATATTTCAAGGCATATAAGATACGAAGATATTTCCAATTAGCCTATGAGAACATAGCAGTGGATGGTGCAATGGGGAGAAAAGACAGTAGTGGAATGCAAGGAACCTGGGTTTGTGATATTACAGTCTAGCTAAGTACAACTGGCCACAATCTGAACTCAGCACTATTTAAAAGTCAGCTTCAGTACCCTTCCATTCACAACACAGTTAACGCACAGTCCAAATGATGCTGAGCTAGCAGTATATTAAAGCAGCAGCATACATATGCTGTGCTGGATGCTGAGCTACCTGGTGTGGCAGGTGCAACTGCCCTGATAGAACACAACCCAGACTGGGCTTCCTCTAGGCTAAGCCAAGTTGAAACCTGTACAGCACTGACTTCTTCATATTGGACAGTTGTTCCAGTGAGAATGCTGGCATAGATTTCTCCTGCTCCATCCATACTCCAAAGACTTTTGAAAAGCTTGCCAAAGTTTTAAGTAGAGTCTAATAGATCAAGCATCAGCTTAAAGACCAGTCTGTTTTCTGTTAATCTGTTATCTAAGATATGTAGCAAAAGAACAAGACACCAGCAATTTAGACATTGACCACAAGTTCATTTGCTTAAGGTTGGGAAAAAATCCAAATGTTTTTCTCATCTGTAATGTGGACAAGCCCTAACAATAATTTCTTTTAAGAACCCATTTGCAAAGATAAGACTGCCTATTGCTTAACTATATGCTTCTTCAGCAAAAAAACACAAACAAAACCAAAACACAGAACTAGGCAGGCTGAAAACATGCTTCTGCATTCCAAAGGGAGAATGAAACATTTCCTCAATGAAGCATACTGAAGGTATCTCAAGCTAGAAAATTAATTCAAAATGTTAGGTCTACAGTTTCAAGCTTGCATGTAAAAACATGTGCTTGAGTGCAGAAGAATTGGTCTGGCATGAACAAACAATTCCTCGATGCACACAAGGGAATTTTTTTATTGTTTTTAGAAAGAAGTGAACTGGATTTTAGCTGTTGGCACTTTCCACCTCCTTAACCTTACATCTAACATGGCAATGAGAGTGCACAGAAGCCTGTGAGCTTTGAGATTACTGCATACACTGAACATGTTCTGAGGTCCTTTCACAGAGCAAATAAAAAAAAATTAGCAACTAGCTACATAAGCTAAATAACCAGGGACACTTTCACATCCCTTAAGTGCGTGAGAGGCAAATGTAGCAGCAAATAATTTCATAATCTAAACATCTCAAAAACTGTATGCAAGAAAAAAAGAGTAATATAAACTTTGAGGTAGGAAATGACCTTTGCTGGTCTTTGCTGATTGCTGTGTTCTCATTAATTCAGACTGTTATCAGACTGTTATTTGGTAAATAAAAATAGCATAATTTTCATGTCATCTTGTTTTCCAAAATATTCCAACATTACTTTCTAAAATGATTACTTGCAAGTCAGCTTAGTTACACAGGTTTGGTAATATCAGATATAAAAACCTCTCAAACAAACAACTCCCCAAAGTAGTTAACTAAATTGGTTCAAAATCCATTTCTTCGCATATTTCATTGGCAGCAAAGCAGATTTCAAAGGCATATGAGTTTTCTGAGACCTAACTCTCCTTCAGGATTCAGAGATTTAATACAGAGCTGTTAGATTCATACTTTTAGTGTAAATGGTAATTACACTATTTGATGTAAACTGTAAGCTTTAAGACTTATGTTTTTCAGCAATTCCACTCGTTATGGGAGACAGTGTAACAAGACAATTTGAGAAGATATCTGGCTTGAATGGATCTGTGGATTAAAAAAAGTGAAATATAGACTCACAGGGTAAATCCTCTGGAAATGACTTCAGTCTCTTGAATGAGTCGTAGAGCTTTCCTCACCAGATTAGTAAAAGCTCTGCTATTTGCCACTATTTCTTCCAGCTGGACACAGTATTTTCTCAGGGACATTTGCAGCTTGGCTGTCCTCCATGTGCCCCACAGTCGAAAGGCTGCATAGACAAGCAGAAGCAGTCCCCACAGCTGCCACATTGATTCCTTCCACCATGAAGGAAGCATAAGCAGTGCACTTACAAAGGCAAGAAACAGTGAGACATCCCTGCAGACAGAGAAAGGATCATCAGCTACAGATTCCTGAGGTCACACAAGTGAGAAAAATCATGAAGCTTTTGGTTACAGTTGAGATTATGATAGCTAATTACTGGGTTTTTATGTAGGTCCTGATGGGAGCTATAAACATCAAAACCTAGTGGTAGATTTAAATGTCTATGTACATATAGTACATGCTTGGTATACTCTAAGGAAAGATTTCTCTGGCTTTTTCAGGGCATGAGTAGAAGAATAATATACCACTTGGAAAGGTCAGTTCCTCTTACACATGACTGCAAAAAAAAAAAAAGAAAGAAAACAAAATAGAAGAAAAAGAAAAAACCTGACTACTCAGCATTATAAACCAGGGTGGGTAGGAACTAGAATATCTGCACTTCCAGGTTCAAGAGTACAGTAGGGAAGGGCATGTTTCTTTTGGTAACAAAATCCTCAAGTAATGCCAGCTTTATTTTTTTTCCAGTCTGACTCATTTAACTTGGACACCAACACACAACTAGTTTTTAAACACATTTTTATACAGATGGCTTGAATAATCACTTTCAGTAATTTGGTAGCTTCTGAAAATACTTAAAGAACAGAATTCCTACTATCTCAGTTCAGCTAGTTCTCAAGGATATTTTAAAAACTACATAAAGTTATTTTCATGCAGAAAAAAAAATCAATAAAAAGAAGTAACTGCTAGAAAATACACTTTCATATATAGTATTATAGTTGTAGTTCTGTAAAATTATGACAGTCTTCAGAGATCAATCAGACAGGAGCTTCAAGGTACAGAACAAACCTACTTTTTCAAATTTTTTTGAAAGAAAAAATATTAACTTTCTTCATCCCTTAAAGCTGTGTATCCTGTATTTAGTTTTAGAAGTATTCACAAGGAATGTTTTTCCATTTCCAAAATAAGACACATTCTCTGTGTTTCTATTTCCTGGAAAGTTTTGTGGTCACATATAAACAAGATTTACAAGTGTTAGCTCTTCAGAGATACTGATAGGTCTCAGTAAAGGCCCAGGGTTAAAGTATTCCAGGTATGTAATTAACTTTAAAAATGACAGACACACAGTTATTAACTTCCTTGGTGCATTAAAATGATGAAAAACTGGAAGGGATTTAAGAGCTCATTTTGTCCATTTTCAGTTTCTGATTAATCCAGATCATTACAGATAGGCTGAAGAAAAAAACTGGAGACTCCACAGTCCACCCATGCAGCTATTTCAACTCCTAAGTATCCTTAGAGTTCAAAAGATTTCCCCTAAGTCCAGTTTGAATCACTGGCAAATTCATCACATTATTTTTCCTCATACCTTTCCCCTCTCTGAACAAAATAAACACCACCTGATGACCATCATCTTATTAACTACCTTTCTACACATCATAACAGTGTTCCAACCCACCGCAATTTTCTCCATTTTGGCCAAGCAATCCTAGCACACTCTAATGTTTCTGAAAGAGTACTTTTTCCTAAATTCATCATTACTCTTGTTCTACTCTGGACTGTCTCTAAATCACCTATGCCTCTCCAAGCATGGCATCCAAAACAAGATGCTGTAGTCTAACATATAGCTCAGAGAAACAGACAGAAACATATACCTTTATGTCCTTCATGTAACAAAGACACCAGTAGGAGATGTGCCATTTTTTAATACTTTGCTGACACATTCAGTTTATGCTCTGCACAGATCTTTTCTGAAGTAGCACTGCCTACTCAATTATCAACCACATTTGAGTTTTCCTTCCCAAGTACAGCAATAGACTACTGCCTTGATTGGCTCTCCTATTGATTTTGAGGTATTTCTTCAAGCTACTTTTGAACCCCATTCTGCCAAAACACAAACTTGGTGTCATCTGTAAGCTCAGCAATATTGACAAACTTTGTAAGGGAACTGTATCATCTGAAGAGATAAAGAAACAATGAATAGTGCTAGGATCAGGTCAAATGACTGGATCAAAAGCTCGTTTGACAAAGAGCATCAATAATACTACAACTTGATCAGTTGGGTTTTTAACTTGCTGTGGGTTTCTAGTAATTTTAACTATTTTCCTAACATATATATGAAAATGTAGCACTGGCCTGTGTTACGAAATAGTTTTATCTATTGATTCTGTCCATTTCTGAGCAAGTCACTCTGTCAGAACACTCACAGTCCTTGATATTTTTCAAATCCAGGTGCTAGATGTTCAGACACTGCTACAGCTAGCTCCTTCAGGATTCTAGAACTTCACCACCAGCCTCTGCTAACTTGAATGCATCTAATTTAAATATTCTTTAGTCTGTCCTTCTCATATTTTGTCTGAAAATTAATTGCACACCTCCTTCCATGACTTTTAAATTCATTCTTCACAATCATGTCTCATTAATCAAAATAACTATGGTATAGCTTTGGGAATTCAGGAATTAATGAACCATGCTACTTTTTCCTTATATGACATATTAGGGTTTGGAAGTATAAAACACCTGAAGAAAAGAAAAATTTTGTTTATACAAAAATTTGGTGACCAGTGGACCAAAGACTCAAAGACCTGAGAAAAACAGTAGTTACTTTTTTGCTGCATTTTCCATAAAGAACACATCATATTTTTTGCTTGTTTCTCAGTGAATATAATAGTAGATATTCTCTGTCAAATACCAAATATTAGGAGTTGCTAGGGAGCGTAGTGTTGGAAGCTGTCTGTTTTCCTGTTGCTTACACTGCCCTGCAGACAGGATACTGGGGTCAAGGAACTCAATCAGTTCCACATCCTCCTGGAGCAGAACTTCCTGTTGCAGGATGGTACGGAGCGTGTCAAATCGAAATCCAACATCCTTACCACAGATGGGCAGGAGAAAAAAAACCAGGGATTAGTAAAGTACATGCAAATTCTTATGTTAACAGAAGAAGGAAAACACCCAGACACTCTACACTTTACCGACAACAATCTCTTTGCAAAGATTACAAGAATGTTTCAGTTATATCATAAGGAGCTACTTAATTTTTATCAAACTTGCTTAACTTTAAAAGCCTCACATACCATCTAACAGTTAAGACTTGCAGGAGGCATTGCACTGACTTTGTGATCTGCCCTAGATAGTAACAATACCTGGAAACGTGCCACAGATGATGCCAATCTATTTGTGCAAGAATCAGAGAGGTACTTTATCCGTTAGAAGATTAATAGAACAGCAAACACTTTTTTCCATGTCATGACAATTTACATCATCAACAACCCCCCCCAAAAAAAAAAAATTAGAAAAAGAGATTACAAATTAGTCAACAAAAGGTCATCTGTGGATACTTAATCACAGTAGGGTCAGTGTACTGAACTCAAGCTCCCAGTGAAGTCCTCTCCTGTGCCTTTCCCAAGAGAAATCAATCCAAACACGAGGCAGTATAGCACTCTGAAGACCTCACACTTGCTAAACTCCAGTTAGACTTCAGGGAGTTAGTTACTTGTGAATCTGATGGCATGATAAGCATTTCCTAGTTACTTCCCTGCAACTATAGCTCTTCAAGACAAAGACACAGCTCTTGAAGACAAATACATCTATCAGATACCCCTCCTGACATTTTAATATGCATACTGCACCAAATTTTAATTACAAAACACTTCAAGTTAAGAATGACATAACAAAGCCCAACAACCACTGAACACATGCATCTTTCTAGATTTTATGAGGGAAAAGGGAGTATTTCTGAAAACCCTCTACTGAAAGCTGTCAACAAAAGTATGACATTTCACATTTAATTCTGTCACTGACAGAATGAGAGTCTTTAGGAAAGCATAAGATAGGCAGTCAAAAGCTGAATGCCATATATTGATTTCACTTGAGATAACCTGCATTCTGGTTTTAATGGAAAATCTTTGTTTCAGGACTGTGCCCAAGAGGAAACTCTGCCCTCCTCTGACATCCTGTATCAGTTCAGTGCCCTCCTGTAGCATGCAGCAGGAGAAACATGTTTTCCATATTCTTTGGTTATGTCTCTATCTCAAGAAAGTAAGGCTAAAAAAAGCTGTTAAGATAATACCTTTGATTCATAGTGGAAAAGGGAGGAGAAAAAAAAGACAACCAAAGATCACTAATGAGAGGTTTCAGAGGAAATTTTGTTCTATTGAGATAAGGGAGATAGCAACTGGACTTGGCAAAACTCCGTAAGAAATGGAAACCTCTAACTTTTCCGGTTGCTCAACACTATTTTTTTTTGAAGCTACATTTTAAGAAATTATGCCTACATCATAACAGAAAAAAATCTAACTTCAGATTCCAGAATAGTCTGTCTAATGATATTTGCAAGCCAGACTAGGAAGCTGAAGCAGCTGAGTCCAAGTTAAAACAGATCTCAAACGAGCCCAGGCTAGAGACTGAAGTGGCTAGAAAGGGGTGATGCAGAGAAAAGGCCTAAAAGCAGCATAAAACTATTTTAAAGTATCTGGAGTAGTCCACACAGGTTGACTTGGGTTCTGAAGTTCCCTGGAGGCTCCAGGAGTAGAAGAATACAACTTCTGGCAAGGCAGATGGACACCCAACCTGCTTCTGAATTGCAGAGATGAGAGCACACAGGTAGTAGAGAGAACTGTTCTTGCCTCTCCCTACAGCCAGACTGCTACATAGATGCCATCTGCTCTTGATGCCTAACACTGTTCTGAAGCATTCTAATGGAGGTGCCTTAGTTTGTTTTGCTTTTCCCAAATTCAGAAACACTGTGGACACCAGTGCAGAAAAAAATGGGCCATGATGGGCCCAGGGGAAGTAGAGCTCCGCTGTAATGGTGCGGTGCCTGAGCTAATAAGCTGAACCAGAGAGCAAAGCAATACTCTGGTGAAGCTCTAGAGCCTTCTGTCATCAGCATTGTCTGCAACATATGGACTTTCTCAGTCAGCATCTCCAAACTGCCTTCCCCCAGAGGGCTAGCTACACTGTAGGTTAACTCCGTTCAGCTTTCAAGAATTTAATTTCTCACACATTTTACTTTAATTCCTCTTTCACATGTTTAACACCTTCAACCTGGCTAATGTTCCTGTTCTTGTATGCCTAATTTGTCTGGCACAGTAACTTTGAAAACCAGAATCAATATTACCTGAACAATAAGTAAAACTCAGAGCCAAAACCAGTACAGACCAAACACGGTGCTCAGAGCTACAGAGGACAGGAAAACTTGGGATTAGGAAAGGAAATGAAAAAAAAAAAGTGATCACTTACCAGTCGGTGAAGTATGTCATCATTTTTCTTATACTGTGGAAAAGGAAACCAACTTCTAAAGAACTCAGCTAGTTTTGACAGGATGCCTTGCTGAAGGGAACAGAAATTACTCCAATTAAAAATGAGCAAAAAATAAAAAGCCAAACCCAAATAAATAACAACAAACAATTCCTTTATTTCTGCATTTGCAGAAATACCCAAGCACCTGTAAAGAAGTTTTGCTTACTGAGCCTGGCCTAACTTCAGAGTACACTAAGGGAACATCTGCTTCCTGTCAGTTTTCCTGTACATAAGAATTTAAAATAAAGCTTTCAGTAACCCCACCTATCCAGACCATAATGAATTGTTATGCTGTACTGTTAGAAATAACTAATTTTAGAATTAGTTTGATCTCAATTTGGCAGCTACTGCATCAGTAGGAAAGACTTTCTCTTTCCTTGAGAATAAAAAAAAAGCAGGGAAGTTAAATGGCTGACAGGGACTGAAGAAGAATGAAAAACCAGGAGAGGAACAGCATTGGCAGACCAGTGCAGCTTGAGGACAAGGCTCTGGAGAAGTTGTGAACAGAGACAGGGAAGAGTGACTGTAAGAAGAGGAACTGTCCCATATACTCCCTGTTCCAATCAGTGTGCGCTATCAGGTACTTTGTCCCCATGCTGCTTCCCATGCAACCTAAAGCCACACTTTCATTTGAGCTGTTAACATAACTTCAAATGCCACTAATTAGAGGGACTCCCTTTGGCCATCACACATTTTACTCATGTTTATTCCTAAAATATGATGCAGGAAAGATCATAATTAAATAAATGCATGATTCTGCTGCACTCTGCAGCCATTCGGGGGCAGGGGGAGTTTTTGACACACACTTGTAAATTTACTTTCCTCAGACTGAGCCAACAGCAAGTATTTTTCAAAATATTTACTTACATATGTTTCACTTGCTTTTTGTGGCATAGTATTTCGAAGTCAAAACCCCCAAACAAATAGATTATAAGAGCTTAATGTATAAAGGATGTCTGCATTAATACAGCTGCTTCTCTCTTGGGTTTTCTTCTTCTTTTTTCTCTCCCCTCAATTATTTCCCAGGTAGGAAACAGAAGAGCAACAGGAGCTTGGAGCTTTGCAGCTAGCCCTGTAATCAGCCTGACAATCCCCTGAAAGGCTGTGTAACACAGGTTGGATGCAACAAGCCAGGGCAGAACAGCTTTGAGTAACATCAGAAGCTGTGACCCTAAAGCCTTTACGCTTCAACAGTTTCCAAAATAACCTACTTTGTATCCATTTAGGTAACTTAACTCAATTTTTTTCTTTCCATATGTCTCATCTTTCTGTGTACAGTTAGAATTTCATACACATGCTAAAAGCAAGTGGTTTGAGGTCAGTGGGGTGAACAAACCAATAATATGGGTTTCATTATGATAGCTTTTCCCAAAACACAGACATCATTATGGCTTATTAGGAGGACCTATCCCAGCAATCAACAATTCTTAGACTATGGAATAAATTCAAGTGATTGTATTTTGATGTTGCTCAAGGGCACTAACAAATTGGAAGAGGAAAAGTGTCACAAACTGCATAATAAATTATCCTCCACATTTCTTGTAAAGTGGTGCAAAATAAAACAAAGTTTTCTAACTACAATTCTTTGAAAATTGAGATTAACTAAACAAAGGTTCTTGCTCTGCATTTGAGTTGCAGACAGGTACTTCATTCAGAAGTACTTTTCCCCAAAATTTGAAAGCAGAATACAGAAAGAATTGTCAATTTACTACTTAAAATGATGCCTCCTGAAGCCTACCATTTTCAACTGCTTAGCCTTCATAACTCTTTGGATTTTTATTACAACACTTAAACCTACACCAAGGATAATTTGAACTGTTACCAGCTGACAACTAGAATGTGGAATTACTGGGGAAAAAACTCAACACCCATACTAGTGTGCTATGTAAATAATTTTTTGTTTATTTTCCTTGGTTTAGTTTAAAAATAAAAAGCTGAGATTGCATCGACACTCAACAGGCATATTAGTGCTTGAAAACACTAAACAAGGCAACCCACTCTGTGGGGCTGTGACCCAATAGGGTACAGTAACACATTAAATTATTCATATCCTTGGAAGAGTGTCTCACAGCTTGTATTCCCATTGGGAGTGTTACTGACAAGTAAAACAACTAGCATCAACCTTGGGTTTTCGTCATGTTGCCAGTGCTTCTGGAGTATTCTTCTTACAACTTTAGAATACAGAGAGAGTTTGACTGAGTGCTAAACTGAGTAAGAAAGATGCATAACTCCTGACATTTAAAATAAAAAAGGCATAGGACAAGTACATTTAGATACATTCATTTGAATCTAAAACAAAATTCTAAGGACAATATGTACAGGATGAACCTGAAATGGCAAACTAGCAGGTATCTAAAATATCCTAATTCATGTTGGCACCTTTCAATTCTGTGCACTTCAGAAAGAACATAATGCTACACATTAAACATCTTCCAGTCACCCAAGGAAAATCCCTCTGCCTCTCCACATCAGGTCACCTGCACTGCTCCTGAGGGCTAGCCCCAACACACTCCTCAGTAGCTGCCCCCACCATCAGCCCTGATGAAATACCACCACATGTAAGATGGGATAAGGTGTGACAGTATTTAAACATCAATTTAAACATTCAGGTATGCACAGCAATCTAGGAAAATGACTGAGAAAAGAAAAATGTAAATGGCAAGAAATACATTCCTTAAAGATCAAGCAGAATTACCCAAAAGGGATTTCATTCCAGAAAACAGGTCTAGGAGCTCTTGCAAACAGTGCTTTTGAGGATCAAGTGATCATGAGATAAGAACTTTAGCTGCAGCTTTCTCCAGAGATTGGTACAAGGAGGAACACTGCACCTATAATTACTGTGCTAAATCATATCTCTAGACTCCCTCAGATGGGAGTTTGGCATCTCATTGGCCCTCAGAACACCACCTTGAAGCACCTTTACAGCTTTTCAGCAAAATGTTCATTAAGACCATGCTCCAATTTAAAAAAACGCAAACACACACACAGTGAACTGTTTAAGATTTGTTTCAAATTCAACTGATGCCTTTCATGAAGCCTGAAGCATACACTCTCCTTGGCAGGACAGCAGGACACAGCAGCAACATTTCTGTCAGTCACTAGGAACTTTTTTTCCCCAGGTTTGTTTTTTTCAGTCCCTGAAGATGTTAAACCAGATCTCTGCCTTGCCAAAATCTTGCTACTTGTTACTAGACTGTATCTGCACAAGGTTCCTACTTGACTGAATACAAGAAGAGTAAATCTGATCTAGTGTAAACTGTCTCTGCCCTGGCAGGGAGTTGGAACTAGATGATCTTTAAGGTCCCTTTCAACTCAATCCCTTCTATAAATATATGAATCTTAAATACAAAGCAATACAGCAGTGTTTCTATTTTTCTTTAAGGCACTTGTAAACTTGCTTTTCATAACAGAAGGAAAATGATACACATATACTAGGCATGACTCAGCACAGAACATCACCTACTCCCTGTGATTACATTTTGCATTACATTAAGCCTGAACTAAGATAATTTTATATTAGGACTGGGGGTAGGGACTTATTCAGAACTCAGAAACCATTCGTTTCCCAGATATTTTATAATTTCAACAGACTAGGCCAGTGAAGACAGAGAAGAGAAGTGATAATAGTCTCATGAGGAAATGATTGTTTGGGAACATAAATGATTTGCCTATATGTCGGACAAAAGTTGCAGCAAAACCTCAGACCCTCCTGAATTCAGTTAACTTCTTGAAATGTCTGGCCAGTTGCCTCTCCCTCATTCTCTTTCTTTTTGAGACATCCTAGCAAAATGGGACCCAGAAATCAAACAAATAGACTTTGACATCAGATTCCAAAAGAAAAGTGCTAACATTCCCAGACTGGTATTGGAACAGTAGCAGGAAGAAACTATTTCCACTATATATCCTTGTCTAGACAGAGATGAGACAAGGTGTACATCATCCTAGTACTTGTAGGAAATGAGTGTGTGAAAATGGGATGCTCACTCCCTTCAAGTTGCAGGGCAAACCAAGACAAATTACTTCTACACCTGACACATTACTGGAGGACTTGCTC
Source organism: Bucco capensis (assembly GCA_013396975.1). Taxonomy (NCBI): domain Eukaryota; kingdom Metazoa; phylum Chordata; class Aves; order Piciformes; family Bucconidae; genus Bucco; species Bucco capensis. Next base: position 871,865 of record VWZO01020260.1, on the reverse strand, counting down.
CCAACACAATAAAATTCAGTGTAAAATGCTTGAGGAGAAGGGAGGGGGAAAATGGAATACTTGAGGCTTTTAAAAGTAGTGCATCTTAAAACTTTTGAGGTTCTTAACCCCATAGCACTTTTGTATTAGATTTGGTGGAAATTATATACCTGAACACAGCTACCAACTTCCACAAAAGTAACTATGCAAAATAAAGTAACAAAGCCAACAAGCAATAGTCACAGAATCACAGAATGCCAGGGGTTGTAAGGGACCTCTGGAGATCATCTAGTCTATCCCTCCTGGCAAGAGTAGGTTGCACAGGATGGTCTCCAGTCGAGTTTTGAATATCTCCAGAGATGAAGACTCTAGCACCTCCCTGGGCAGCCTGGGCCAGTGCTCCACCACCCTCAAAGGAAAAAAGTTCCTCCTCCTCATATTAAGGTGGAACTTACTGTGTGCTAGTTCTTTCCCATTACCTCTAGTCCTATCACTGGGTACCACATTAAAAAGCCTGGCCCCATCCTCCTGATACCTACCCTTTATGTATTGATTAATATTGATAAGATCCCCCCTCAGTCTTCTCTTCTCCAGCCTAAATAGGCCCAGCTCTCTCAGCCTCTCTGCACAACAGAGGTGCTCAAGTCCTCTAATCATTTTTGTAGCCTTTCTCTGTACTCTCTCCAGAAGTTTCCTATCCTTCTTAAACAGGGGAGAACAGAATGGAACACAGTACTCCAGATGTGGCCTCACCACGGCAGAGTAGAGGGAAAGGATAACATCCCTCAACCTACTGGCCACACTTCCTGATGCAGCCCAGGATGTCATTAGCCTTGTCGGCCACAAAGGCACATTGCTGGCTCATGGGCATCCTGCTAACCACCCAGACACCCAGGTCTTTTTCTACTGAACTGCTTTCTGGCAGATCAGCCCCTAACCTCTACTGCTACATGGGGTTATTCTTCCCCAGGTGCCTTATCCTACACTTGCCCTTGTTGAACTTCATAAGGTTTTTCTCTGCCCAGCTCTCCAGCCTGTCCAGGTCACACTGAATGGCAGCACAGCTTCCTGGTGTGTCAGCTACTCCTCCCAGTTTGGTATCATCAGCAAATATATTTGAAGACAAGATATGGTACCTGGTTGGGGATTTTGTTTGTTTTTTGGTTTGTTGGGTTTTTTTCTTTTTTAAATACCATAAGAGATTTATCTTTATCCTCTCTGATTTTGTCTATGTGTGAAGTAATGTGGGTCTCTTTTCATGGCCCAGGTTGGAAGGGACGTTAGAGATCATCTAGTTCCAACTTTTGAGATCTTTTGAGAAGATAAACACTCAGGAACAGGAGAGCACTCACCTTCTGGGCAGCATGCACAGTCCTCTCTTTTCGGCCTACCGCTGCTGCACATTGCTCTGCCTTCTGCGACGCGGATGAGCATACTTCAAAATCTGTGTGTCCCAAATCCTGCAGATATTGGTAGAGTGGGGAATTCTGAAAGACAGGTAAAAAAGAAAAATTATTAGAAACCACCAATGTTAAAATCATTCCCTGTTTCCCCCAAAACACCACTGTAAATACAGCAACCACACAAGAAGCAACGAATGGACTGAAGGCAGCTCTTCAGAGGAGGACTTGTGGACAGTGGCGGATGAAAAATTGGGACATGAGCCAGCAGTGTGTGCTCGCAGTCCAGAAGACCAATTGTATCTTTGGCTGCAACAAGCGAAGCCTGGCCATCAGGTTAAGAAAGATGATTCTCCTCCTCTACTCTGCTCTTGTGAGACCCCACCTGGAGTACAGTGTTCAGCTCTGGTGTCCCCAACACGAGAAAGACATGAACCTGTTGGAGTGGGTCCAGAGGAGGCCACAAAAATATCAGAGGATTGGAGCAGCTCTCCTATGAGGAATGGCTGAGAGACTTGTGTTTGTTCAACCTGGAGAAGAAAAGTCTCCAGGAAGACCTTATCATGGCCTTTCAATAATTAAAGGGAGCTTAAAAGAAAGACAGACAAGATAGGACAAGAGGTAATTAGTTTCTAAATGCAAGAGAGTAGATTTAGATTAGATACAAGGAAGAAATTCTTTACTGTGAAGATGCTGATACCCTAGAACAGGCTGACCAGAGAAGTTGTGGATGCCCCCTCCCTGGAATTGTTTTAGGCCAGGCTGGATGGGACATTGGGCAACTTGATCTAGTGGAAGGTGTCCCTGCTCATGGCAGGAAAGTTGGCACAAGATATATAATTCTGTGATTCTATGTGACAGGAAAAAAAAACCAAACAAAACAAGACACCACAGTTAATAGCATTTAAGACACAGTTAAAAGCCAAAATTTTGCTTTAAATATCTCCCTGAAGTTTTATCCTGATCATAACTAAATAAGCTGCAATCAACTGTTTCAATAGTAATATTTTTCCTAGGTTACTGGATGGGGTTCTTTAGCTTATAACTTAACACATTTTCAATAAATTATTTCATAATATATTTTAAAATATTGTGTGACTCTGGAAAACTTAATGACACTTTTTTCTAAAGTTTATAAAAATTGAATAATTATACTTTGAACCACTTCTACCGAAACAAACTTGAGTTCTTTTCAAACCAGTAAATGAGGCCTCAGTGTAACTTGATTAGGTATCTAGAGAAATGGAAAAGTCAGTTAGAAAATGCTTTTGCTCTCTGCAAGGATGGTACTAGCACTTCTGGCACAGGAATATCACAGTTACTTAAAAATACAAAACAAATTTTTTTTTAAGATGCTAGCAAAACTACTAATTTTCAAAAAGTCCTTAATAAAACGTCCTAGAGAAAGTACAGAATTCTGATCACCAGAGAGTGGGATTTACATATTTAGGTATTTATCAGTATAGACTTCTGAAATTTCTTATCATCTGCATCACACATCTAGATTTACTTAACCCCTATTTTTCTGTTTACAACCACATATATGGCAGTATCTAGGGTAGATTTAATGGAAAGGATATTCATGCTAACTCCAGTTCCACTCAGGACATGGAAAGCTATTTTATTTTTAAGAAAAGCTCTCAGCAATCAGTCTTAAATAGCCTAGTAGGGATTCTTTTTGATCCCTGAAAAATTTTATCAACATCCCACATTAGTAAGTGAACACTAGCAAACTGCATTGGAAAAACACAAACCATTTTAAGAACTTTAACATACTATGGATGGGATAACAAAGATACTGTAAAGTAAAAGTAAAAACTTTACATTAAATAATACACAGTTGTGGAGGTGTGTAGAAACAACCACCAACATAACATTTACCACAAATTTGTACACTATCATTAACTTGCTGGTGCAGGTTGTGAAGGCAGCCCATCTTCCAAGACCATGTAGCAACATGGCCAAATCTCAAATGACTGCTTGCCATAAAACAGAACTTGGAAGCAATCAATCACACTAGTGAACAAATTAACTTATCACTAGGAATTTCTTTTTAACCCCATCATCAAAGTGCTATTTTGATCACTCTGACCTACTTAGAGCATGCAAGTTCTGCTTGAGTTACTCAGCACAGCTTCAGCGTCCAGTCATTATCTGAAACTCAAACATTTGCACCAACTCACAGGTACAGACAATTCCCCTCACTCACTAGAATGACTGTGCACAAAGTTAGGATAGGTTAATGACTCATTTCCTTCTGGGAATTTTTCCAGTGTGACAAATCAATTCTTTTTTCCAAGTACCCTTCCCTCCATGATTGAATACTGTTTCAAATGCATCTAGCTCTAATTAAACCATGTGCTGTTCTGGACTCACTGGAAAGAAGGGTATGTTTCTAAATCAGAATTACTTAATTAAATTGAAAACAACCCCAGTTCTTTTAGCTGCTCCTCGTAAAAGTTGTTCTCTATACCCTTCACCAGCTTTGTTGCCCTTCTTTGGGCATGCTCCAGCACCTCAATGTCTTTCTTGTAGTGAGGGGCCCCAAACTGAACACAGTAATTGAACACCTCACCAGTGCAGAGGAGAAGGAGAAAATCGCTTCCCTAGTCCTGCTGGACACACTATTTCCAGTAGAAACCAGGACGCTCTTGGCCTTCTTGGCCACACTGCTGGCTCATGTTCAGCTGGCTGTTGACCCCTATCCTCAGGCCCTTTTCCACTGAGCAGCTCTCCAATACAGGCGCTTTACTAGGTTTTATGTAAAGTCTTTCTATTAAATTTTTTGGAGGCTTTTACAGGGTCTCATGGAAAGATGTGACCCTGTAAAAGGTCAGAAAGTTTATCCTTGCAAGCAGTAACAGCTGGTAGTTGAAAAAAAAAACAAAACATAATTTAGGCCTGAGAGAAAGCTTTTGTGTTAGAATTCAAGGTAAAGGGACAGCAAGGTTGTTTCAGTGGGTGGCATGAAACCGAAACTTAAAATATAAATCTCATCTTCCTTTTAATAAAGCATCATATACTAGATACATCATATACTAGAGCAATCCATTTCCATATATTTTTGAATCTTTACTTTCAACCACTCTCAACAGATAATAAATAGGATTGTTAGTATTATTCATGTTTGACAGGCAGGTTCATTTATTTACTTCTAGTCGTCTTTGGTAGATCAACACAGTAATGAATCATTTATAAAGTAGAAAAGAAAACAAAAATTAATAATCCATCTTATTCTTATGTTACCATCACACTACAGGTACTGATAGGAAATGTTATCTAAAGCAAGTGAGGATACTCAACCAAGTTTTTTCAGCAATATGCTGTATTTATTTCTGAAGTTTCTTCTAAGTTTCTTCTTTTAAGTCACTTTCTGAGACCACTTAGATACAAGAGACAGGCACTACCTATACACTCAAGGCATTTTTTTATTATGTTACTTGTCCAAAATGTGTGTTGGATATGGAAAACAGTTCCAGGACAGACAGAAGACAAAATATCATTATTCTTGGTGTACTTCATACAGATCATACATGAAAAATCTTGTTAACAAGCAAAGTAAGGTAGTCAGAGACAGTCAATATACCGAGTAGGAATATACTTATTGAAAATGTTAACAGGTAGGGTCTTCTGTGGACTCAGCAGAGACTGATAACAAAAAAACACTTATCTTTCTGTGACTCTTCTAATTTACTAGTTTGTCATCCATCAAACCCACTCAATCATAACTAGACATTTTAGCACATATGGGTTTATATAAGCTCATATTTCCAGAATCAAAGAAAATCCTTTCCCCATCATTCATAACTCCCTGAGCAAATTTACTTTAGATCCATACAACTACTAATTATTTCACTCACATATATATGTTTAATTCCAACTCTCCTGTTTTCATTGTTAAAAGTGGTCATGTCTCATTCTAAACCCAGTATATATGATGCAGGATTAAAAAACAGCCCACTGAATGAGTTTTGGTTTTGAATCCTTTTCCAATGCTTATTTTAATGCCATATAGCACTGGCTTGGTTAGAAAAAAAACCAACACCTAAACTGACAACTAAACATGGTGTTTGCAACTCTAAGTCCACAGTAAATTAAATTAATCAAAACCAAGTCAAACATTAGAAGGTAATCAGACATAATAACATTGCTTCCTGCTTTGTGACGGAAAGGTTGTTACAGTAGAGAATTCCCTAGCTTCAGAAAGGAGCTTATTTTTGATAGATACCTACTGAGAAATATTTAACATCTATTGTAGCCTTGCAAGCACAGATACTGCACTTTAATATGTGATGCATTTTGTGTGTATTCTAAGACAAATCTTTGCAATCACAAATCAGATTAAGACACTGTTAGCTTTCAGTCTTGTTACAATAGAAGCTGAAATTCAAAGCCACACCCAAATGATTTTTGCTGATGCATCATGAAGTAAATGACTCAGGATATCTCCTTTAGAGACAGGGGCTTCCCACACCCAATCTTCTTTAGTACGATTGAATTTGCTACCTAGTAAACCCCCTGCTCTAGTTTCCAATCCTAGCTAATGGAGTAGATTAACCTTAAACATAATATCTAATGTCATTTCACAAAAGAGGTTTAAAGATCTCTTCTTAAAATACGGGGATGTTTTCCCAAAACGGAGGTTTCCAATATGCCCAAAACACTGTGGGAGCTTAAATCACCTCCAAATAATTACATGTTATGAATTACTAGAAAGAAAATAAACATTTCTACCACAGTGCCAGCAAAGGCTAAGCTGTGCTGAACAGGTGGCTAAACTCAGAACAAAATAAAAAGCACTGAAATCTCCCCCCTCCATTTCCCAAACCACAGATTAGAAGTTGAGCTAACACTCACAGACAGTGCAATCTTTGTCTCCTGGAAGAGAGTGTTCCATTTTTCTCTTTGGTACTGCTCCCATGCATCTGACAGAATCTTGCCCACCTCCCCATTTCTCTCTGCTTGTCCCTCCAGGATGCCCCGAGATAAGGATGAGAAGCAGCTGTCAGTGTAATTGCACCTGTGCCCCTGCACATGAGCATTTTCCTGACAGCATCAGCAGATACAGTTTGAAACTTCCCAGGACCAAGTGATGTCTCCTGACTAATGTGGCTTTCTAACTGAGGTGGGGGAGGGAACCAAGGATGACAGATTGGTAGAGGCTCTTAAAAAGATACTGCTTGAAAGAATTACTGCACATCGATCTCCTCTCCAGCCATTAATAAGATTTTTCCAAGCAAGAGTATTTAAAAGCTTTGGTCAGATTCTGCTGGCTGGTAACAACCTCCCCCTGTGCTCCCACTGACAAAAAGCCAGGCACTGACAGGGCTAATATTAGACAATGACTTCAAGGCAGTGAAGGAGTCATTTAAGTTTCCTCTTCTGCTTTCACTGCCACAAGAGCATAGACTTCAGTTTCTCCAGCACTGCTGTATCATCTGATTCAGAAGCCTGGCACCAAGAACTACTTTAAAGCCATTAATCTCTTACTGTTCTCAGATATTTTCCAATGCACAATATGTATCTAATTCTGTATAAACCCATGTGTCCTCAATAGTTAGGAAAGTTTGATAGTCTGTGTGTAGTTCTGTATCACTGGATCTATGACATGGCAAAGCTCTTTCCTTTGCATTTTCAGCAGGTGGTTGCACATTACTTCCATCACGGAAAAGTCTTAGAAGAAAATGTTAACTGCTAGACAAAGCCCTGAAACTTATTGAGAGCTCTGGATCATTCACTTGTTCCAAAGCAGAACTGCAAACGCAGGTAAAAATCTGAGCAGGACTCTTCTGACAAGGACAGAGATAAAAAAATAGCTGAAAAACCAAAAGTAAAAGTGGTAAACATGACCTTTCCTGGAGGACAGGGCAACAAGGCCAGCCAGACTCTGTACCTGGAGCTTTGAGTGGGAAGTCACTGACCATGCAGGTCATTGGACTAGGCTGAATCAGGAAAACCAAACTGATTTATTACCATTACTAACAAATCAGATTTTTACCCTTAATTTACAATCAAAACTAAATTAATGAAATTAAAGCATCTGACTGGTAAACTAGTGGAGTATTCTGAAACATTTTGGAAACCTCTTTAAAACACTGGCTCCAAAGAATTAACTTGTTTATCCATTATATGTCATGCTAATTCTAACTCCTAACAAGAACACACTGGAAGTAAACGTCTTCACTGAGGTGAAAAGCATCCAAGAAACAGAAGAGAGAGTCACATTATAAAGACTAAGTGTAGTGGGTCATTCTTTTTTAGTCAAGTATCTCAAGGAAGTTGATAAATGACTAGCAGTTGTGAGAGCAGTACCCTTCTGTAAACATGACCACCCCAGGGTAATTAATATAGACGAGGATTAAAAATAAGTTTTGGACCAACAGACCTCAAAATTTACTATGGATTACTACTTCTGTCTTCAAATTTTCTATTAAAAATAATTAAGGCAATATAGGTTCACACAACATACAATCCATATAATATTTTCCTCTGTCCTTTCAGATATGACATTAGTGTTATCCAAAAATGCCTGGATAACACCTGGATTGGCCTCCACAGCAATCACATAGTTCTTTACACAGTTTTAAGCTTGCAGTTTCTTTTCTCTCTGATACCACCTGCCTCCCACTCATGTGATGAAAAGGAGAACACCCTGTGCTCTCCTTCCTCTTAGTGGACTGCTGAGAAGCAAGATATCCAAAACAGTCCGTCCATGGCTAGCCTAGGTGCCTCTACATCACACTATTTGCAGCAGAGAGCTCTCCCCAGGCTGCAGTTACACGGTCAATTTAATTTGCCATTAGCAGCAGGTGCAGATGAAAGCTACAGTACCATCGTACAACACTAAAGATAATATTTAGACAGGCAAATGGTGAGATGGAACAAGGAACTGATTTGCTTATAGACGAATTAGATACCTGAGTCTGCTTACAACAAATCTAGGTGCCAGCACAAGAAAGAGTATGGTAATAAGCAAGAAAAGAGGAGTGAAGCCCAAACACCTCTTCTGGCAACAACCCACACCTAAGGCAGACAAAGCAGTTTCAGAACCAGCTCATCAGAATGAAAAGTGAACTGTGGTTTTGATAGAACTTTGTATTTAAAACTGGCTTCATTTCATGCATATTTATAAAACAAGAATACTACATGTTTAGTCCACCCAATACTCAGTAAGAAAAACCCTACTGAGGCACCAGTACTACCACTGAAGTTGTGTAAATGTTCTTTTCCAGCTTATTCTCTTCCCTAATGTCTAACTTTTCAGACATTATTTCTTAGAATAGAACACTTATAAGCTTGATGCTTGAAAAAAAAAAAAATCACATGACTTTGCAAATCCTAAAGTTTTTGAATGAATGTGACTTAAAATTTTTGTTACAACAAAAAGTTATGGAGACTCATTCTCTGGAGATATTTGAAACCCACCTAGACATATTCCTGTGCAACCTGTGCTAGGTGAACCTGCTTTAGCAGGGTTTGGACTAGATGATCGCCAGAGGTCCTTTCCAACCCCTACCATTCTTGGATTCTGAGGTTAGGTTTCCTGGAGCTTTAATTTGGTTTTGTTTCATTTTTTAAACAAAATAGTTGTAGGATAGCTCAGTTTGGGTGGAAAAAGCGTTTGTGAAAATAAACATCACTGAGCAGTGTTTGGATCACCTTCATCTCAGTGTTACGAATGAATGGGCACAGGAGATCAAAGATCCAGCAGAAAGGATTTTTAATAAATCTATAAAGTCAAAAGTAGAAAAGAGCAAGCATAGTGCCTATATTTACAAGGAGAAAAAAGCAATCAGGAATATGTCAGGCCTATGAACCTAACCAAAAGTCAGCATGCTACTGAGAATAATTATTCTTTCTTTGCAAAATTCAAGACAAAGAAGAAAGAAGATGATCAAAGAAAATATCACATGGTTTCACCAGAGGTAGGTGCTGTCAAACTCACTCAATATCTTTCTTTGAGAAGACAGTTAATTCTTCTAGATCAAGGAAATGCGGGGAGTTTATACGGACTTTTTAAAGTGAGCTATAAGAGGTATGGACTTTTGATACTGTGCCACATCAGTTAGGATTGAAAAGCTGGGAAAGGAATCAAATATGTAGATGGCAGAGATAACTAACAGTGGGTTATGCTGAACAGAAAGCATTCAGATCAGAAGGTTATTAATGGAGTTAAAGAATGAGTCTTTGGTCAAAGCTTTTGAATTTCCCTTAATCTTATACCAAAAAACATGTTAATGAAATTTCCCAGTAACACCAAGTAACATCATATATACAGAAAAGGCCTGAAACATCATTGAGGGGGCATGAAGTTTAACAGTAGACAACAGCAAGACCTGACACAGAAGACCTAATTAAACTCTCCAACAGTGTGGAAGCCATTGATAAAAGGACAGACATGAATGGCTACTCTATCACATTACAAGAGTCGAACAGTATGAAGACTTGAATAAGTTGTTTGTAGGCCTAGGATGCAAGAAACAAAAGTATTCCCAGCAGAAGCAAGTGAAAATAGTTCTACAAGATCCCAGCATGAATGCCAAGTACCATGCTGCAAGCTGAGATAAAGATGAACTCAAACTGAAGTAGATGAAAAAAAACACCAAACCCCAGCCAAATAACAATAAAGAATAAAAACAACAACAAACAAACAAAAAAATCAACAACAGGAAAATCTGTTTTGTGAAAGGAAGTTAAAATATATTGGATTATTCAGTTTAGCAAAATCCTTCACCAGGATAAGATTATTTTTCCCCATTAGGAGAGGTGAATTCTAGAGAAATGCAAGACTATATATGTTAGTGGACAATACTGGCAGAAGCACCAGTAGGTGTGAAGTGGCCATGAGTAAATTTCAATTCAGAAAGTAAATGACAGTTATTAACCATAAAAGCAGTGAAGTTCTGACATAGTCCTCTCACAAGAATGATGATGCAGAAATCTAGCCAGTTTGAACAAGAAGCTTCTTGAATTTGTACATTAAAAAAACCAAATCAACAACAACAAAAAACAACCAGAAAATCCATGCACAATAAAGAGGAGATGTCATTTTCCAAACCACAACAACATTCCAGTCTTACACCAAAACACTGCAATTTTCCAGAGGACTCTAGGGTGCACTGTAATAGAGTAACAGGCAGCATTCTGCCTTCTAGCCCACTTTGTAAAAAACTCAAGTAACTTAATGCTGAATTTCCCATCTCCTGATCTCCCTTAATATAGACAGACATTAATAAAGAATGCCATTCATTATTCCCTCATTTTTTAAATTCAATCTGCTCTACCCTGCAACACTTTTTCATTTAACACTGCTGGCAGATGAGTTCAGGCCAAACATCAGTGGCACCTCTGTGTTTCTTGGGTTCTGCCTCCTCTCCCCAATATTTGTAGCATTCTAATTACAAGAACAAGGGCATGGAACAAATGCTAGAACTCAAGTACTAAAGACTACGCAGTTGGTGAATGAAAATCCCTGGCTGCTGTAGGGATTCATTTATAAACTAGACAGAACATGGCAGCCCTTACTGGATAGAGTAAAATGCCCATCATTCATTATTGTTCAGTCACAACGAGCTGCTGAACTGGACGGAGAACACTGCTTTGCCAGGGCTGTGATGCTACGTTTGTGCTCCCCTTAATTCAGGGATGCACTAAAGCAAAAGATACTTTGGATAGATATTTGTGAGCTTCTCATTATCACAAGCCATCATCTGTCTGATGTTGCAAAATCTGTAATGCAGAGAGCTGCTGCTGGTGTATTTAGGGCCTGTTGGGCCAAGCTATGATCTGGAAAAGGTGCAGAGTAACACTGGGCACTGTGCTATCACAGTGGCTAACTGTGATGTAGAATGGGTAAAGCATACCCTATTTGCTTCTCTTCCCTCTCCTATCCATTCTGTTGGGCATGAAAACCATGAAGGACTGCTGCTTTCCTGATTCTGTATGTTAGCACACCACTACTGCCTATAATATTGACCAGTATTTTGTTCACAAGGGGTCCAAATGAACAGAGAAAACATCTGTTCACAGTAACCTAGGTCTAAACACCAAAGATCTCCTTGCAACAGTGATCACCGAAGAACAACGTGGTGCAGAAAAAAAAAGTAGTTGCTCAGCAGAAACTACAAAAAAACTAACCAACCAACCCATAGTTTGAGGCCCCAGAAAGAAATTGAAACAGTAAATAAGAACTAAATACACTGTAGCATTTAACTCAAAAACTTCTCAGCTCTTTACTAATTCTCATCTCTGTGGACTACGTTCATAATTTTCTGCAGAGCATTCATTTTGACAGCATAAATCTTGCTGAGCACTTCTGAAGATAATTTCAAGAGGTATTTCAATGCACTCATTATCAGCAAGTATCTCACACAGCTCTTCACGACAACCAATCAACCAACTAGTATTTGTCCTACTGCTGCTTATCTGATGTTATAGTAGAACCCTCATATATGAAAGATACACTGTCACTCAAGTGTGTCTATACACACAGACTTGACACAGTAATAGATCAAAAAGCCTTTACTAGTGACAGAAATCCATTCACAAAGCGCAAAGAAAGCAGTAAAGTGCATATGCACATGCAGGGAGAGCTTTTACTCACTAAGCAGCAGAACTTTTTCAGTCAAAACAGTAACTGTTGCATCAACTGAAGAACTGTAAACAAATATTACCTGTACTGAAGAAGGAAATGCAGAGAGCAGATACTATACTCACAAAATAAATTCTTACCATAGATTCATGCCATTAAAGGAAGTGATTTAACGCAGCAGCAATATCAAGAACAGATTTTATTGTTAGGATTCAAGGTTTGTTGTGGACAAACACAAAACTTTGTGGTACAGACTAAAGCTACATACAGATAGTACTTGCACAGCCAAGAAAAAAAATCTTTCCTTATGTAAGGAGCTTTTTGCATCCTGGTAAAATCAGAAGCCTTATTAATGTTACAATAATTAATCATTTTAAACAGTATTTCTCTATAACTTCTTCCTCTGTGCACCTGCAAAAACCCAGTATGCCCTCCACAAAGATGCAATTACCTGCTGCAAATTGATTTGATTTTGTTACTGAGCTGTAACAGCAGATATATTTAGCCACTGTTTTAAATAAGGCCAAAATAATACTGCAGTCCCATTATCTAACAAGATATCTACATTCAGCCTGTATTTGGGGCTAAACTACAGCAGTTGCTCTATCACCTGCTGACATCCCCCAAGAAGAGAAAGGAGATTGGGGAAAGGAAAGAACATCCCTGGGTTGAAATTAAAACAGATATAATGTAACAGCAAAACTAACAGCAATACAAAGCCTACAAAGTTATACTCAGCCCAGCAAACACACAGTGCCCACAACAAATGGAAAAGCAATCTTCAGGAGAATGAGTGAGTCCCTCCAAGGATGGAGATAAGCAGAAGGTGAAGTATGAAAAATAAAAACAACAAAAAAACCCCCTCTTCGCCTAACTTTCCCCTTATATACTGAGTGTGAGGTTTATGGTATGGGATACACCTGTGCGGTCAGCTGCCCTGGTTGACTCCAAATTGCTAACGTCCATGCTAATGACCATGGCTGGCCTGTGATTGTCCCAGCAAAACCAGAACACAAGACATTCAATATAATTGTAAAATTTTTATGCAACTTTTGTAAATAATACAAAACCTGGAAATATAAGGTAATTTCAGTACTTGCTACACCAATGAGTGGGTGCCGAAATGTATCTTTTACGTGAATCACAGTGATTTATAAGCAAGGTCTAATAGCTACATAGCAGATGTACCGCCTTTGCCCCGATCCACACAAGGGTCAGCGCAGAGCAGTGTGAAGCCCCACACACAGTCACCGTGCTTTCTGCACCAGCACTTACAGGGATGTGCTGCCGGCACATACCGCGCCAACCCCCGGCCGGTCCTTTGTACCCCCTCCTCGGCACCTCACGGTTCTCAAAGGTTGGCACAGGTGGCTTTAAAGGAACACTCGCCAACAGGGGCCTCCCGACATCTCTCACTGAGATCTCAACGCCGGCATCCCGAAACACGGAGACAGGCAGCCCAGGCGAGCCGCCGCACAAAGGATCGCCCCTTCGCCGGCTGAGCCTTCGCCTGGCCCGGCTCTTTCTCCCGCCAGCGGTCCCGCCCTCGGCCTGCGCGGAGAGGCGCGGCGCGGCTCTGGCCCCAAGGCTGCCTCCGGAGCGCGGAACCCCCCACGGTTCCGCTGATCCCAGCAAGCACCGCCTCGACCTGCCGGTTCAGCGGGCTCCCGCCCGCCGCCGGCTGCCCGCGGCAGGCGCTGCCCCGGCCGGGCCCCGCGGCCGCCTCACGCCCACGGTCACCTCTGCCTGCCCGGCGCACGCCACCCCCGGGGGCCGTGGCGCAACGCCCCGGCAAGGGGCGGAGAGACACGGACCCAACCCGCCCCGGGTCGCCCCCGTGCCCACCTCAAACACCACTTCTTCGTCAAACTCCGGTGTCATCCTTCTCCGCCATGCCACCGCCTGTGGGCACTCTGGGAAACAGAGTCCGCCGCGCCGCTCGGGGGCCCCTCCTTTCTCCGCCCGCCCCGGCCCTGCTTAGCGCCAAGGAGGAAACTACGACCCCCAGAAGGCACGGGGACTGCTTCCGGGCTCGCGGTGGGAGGTGCGGGCTGGTGGGCGGGTTCAGGCCGGGCCCGGCAGGGGTCGCTGCTGGGCGGCGGCGGGAGCTGCCGGTGCTCGCTCCGCCGCCAGCTGCGGGGTGTTTTGCGGCGGAGAGTTGGGGGGTGCTTCTGTTGTTGTTGGGTGGCGGCGCGGGGAAACAATGGGCTCCTTTTCCTCGGCCCTCAGAAGGTGCCGTGGCGTAAGGGACGAGGCGTGAAGGACGGCGCGGCGCGTGGGGAAGCACCATGAGCTCCGCCGGTGAGTGCCCTGAGAAAGTTTTGAGGAGCGGCGGTTTCCTTCTGCCTGTCCGGCCGGTGGCAGGCAGTCAGTCCTCATAGTCCCGCAGCCAGAGAGAGCCCCGTGTCACCCCGTGGCGGCCGGCGGGGCTCGGCGCCGTGGTGGGGACGACGGGGGAGGATGTGGCACCGCTCGGGACGGGAGCCGGAGCCACCACCGCCGCCGCGCTACTCGTCCTGGCGGCGCCAGGCGGTTGTGCCGGGCTCTCCCTCACCGCCGCGGCAGGGCCGGGCGCTACGTCTCTCTTGCCCCAGGGGAAGCGCGGGAAGGCGGATTGGGCTCGCCTGCCGCGGGGAGCGAGCAGGAAGGGGGACGCAGGTTCGCATCCCGCTCCCATCCCGAGGGGCAGCCCTTCGGTGCTCGCCGTCTTCGGGGCTTTGCAGGCACCACCCTGTCCGGCGGCCCGTGCTGCGCGGGGCTTAGCTAGACTCTCCGCTCTACCTCTTGGCGTGTGGCTGTGGCTGCTCTGGCGTCTCCGGCTGGGAGGCTTGGTGCCGGTCACTCTGGTGGGGCTCAGCTGGCGGCGGGTGAAACCTGCCAAGAGCCTCTGCCGGGTATTCTGGCAGCAAAGCCAGCCCCGGGGTTTGGGTTCTCGCTCCGTCTGACTCAGCGGGGCTGTGAGAGTTTGCCAGTGGCTAAGCTCCGGTATCTCCTCAAGGATATACCTGCGGTGATGGAGCTCGTTCAAGCGGGAGCCCTCACGCAGACAAGGGTGCTGGCAAGGGTTCACTTCTGGACTCTCCAGCTGCTGCCTTGCACTGACCTACTTAAATGCTTTCCTTACCTTTCCCCCCCTTTTCTTTACCGCTGCCAATTTTATGGCTAAAAGAGCTGAGAGGCAAATCCTTGGTTTAAAACAAACAAGAGCTCCTCGTGTTTAAGGGAGTTACTCATGTTTTTTGTTTATTTGGCAGCCCGGTGGTGTGCTGTTAGTACTTTTGTTCACCCATCTGTTAGATTAGTAGATTACTTTCTTAGTATTCTTGTAAAAGAGAATAGGAGTTGTTCCTGCATTGGAAAGATAAGTGTAACTTAGGATATATTGAGTGGAAACACAACAATTTACATGGTAAACCTTAAGCAGGGAAGTGCTTCCTCTAAGAGTTGGGCTGGGAGTTTTTCCTCAAGAAAAAGCAGTGTACAGACATCAAGCAAAACCATCAACCTAATTCTCAGTGTTTTCGTCTCAAATATGCCAAATTGTTATTGAGCCCAGCATTAATTATCAGGGCTCTTTTGGTGCTCAGAATTTACTAGAAAATAATAAGCTGTTTAATGCATCTTTATATTCCGTTTAGTATATATCCACTCTTAATATATGTGACAAAACTGACTTTGTTTAGATCTGGGAGAACATGTCATAAAGTGGGTTATCGTCTCTACTTAACAGCTGCAGTGTATGTTCACCTTGTTTCGTAGTGCTGGTGGTAGCACAGTTCACTGCTCTTGTTAAAACAGCTGTGCAAATAAAAGATAACTTGTTAAGGGTGTGCTCAAGAGCTTAGAGCTGTGTTGTTAAAATTTGGTAAGTTTCAGAAAGTTGGGTAGATTTTTGGCGCTTTACAGTGATTTCAGGACCTTCTAGAACTGAGGTCTTCTGACTGTCTCTGTTGTGATGGTGTTTAGGGGGAAAGTGAGGGAAGGGGGTTTGGTGAACAAAGTCACTTGGAAGGCAAAAGAGAAAGGGATGCTGAGGAATATCAGAAGGAAGTAGGACAGTTTTATGGAAAATGAAATTTAGGGAGGAATTTGAAGGGGAAGGCATAGAGAGTGTTCTGATGGGCAGGAAGAGGAAAGTTGAAGGATTATGTGAAGGCTTCTGGAAGAGGGGATGAAGAGTATTTTATGTGATAGATTTTGTGAGGATAAAAAAATATTTGGGGAACTAGGGTGAAACAAGATCATAGAGTCATAATTTTGCTGTCTCTGTCATGACACGTTTTGACATGTCAGTTAAGGAGCTCATGGGCAGTGTTTGAAAAGACTGAGGACTACCGGAAGACAATTCTGAAGGTTTAATATCCATCTCTTTGTATTACTGTGGAATGTAGTTTCTGAAATGTATAGACATGATTTATAAAGCTATTACTCGTATAAAAACTTTCAAACTCCTATATATTAATTTCAGCCAGTAATCTCTAGGATCTATTTCCTGTACTGAAACAAATCAATTGTGAATTCAGTTGTTATTCTGGTTTGTGCTAAGGTAGCTAGCTTTCTGACAACTGATTGGTAATACAGTATTTCAGTAAAAATGTTACTGTGTGTGAATGCTTCAGGTTGAACTTGAAATGTCAGAAATCTTTCTCTTCTTCCATCAGTTTAACTTGAAGGGCTCAAGTGTCTGTCTCTTGTGTCTTCTTTTAATATACCTTTAGAACATAGCAGCCTGGTACAGCATCATCTGTATTGACTGAATATTTTTAAGTAGAATTTGCAGATATGACTGACTTCAGCTTGATATGTAGGACTCTGTAAGAGAGGCTTCAGGAGGCTATGGTATGGAGAGAAATACCAAACACAGCTTCTATTGGTGGACAGAAGCTGCAAAAGGTCCAACATTGATAACCCAGCCTTAACTCCTCTCCAGCTTGGCTTCTGCTTTTCTAAATAATGCAGTGCATATTCAGTGTCTTGCTGTATAGCTTGTCTAGTTCCTCTACGGTTTCAGTTTCATCTAAGTCCAGAGCTGAACATAATTCATGGATAGATGGAGGAGTTCTGCTAGGTAGCTGTTGCTTACATATTTGAAGTTGTATGTGTACATTTGGACTTCTTAGAACTAATGAACTGTGGCAGTTATTTAAAATACTTCCAGATAGTTTAAAAGTTACTTTACTGTAGTGATCAACCCGTATGCTGATTTCAACCTTCATTTATAGCTGTTCTTCTCTCATTGCTGCTCATATTGCATATTCTTTATATATGATGCTGGTGAATGCACATTTACTCATTTTCTGCCTGGAACTATTTTGCTGTCTTCAAGTATTCATTTTGCCTTTAAAAGGGAAAAACAAAAGTTCAGAGTTATGAGTTTGACATTTATTATTTCTTGCTGAAGAAACAGTCCTTATATGTGAATCTCTACAGCTTATTTAATGTGAGCAGAATGTACAGCTCAGAGTTGAAATCTGATTTGACAGCAGCAATGAGAAATATGTAGTGTATTTTAATATCAAAAATCTAATTCAAAGGGGAAAAAATAGCGGGAGCAGAATAAACAAAATCAATGTGACTTTTTCAATCAAACCTCATCACTTTCAAGGATTGAAAAAAAGAATGAGGCCTACAGGGTCTACTGTCCCTTTAACCCCCTCATATGCCAAGTCTCATTAGTTACTCTGCTCTTGTCCTTACTCTAAAGTTATCCCCAACTTCTCTGTCTTATTTCAACAAGTCATGGAACAACCTGAGATTTTGAAATGAATGTTTTCCTTTTGCAGTTTGTTTAGGATGTTTTCTAAAACTGTAGTGGCTTGGAAAGCATCATTTTCCTTGTATTTTAAAAACTGCATGTGTTATCTTCCAGGATGTCATGACTCATTTCTTTATTTGTTTTCTTTTGAGCATTGTGACACCTGAGAAAATCAGAGCATCTGCATAATGAGAAAATGAGTACACATTCACAGGAAATAAATTAATGATCTCAGAATACTTTTTTTTTAGGTGTTTACCTAATGGAACTTTCTGTAACTGAGAGCAAAGTAATTGAACTGAAAGGACTTAATTGTTAGTCATTAAAAGTTAAGCTACCTGGAGAACAGGACTTTTTAAATGCACTGCACAGAGAAGCAGTTCAAGTATTATCTGCCAGTGCAATAATCTCTGAGTGTATCCCAGACATAGAGCAATAATTATTTTCTCTCCCTATGTGCTCTTTAAAAGCCAGATTGGCTTTCTGGTTTTGTATCTGTGAGTTGTACTGGTTTGTGCCAAAGGTAGTCCCACCAACAGTAAATTGGCTGTTGGAGGGAGCTCTTCCTTCATGTAAGAAAAACTAACACATTGATCCCTTGGTAAATATCTTCTGGGCATCATATTATTTTCATATATAGCCTACAGATGTGACTTTCTAAATCTGAGAATACAGGATGCCTATGTAAACAAGGTGCAGTGAGAAAGCCAGTATGTCCATTTGCAGTAGGCCAACTGCTAGGCAGGAACAGTTTCAAGCCCTTTTCTCCTGGGACATGTGAAATAGATAAGTGAAATAGTATGTGAAACAGATTTCACCTCATAGATGAAAAGGAGTAAACTACCTTGCATACTGTGAGGTAAGATAAGAGTATCCCTCTGGCCAGCTTCTATGAAGTAGCCAGTTTGTTAATTTTACTCCTTGCCTTACCCCATGGTAACTTCATTGTGTACACATACCTTAAGTTTAGGTCCCACAGCTGTCTAAATCTCTTGTGACACTAATTAGTTGTTTTACTGTCTTCCTCCTGTTCTGTGGTTCAAAAAGGGTATTGCTTTAGGCTGGGTGGCAGGATCCTGCCACAGGAACAGCTGCTGGGTGGCTAGAGCAGTCCCATAGGGGACCATGAATACTAGGAGAGGCCTCTGTTCATGCAAAGCACTGCAAGGAAAGGAATACTGAATTATTTTTGCATGACAACATCCAGATCCATTTGCCCCTGTTTCTTGGACAGATGCAAGTGAACATTATTTGGTCTTGTTCTGTTGGTGTTCCCAAGTGTAGAAATTGTTACCATAATCTTAAAAGTATGGGCATGAAGATAACCTGGGAGAATGTTCCTTTAGCAGTAGTAGGGGTTATTGCAGGAGGGGTAGCGCTATTGTATTTTTTTTACATCAGTTTCAACTTCCATGTATCTTCCCTCCTCATTCACGTGCTAGGCAGGCAAGATAACAAGAGTTAAAAATTTGGGGATAGGATTTAAAGCTGTTTAATAATAGTTCTTAAGATTGCACTGTCTTACTGCCTTTCATGCCTTACAGCTCATTCATGATATTGCACAGAAGACACATGAGCATTTTTAAGTGAGGTCCTCAAGTTCCAAATCCTATCATGTGAAGAACAGAAATGGACACTTAAATGCCAAAAGTAATGCCAAAATGTTGAGAGTAGAATTTGCTCCAGGGTGTTCTCATCCTCCTCTGAAATAACTTGAAGGTAGGAGAGGAACACGTGCTAGTTGAACAATAACGAGTGTTGGTTGTACAGGAGCTCATCAGCAGGATGAGAATGGGTGTTGCTTTTTCCTCAGCACACTGGAGGAGATAATTCACCAGAGGGACAAATGTCTGTTCTTTGCTGTGACCTTAAGTTGAACAAAAAGCATATTCACTGACCTACATAGGTGGTGCTAATGGCTATTTATTGTTAGAAAAATAATACCCTTTTTAAATCCCCCCTTTTTAAAGGGAGTTGGCTGTGTTGGTATTTTTAAGTGTATTTCTTTTTTTTCTCCAGCACTGAGGACTGTTCCTAGAGAAGCGGTAGATTTCCTGTTTGTGATGGCAGCTTTGTTAGTAATTTTATTTATGGATTTCTTCCTTTGCCTAGTCAAGCAAGTTAGAGGATATCTCTGGCTGCTTCTCTGGCTCCTACTCATTTAATTAGTTTATGTAAAAAAAATTTTTATGTTTCTGCTCATGTATTTGGGTTTATTACCAGTAACCCATGATGCTAGTCTGGATGCAGGGATCCTGTCTGACAAATGGGTTGGAGGGAGACCTGGGGGAAGTCATAGTGACTCTTTGTTCTAATCTCCTGAGTAAGACAAGCCAGAGACTCCAATATTCAATCCAGAATTTCCTCTGAAACTTCTACACATCTCAGAAAGTGAGTTTAGGTTGACTGTAAGTGCTGCTGGCTTCATCACAACCCTGAGATATTCCTGTAGTTAATTATCCTTTGGGTTTAATAATAATTTTTAAGCTTTGTTTTTACTTTGAACTTGTCAAACTTTAGTGGTCAGCTGTGGGATCTCATTGTGTCCTTTGTCATGATTAAAGAGCCATCTGTTACCAAAAAATCTTTCATATGTGTTACCATCTCGCTTCTTAAACTCTTGGTTAAATTAAGCAAGCTGAGCTTTCTTGGGATTCGAGGCATGGTTCTTAGATCCTGGATACTTGTGTAGTTATTTCTTGCATTTGTCCTAAGTTTTCATTTAAGTATGCCAGAATGTGCCATAGCGTATCACTAGCAGTCTGTCAGGTGCTGTGTACAGAAATATTTTCAGCTCCTGTCATCTTTTTATATTCATCTCCTTGTAATTTGGAGGATGATTTACCACTTAGCTGCAGACCTGCAGGGGGCTCATGTAAAATAACTATCCACAATGATTTCCAAGTTCTCTTCAGCTTTTACTCTCCTAAGTGTAACCAACCATCTCTATTCTTAGGTGAGCAGTTCCATATGGCACCAGAAGGGAGCCTGTTGTCCAAACAACTCACAACTCTGTGCATTTGTTATATAATGTTTCCTTAATTACATTTTTTTTTTCATCCAGAGACTAGCTTATGCTTGCTGTTTGACAAAAAGTCATTCTCATATGACTTCCAGTCATTCCTTACACCTTTATATATAACCATTGCCTCCTACTTTGTTTTCTTTCTATTCAGGATAGGAAATTGTCCCTTTGAAAGCACTGTGTAATGTAAAACTAGTTTTTCTCCATACAGTGAATTCAATTCGTTTATGATCAACTGAACCTTAATTCTTGATTTCTAATAGAAATACACTTGTCTAGCTGCTGTGATTCTTTCAAAGAAGTTCATCACTTGTATTTTTCAAAAACTTAAAGATACTTTCTTGAGGAAAACTGCTGATATGCATTCCCTTCCTGGAGCCTTTCCTCTCACGTCATATTTCAGTTTGAAAGGGCTCTTCATCACATTCCTCTCTGATTGAGCCATTGACTGCAGATCTGTATTGATACTGAGACTGTAATGTGCCTGTTAATCCATTGACCCATATCTACTCTAGATGACATGCTGTCAAGCAGATAGTGGTGTCTTTATTATCCCACACAACTTGCTGGTCTCGTTTGTCTGTCCCAATGCTTTTTAACAATGAAATTATTTGAAAAGTTCTAGCAGGCTTCAGAAATTTCATTTAATCACACATTATCAGAAGTGATTTTTTTTTTTTTGCTTTGTTCATTATCCAGGTTTCCACTGTTGGCATATAATGAACTTGTTTGGTATCTGTGCATCCCTTTATATTTTCATGTTTTAGTTTAGAGTATTATGTTGAGATAATGGTATAGTATCATAAATTCCGAGTGTCCTCCCTAATAAATACTAGTTGAAAGCCCTGCAGAGTAATCTATGTTAGGCAGTCCCACTAGAGAAACTTCCAAGGTTTATCAGTTTGCAGGGTATCACTTGCCTAGGCAGTGTTTAATCTTCTGCATCTTCTGCAGTCTGTTTCTCTCATTTGGACATCAGGAAGGATTCCCAAGCAGACTGCCTCTCTTCTGTTTTAGGCACATGGTTTAATGGCATGGTAGATGACTGGACTTGATGATCTTAGAGGTCTCTTCCAACCTTAGTGATTCTGTTTTCAGGGAGCTTTAATAACTTAAATATCACTGAACATGCCCTGGTCTGCTACTGTTTTGTGTTCTGTTGTAAACTGGGGATCCCTTCCTTGGTTTTTACTGTAGAAAACGGGTTCCTTTATTGCCGTTATGTAATTCTCCAGCTGAATAGACAGTTGCCTTGTCTGAAAGTGAGTGTACAGCACTCTTCTGCTCTTCAGGATCAGTAGTTGCTCATTGAAAGGATTTTTTTTTTCCCTTGCAAACTGTTGACTCTTCACTCTGTGAGAAACCTGTCTTTGGACAGGAAGCACAAGGTGGTAGCTGCTAGTTGGGTCACTGCTGGCTGTCATCAGTGGCTATAAGGAGCTGTACCTTTGGAGAGAGATTCTACATTCCCTCTTGCAAAATATCTCAACAATTCTCTCTGCCATAGGATTTACCTCTTGGCTAATGTGATTGCACCAAGGACAGCTATTCTGAGTTAAGTGGAGTCAGTCTGGATACCATGTAATGATTCATGTCCTAGAAAAACATGGTTTTCCTGTTTCTATAGTAGAGACATTGTTTCTGGCTGTCTGCTTAGAGCAGTGGTTTAGTGTTTGGGAAATGTTTGCAGCTGAGGGCATCTGCATCTTTTACCATACAGATTTCTTTCAAACAAACAAATGAAAAAAATTCAAAAGAGGAAAACCCCTAAGCTTGAAACTTTATTCTCTTATATATAGGCTAGATATTAGGATATAGTTACTTATCTATAATAATAATAATGGTGATAAAAAACAATCAAACACCAAACCCACAGTTCAAGGGAATAATAAATCAGTGGCTTTACCTAATCTCTTTGCATGCAAAGCATTTAATTAGCATGTTTTCTGGAGAGTTTTAACCAAACTATTACTCAAAACAAATGTAATAAATACAGAGGTAGTACATAAAAAAAATCAAATTGAGAAACTTGCTTATAAATCAGTTTCAGATGTCAAAAATCGCTCAAAGCACTTTGAAATCTGAAGTTATTCCAGCATATGGAAAGAAATTGATCATAAATGATCTCCTGCAATATTAAACTGTTTAGGGCATACCTTAAAAAACACCAAACCACAAAACAAACAAAAAACCCCTCAAGCCACCCCAAAACAACACCATGTTCAAAACTCTGTAATCTTCAAGTTCCTCATGTGTTCCTTTTCCTGCCATCCACTCTCACCAGGATTTGTCATCTTGTGCTGTCAAGTGGGCCATAAGTCATAGCAGTGGTGACTGTTTCTAGGTCAGATAGTAGTTTTGTAAGCTGCATAGAAGTATTTTACTTTTACAGTAGGAAAGAGCTGACTTGCTACAAATTACTGCAGTAACTTGACACCACAGAATCGAATCACTGAAGTGACGATAGTCTTATACTGATTTACAGCTAGTGCAGTAATCCTTCTCAAAAGTGTTTGAAAAGAAGAGGAAGGCAAAGGGGAGTTTCAGGTTACATTTGTCCACAGGGGAAGGGTCTGATCTGTCCTGGTAGTTACTCTGGCTGTTCTGTTATCTTTATGGCTTATTTTACATGAGGTATTTAACATATTTCTACCATTCTGAAATGGTATTACAGTAGTTCAAACTGCCAAACCAGGCTAACCTGCTTAGTTCATACTTTAGCATCTAAGCAAGGACATGCACTTTCATAAAATTCAACTATTTTTTTAATGAACAAGTTACCCTTGAAGACTTTTCCTACCACTCCTTGATTATTTCTGTTAAAATGAAGAAAGGCAACTAGTAAAATAGCAGTGGTAGGGAAGGGAGGCATGACTTTAGGAGAAAAAATGTATACCTATGCACTTTGAGATCTTGTAGATTTAAATGTTGCAAAACTTTTAATAATACTGCAGTGCAGATGAAGTTCTTCTGTGAGCTGATGCTGACTAAAGTCTTTGTTTTCCATCCCTCCTAGAAATCAAGAAGCCACCAGTGGCCCCCAAACCCAAATTCGTGGTAGGACACAAGGCAACACCTCCGCCTGTTGCGCCGAAGCCTGATGTTGTGCTTTCTGGTGTTATACAAGCAACAAGGAAAACCAAGCCAGCAATTGCACCAAAACCAAAGGTTCTCAAGAGTACATCTGTTCCAGAAGTTAAACCTCCATCATCTACAAGAAAAGGCACAAAAAGCTTTGAGGAGCACAGGGGTGATTCTTCTCAAACACTAGACCACTTGAACTATAAAAATGAAGCCTCAGAAGGGAACAATGGTAACACAGCATATATCCTACCAATGTCATCTTGCAAATTTGAATGCCTTCATAAGCTTGGAAATGGGGAGAACTCCTGTAAAACTCAGATCATTTTTGAGCACTTTGAAAACTTGGAGAACATCAAAGTTGGTGAAAAAAATGCACTAGCTCTGGGGGACAGTCACAGTGAAAAACCGGCAAACAGAAATCGGGTGGTTTTGAAAGCCAGCATTTTGGAGGAGAAACTTAAGGATGTTCTAACTCCTGGTGTGTTTCCTAACAGCAGTCCTGTGAGGCACAGGTATGCAGACAAACTTGACAAAGAGGATGGCAGCAGTTCCAAAAACGACGTTAAAATAGAGCTTATGGAGCTTGTACAGTCTTCATCGTCTTCTGAGGTAGATAAAGGGAAGCAACAAAGCACTGGTGGTAAACTCAGTGCTTCTGAGTTGCAGATGTCTGAAATTTGCCCTAGTTTGACTGAAAATAATCACAATTGCTCTTGCCCATTGGGCCAGGAAATCCTGGAAAATGAAAGTTTAAGTAGAAATAGTATGTTTTCAGGTGAAATAGGTATGAAAGCAGATTTTGACAGAGCCTCCAATGAAACATCTCCAGTCCTGAGCTCAAAAGTGCTTCCTATTCCTAAGCCAAGAAAGCCACGTGCTGCATGTCTAGTCCGTCAGGATGGCGTAGACACCACAGGAGAAGGAACAAAGGAACCATCCAACTCAGAGAAAGAGTCCTTTGGGGTTGAGGACCAAGGTTTTCAAAAACCAGCAAAAATTAATATCCTTGGTCAAAGTGTTTGTTATAACAATAATGTAGAAGTGCTTCATCCTGAAAAATGTGAGATAACTCAAAACCATGCAGACAAAATAAATCAGGTGGAGGAACCTGCTATAGAAGAGTCAGCTTCACAAAATCTTCTGCCTCAGTTGTCACACAAAACTTCACATTTGGTGGAAAGTGCTGAATGTTCTTTAGATGCAGACCATAACTCAGTTAACTCCATGGATGAGATGACAGATGATACCAGTATGATAGATGCTGTGGACAAAAGGACTAACTTTGTCAGATGTGATGCTTTGTCCATGAGTTTGCCAAAGCAACTCAAATTAACTAGCAGTCAGCACTCATCTGCTTCCAGTAGCCTCCATATCTCTCCACAGAAACTGGAAGAAAAAGAAGCTAAAATAAAGGATGAAAGTTCTCCAAAAATTGTTCCTAAGAAGCCACAGAGGCACAGCCTTCCAGCTGCTGGCCTGCTGAAAAAAGCTGCATCAGCAGAGCTTGTGGAGAAAAGTTCTTACACCTCCAGTGAGGACAAATCAAACAGCCTTCTGGAAGGATCTCACTTCATGCATCCACCAGCCAAGGAGCAAGGTGCATTGTCACCCTGCGACATACCCAAACGTTCTTCTGAGAAACCAGTCTGGAAGTTACCTCATCCTATCCTTCCTTTTCCAGGAAATTCTGAATCATTAAAAACTGCTAACATTGCTACCAGCTTCAACCACTTGACTGTTGTTACAAAGCCTAGGGCCAAATCCCTCTCTTCTGTGGACATGGAAAGGACAGACAAACCTTGCAAAGACCATCAGAAGAAAAATAGCTTGAAAAAGTTTCTCAACATGAAACTATCAGTTTGCTTACTGAAAAGTGACTTCCAAAAATTTCTCTCTAAAGGCAGCCAGTCAATGGATAGCGCTATTGGCAGCCTTTCCACTGGGGATGGGTATGGAAGTGGTAACAACCAGGAAAGGAAAGCTAAATCTGCCAAGGCGCATTCCATAGAGATAAGTAGTCCGGCGTTACAAGAGAAGAGGCGGAGAAACAGAAGTCAACCTGAGATGAGAACTAACCAAAGGTTGGAATCTTTGGATGGGCATGTGCTTTTGGGAGAGAATTTGCCACAAATGCATTTGAATTCTGTAACCAGCACTTGTGCTCCAGAGTACGAGAACGTGTGTCACTATGAGGAAATACCTGAGTATGAGAACTTGCCTTTTGCTCTGGGTGCAAGGAGAAATCTGTCTTTGGAATGGCAGAACTCCAGCAGCATGGAAGAGCAGCGGCCTGGCTTCTATGAGGTTGAGGAGCCTTGTGAAGCTACAAGCAGGCATTTGAGGCTTGGCAGGTAAGATAAAAAGGAAGTTAAACAGCTCCATTGTAACTCTGTTGGTTGTAAACGTAGTTAGAAGAGTTGAGAGGCTGTACCCCTTTTGTTAAATGTCAGCAGGACTGTTGTTGCTCTTTATCTTTCTATATGCTTTTGCTGGTTTGAGAACATTGCACTTGTTAAAAGGAAGAGTAAGTTTGTTATTCCTCATATATGATCAAAATTTGGGAAACTAACCTATGTGTATTTCGATATCTAATGGAAGTAAATCAGATAAGTCATGTATTTGTATCTAAGAGTACTTAAATAGGGATGAACCTGAATTAGCATCCCCAAAGTGCATAGTCACTAGGTTTGTAAGGGGAATGAATATATGATAGAGCTGGGAAAAGCAGGCAAGCTTTTGGGTGTGCAAATTCTTCATCAGGTATTGAAAGCTTTTTGAGTGTAACAAAAAGTATTGTCTCTCCCTGAACATAGTGAGTCTTCTGTGTGTCCCTGTGGTCCTAGTAAAGGTAGCAGTGATGCACAAGTTCTGCATGACTCACATGGAGTATTATTGACATTCAAACAGAGTTTTGTGACTCTGCAGGTTGCTGCTGGTTTTCGTTATCTCAGTAGCTGGTGGAGACAGTTCAATTTTTGAATTTGCTGATATTGATTTGTAGATATATCCAAAACAAATGCTAAACGGAAAAGGCAGGAACATATCTTTTAGTATTTGTAATGCTGTGGGTGCTGAGAAGAATTGACCCCAGAGTGGCCAGGCTCATATATTCTCCCTAAAAAGCATTCTTTACTGTGTCTGTCAGGGTGTGGTAACAGGTGAAGCACTGTTTTCACCTAATACAGTATCATTTAACTTCTTAACTAGAGCTCTAATCCATTAGTCTTACAGATCCTGAAGAGAGATCTCTACCCAGCAATAAGGATTTGAATGAAATATACGCCCTGTATATTTCATAGTCCCCAACAAATTTCTTTACACTGTTGAGAATATATGAATAATGACAAAAATAAACAAGCTGGCTTACAGTCACATTCCATTTTTCAGTGGGAGTTACTCAGCTTAATTTCATTTTGGATGTGGGTGTAGCAAACACATGCTTCAAAGCATCTGAGAGCTAGCAATTCTGTAGGGGAGCATGTCCTCTTGTATAGGAGGAGAAAAATATTTTAAGTAGCATCCTGTGTTAATTGTTTATAGAGTTTATATTCTTATTTTTTGACTGTTTGATGGAAAGCGTGACGTGTCATCATGGGAAATGGGATTACTGATTATGGGCTTGGTACTGGTGTATTTATTCATCAGTTGTCAAGTGGTTTTCTTCTTTACAGTAGAGAGTGTTCCTTGGTTTTGTCCTTGGTGTGCTTTAAGTTCTTGACTGAGTGATATGCTTGTTGTTTAAATCTTTCCCCTTGATTTGGTTTACCTAAGAACAATGAGGCCAAACTTAAGGTTATGTATTATTTATTTATGCAATCTATGCGGGTTTGTGTTGTGGTTCTGGATCCAGATGATGTTTCTCTTTGCTTTAGGAAAAGAAAAAGAGTTTTCCTGTATGAAGCATGGTGGACATGAAACTGCAGTTGCTCCTTTAGTGAAATTCCATAGTTTTCTTACCTGGCTGAAAGTGTGAGATTTAGTTATTCCCTTATGATGCAAACCTTCCCCAGTACCAATGGGGATTTAAGGGTTTCAGTGATCTCCTGCACCCTAAGCTAGATGTTCCTGACATAACTGGGTTTGTGTTGTGTTTTTCTTTAAAAAGTAAACATAGAGAACCATAACCAGAGCCCTTTATATAAGTATTTATTTTAAATTACATAGCCACAAACTGCCTTGGGAAACAATTAATGCATACAGTTATTTCAGTAGATCTGAAGGAACAAAGAAATCCCTAGGAGAAGACAAGACAGAGCGGGGGATCTTATCAATACTTAAAGGGTGGGTGTCAGGAAGATGGGACCAGTTGTTTTTCTGTGGTAGACCTAGTGACAGGACTAGAGGTAACTAGCACACAGGAAGTTCCACCTTAACATGAGGAGGAACTTTTTTTAACTTTGAGGGTGGTGGAGCACTGGCCCAGGCTGCCCAGGGACGTGCTGGAGTCTCCATCGCTGGAGATATTCAAAACTTGACTGGACACCATCCTGTGCAACCTGCTCTAGGTTATCCTGCTTTGCCAGGGGGGGTGGGGGGTGGGGGTTGGACTAGATGATCTCCAGAGGTCCCTTCCAACCCCTAACATCCTGTGATTCTGTGAAAAGGGACACAATGAGGCAATGCTCTCTTGACTTGGATGAGCTGCTGCAGGAAGAGCAGGTACAGGTATTCATTTTGGTTCTGGCCTGGGAGGTATAAGGGTCCTTGCCCAGACAGAACCAGGCAGTCAACTTCTCCAGTTTTCCTGTCAGTTGTTATCTCAAATCCTTTGAAGGTGCTTTATCAGTCTTGTCTCACCTTTTCTGCATAGTTCTTTAAGAGCCTTTTATCATTTCCTGGGCCAGGTGGTATTCCAAAACTGGTTAGAGAAATAGTGCTGATGTAATTGAAATAATTACTGCTCATCTTTTCCCCAGCCTGTCAGAACATGCACTTAGCTCTTTTTCATAGATCATGGCACATGAAACTCCTGTAATGCACTGCTAATGGAGATCTCAAAACAAATTATCTTATGATTAAAGCTAATCTACAAATGAGATTGCTTTTCTGAGAAATTCATAGACTGCCTACACTTCCAATCATAATAGCACCTATGCAGGATGTTAAGTCTGAATGCCATTACCAGAAGAGTTTGGTTGTGGTTTTACCCCATGTTACATTTCTTTCTGGAGGAAGAAATAAAATTTTCATAATGTATTCAGTACTTTGGTAGTTACTGAGAAATTTCTTCCTGATCCCATCTAGTGAAACCAGTATGCTGTAATGGAGAATGGTAATAGCCTCTGACACTCTTCCCCTAACTGCATAGATCTTATTAAATTCAGATATGTTTTGTTTGCATGGGCCTTCCCAGAGATTTCAATGCAAACAGTGGACCTAGGTAAATAATGGTGATTTTGGAGTTATTTCATGTCAGTTTCCCTTCTACTGAAGGTGGACTTGGCTTTGAAAAGAAGACAACCAGGGTCCCAATATGGTATGTGAACCACTGAGGTGGGACAGGTGCTGCTGGTGGGAGACTGATGAGTTTTGCCTGCAAGTAGTTTAGGGGAATAGTCTCAATAAAGAAAGTAATGACAAGACTTTGAGAGCAAATCTCTTAAAATTCCCTTAAAATGCAAAACTGTTGTAACAGCTTTGTTTTGAGATAATGTCATTTTAAAAAAAACAAAACTTCCTAATGAGAGAGAAATTTGTGTGTTGGTTATCCTTTTGTTTAGTGACAAACTTTTATTCTGAGGACAGCAAAATCTTTCTTAGAACTAAGACTGAGTGTACATTTGTCCAGTAATCTAAAGATGCAAAGGAACAATGAAGGTGCCTTGGAACATTTGTCGTGCTGCAGAAAACAGAAACTTTAAATTTTTCTGCATCTTGTGAACTCCCTTTTCATATTTGTTATGTTGTTCTAGGCAGGAGAATTGGACTTAAGGTTGAGTGGGTCTGCTCCTTCACCCTTCAGGGAATAGCAGACTGTATTTACTGGCTACTTTTGACAGTGTTCTTTCAAGATGTTGCAAATGTACATGACTGCTAAATGATTTTGACACAATTTATAGCTGTGTTGTGTTTCTGGCTAGGATTTTTCCTTCAAGATGGCTGGGGAGGGGAAGTTCCATGTGACAACAATCCTTTGAGATCTTAATGTTGGTTTTATTAAATACTTCTTCCTATTTTCCCCACCCCTGCTGATGTAGAATAATCCATTGGTTTTCTAGAAATGAGCATTTCAATGCAAAATGTAAGTTTTTAGTTTTCCAGACTAAATTCTTCTTTGGTGACTGAGTCCCCAGAGGTCAATTAAGTGTCCATGAAAGCCTTCCTGGAATATTGAATTTAGTATTGAAATCTGTGTGGTTAAGCATTTTGCTTTGATATATATTCCTCTTTGATGTGCTGAACTTTTGTTAGGGTTGAGACATGCTTCTGATGAGCAGTATTGCACCAGCTAAATGTGGTGTTGTTTGGGGATTGGCTGTGTTAGGGAAGGGTGGTTGTTTTTTTTCAGTTGCAAAATTCCCATTCAAAAACATTTCGAGAGAAACACTAAATTAATCAAATACTGCAGGGTCTAAATAGCATTTTAAACCAGCTTTCAAACACTTATGCTGAGATTTGAATGCATAAAATACATTTTAGGTATTGAAGGTGTAACATATTAAAAGCCTCACTCTTTACTGATTTTTATTGAGAGATATAACTTCTGGGTAAGTAGAGGCCAGGTATGTAGGGTTGTTTTTTTTTAATTTCATCTGGTTCTTAAAAATGATGATGGATTAGTTTCTGATCTGAAGAAGGCAGGTTTCTTTTCCTCCATCAGGTCTTCAGTCTTGCTGTGTCTTCCAGTCTCCCCCTGGGCTTCTAGCTGGCTTCTGCCACACTTAATTGTACATTATATTCTTTCTCAACAATTGCACCTCAGATCTTAATGGAACAGCTTCAGTAATATTCTATTTAGTTTTCCCATCAGGCTTCATTATCTTTAGTCATGTGTTAGCACTGGCTTCCTTTTTCTATTCTGTTTCCTTGAGCCTGCCTTTTTCTTCTCCCTACCTTGCTTTCTCACATCTGTGTTATGCAGCTGGTAGGCTTCTGCCAACTCCACGGGCTTGTCAGTAAAGAGTGAGTCAGATGGCTCAGGTCTCTGCTTCTTGTCCCCCATGAGGCTGAATGCAAAGCCTATCTGATAGTTCCAGCTCTGAAGCTCAGGAGCAGGGCATGGACAAAGCAATTCTTGGCTACTGGACACAAGGAATACACTGTCTTACTGACTCCTCACATGTTTCTTTTACAATTTATGAAAAAACAAATTCTGTGATGAAGTTAGGGATGTCTAATCAGAGTCCAAATCAATGAGAAATGGAAATAGTGGTGAGAAGTGGTGGTACTGTTGCTTAGAAATACTGATCTTATGACACAAGGACTTTGGGAAGGAGCTGAGTGCATGCAGGTGGTGGGACCCTCCTTCTGGAGCTGTATGCCACTCTTGGAGCTCCTTCTCTTTCCCGAGGGTTAGTCAGGTCACTAACTAAGTTGATGCTACAAAGTAGACTAATTCCAAACTCAAAGTTAGTTTATACTACTGAGGTACCACGTGAAACTGCATGAAAGAGTGAAATTTTTTTGCTCAGGAAAACATATGGGGTGTTTGGGGCTTTCTTTCCTTGTAAGAAAGTATACAAGTCAGTGTATCCATGGTTGTTCTTTTATAGTAAGAGGAGGACTTGTCTTAGTATTGGGGTGGCTTTTGGTCATACAGCTTTACAGTTTAGTCTGCTATAAAATGTATATATTATAAGAAGATATCCACTCTGGCAAAATACTTGCATCTTCTAAAGCAATCTGGGAGAAATATGCCAATATTGTGTGTGTCCTTTTTTTTTTTTTATCTAGATCAGATTAAATAGGAACTTTCTTGATGCTAAAAGAATCTCGACATATTCTTAACTAAATGTGTTTGAGGTGTGCTGATTTCATCTGTTTTGATGTTGCAAAAGGTTGAGGTCTGATGCTCCCCGCCTCGATGAGGCAGAGAAAGCAGTTGCAAAACTGTATTTTTTCTATACTAACTCCATTAGTCTAATATACAATCCAGTCTTAAAAGGGTTTAAAAAGCCTTATGGGTTGAAAACAATTATGAAGATCTCTGAGATTGGAATGGAAGAGGCTTTCTCTCTTTGGTGTTTCTTTCATCCCTCTTTTCAATGGCTCCCTGTTGATTTTGGTAAAAGAAAGAGGTAGCAGGTTAATGTGGACATAGCACATAGGGGAAACTTTAGACAGAGTGGGAGGTGCAATAATTAAAGACTTCTAATTTATCTGATGTGGTTTAAGTTCTTAATGTTATTTTTCTACGGAGTGTAGTTGGGGCTGGATTTGTTTGCCAGTCTTCAACAAAAGAGCCAGTTTGAGGGTAAACTGTGCTATCCTTTTTCCCACCGAAGTAGTGCTCACCACAAAAATGTCCTAACTGTGCCGTTCCCATCAGCCCCCCTGGTACAATAGAAGGATGTCCTCATCCTTCCTGCCGGTGACGTTGACTTAGCTCAGCGTGTTGGGTCTTGCCTTCAGCCAAAGGGTGGCTAAGCATGATGTGGGGAGCCTGAAGTAAGCAACGCAGCACAGAACACCACCGTATCCTTTAACCTGCTTCCTAACCTCCCTGTTTAGGGATTACAGAAACTCAGGTGTCATGCACTTCTGTAAATTAATCTCCAGTGCCTTCTCATTTTCTTTTCTCTGTTATTCTGTTTTTGGGTCTTTCCCTAATTTTGTCATTCTTCAGATGTGTTTCCTGTTCCTTAAGATAGGGAAAGCTAAGTTAATGTTGTGTCCCCTGCCTCCCAAAGTGTTCTCTGTCTGCAATTGCCAACTGTGATATAAATTGCAGGTTAACAAAACGTAGCTCCAGAGAGTATCTCAGATATAGAACAGTCAAATGTGACATGAGAATTGATAAAAGTCCAATTTAAATGCTCAGCAGCAGCCTTTTCCTGACAGTTATTTTCAGCATTGGCTCAGGAAATGTGCTTGTGAAGATCTGTGGTACTCTGTTTTGTATAGTAATGTTTTAATTGCAGCAAGGTCTAACATCATTGTATATGTAAAACAGTAAGATTTTGGGTGGCATAAAATAATATTTTGATTGCTTGCTTTCAGCATTTAACTTCAGTTTTTATTTGTATGTCAACAGTGATATTAAAATGCCTCATTTACCCAATGTTTATATTTCACCCAGTTAATGTTGTAACAAATAGACTTACAAAACTATGCAGCTATGTTGTTTCAGTGTACCAGATAAAATTTAGGTTAAGGCATGCAGATTTTAATTAAGATGCTAGAATCCAAAAAAAATTTTCTTTTAAAAAATATGAAGTTTACAGGAGTTTTAATTTTTCCTTAACATTTTTGTGCTTATGAAAAACTGCGCCATTCAAGCAGTAGTGGAGTAAAAAAAAGGTCTCTTCTACTGGTTTACCAGTGAGAGAACAAGAGGAAATGGCCTCAAATTGCACAAGGGGAGGTTTAGATTAGATGTCAGGAAAAATTTCTTCACTGAAAGGGTTGTTAGGCATTGACCCAAGCTGCCCACGGAGGTGGTGGAGTCACTGTTCCTGGAGGGGTTTAAGAAACAAATACAGATCGGGTACTTAGGGACATGGTTTAGTGGCATGGTAGTGATAGGTATGGTTGGACTTGATGATCTTAGAGGTCTCTTCCAACCGTAATGATTCTATAAAGAAATAAAAGGAGTTTT
Organism: Bucco capensis; assembly: GCA_013396975.1. NCBI lineage: Eukaryota > Metazoa > Chordata > Aves > Piciformes > Bucconidae > Bucco > Bucco capensis. The sequence continues at coordinate 838,274 of VWZO01020260.1, read as the reverse complement.
AATAAAAACTATCATTCTGGTAGCAACAACCTGAGCCTTATAGCTCAGTGATTTCAACTGTGCAGAGTTTGGTTCTGTTTTATCCACCCCAGTGGTGTTTCTGGGGATTGGATGTCTGCACTGATTTTGAGATGAGCTGAAAAGTTTAGGAGACATGTCTAAAAGCCATTCTTCTTTTACTCTGTGCAAAAGATTAGAGGAAGAGAGAGCACAAGTCCAGTCTTGTAAGTAGCTCAATTATTCTTTACCACTAGTCTGTGTTGGTCTCAATGAAACTAGTTCATCCTCTGTTTTCTAGCAGACTACAGCTCCTGTGTTAAGTCACTCCATGTTTATTTTACATCTGAGTCACTGCATTTTGAGTACTCTGCTCCTTAGCTCTCTTTTGTCACTTCTAGGAATCTGGCATGTAAAAAATTGAGTGCAATAGGTTGTATGTTGTTCCTAAACTGAATTATCATGAAATAAAGTCACCCCAAAATCATAAAAATAATGATGAGTCAATACAGAATGTATTTAGGGCCTTGCATTAACTCTAATTTTAGTGGAGCAGTAGTTATACATTGGAATGTCCTGGTAGCTCTGGTAAGGTAAAATCAATTTTGTTTGAAATGGGGTTTAATAGGAGGTTTTGTTCTCACCTGGTCTGAGTTTTCCCTTTTCTATTTGATATGTTCAGTTTAAGATTTTGTCACATTTTCATTCTAGTTTTCTGGAAGAGTATTCAGTGTGTGCTGAAGTTTTGTTGTGGTTTTTCTTTTTTGTGTGTGTGGCTTACAAAGTCAAGTGTTATTTTTCTTCTGATCCTGCTGTCCTTTGCCAATAAAGGTTTTCCCACTAGGGTTTGTTTTGTGAGCTGAGAGCAATTAGAATAGCAGTTCCTGACTGAACATGAGTACTGTATTTTGCTGGGCCTGTTCTGTATTTATCACTTCCATGCCAGGAGTTTTTTCCAACGGTCTTGGCCATGAGCATTGCAGCTCTCCCTTTGAAATGAGAATTAATTAATAACAAGGGAAGGCAAAAAGCTGTAAATTTTGAAAAGACTTCCCTCCCTGCTTACCCTGGGAGGCAGATAATACCTCACAGCTTGGGGTGCTGATGGGAAGAACTGATGCAGTGACTCCTTCCTCTCTACAAACCTCCAGGAAACAAGTTTCAAGCCGTGGGCTTTGCCACTTTCCAGTGCCAATGCTTGAGACTGTTCCCTTGTTGTATTCCCTTGGATTATATTCTACTACATTTGCGTAATCTCTTGTTGGCATTTTTTGCTGGGGCGACACTAGCAGAGGCAGGACAAAGCAACCATCTCTCCTGCTTGCCACAGCAGTGGTTGTGCCATGCACTGCAGGGGCTCGCCTGGCCCGCTGTGGGCACTCGTTACCTTGAAGACTTTCAAAACTGGTGCCTCCCTCTTGTTCTAAATGTGGTTTTTCTCTGGTGAGCATGGAACCATCTGAAGCATGCCTGTGTGTTTATGTTGAACTTTCCAAGGAACTGAGGAATTGTCAACAAATGGTCTTGCTGAAGATCGCTCCTGTGAGCATGGGAGGCTGCCTGCAGCGAGCACGGTCCTTGGATGCCCCTGGTCACTGGAGCTTGTGTTTTCATGTTTTCAAATCACAGCTAAATATGGAGATAAGCTGAGAGCTGTTTGCACCTTTTTTTTTTTAAACCCTGCTTTTTTAACATCCTGCAATGCACATGACTGTGTTGATCATAGTGTGCCTGAAGTAGGGGAACTGACAGAATGGATTGCTTAAAAAAGGGTAAAGTTCATTAAGTGTGAAACACATATGACAAATGCAGTGCTTAGTTTTTGCTTAGAATGCAGGTCACATTTTTTTGTTGTTGTTCTTGTTTAGAAAATAGATAATTGCTGTCTTGGCCTGAGGATAGCAAATGCTGAACTAAATGCTGCTGGCTGCAAACCCTGGGATAACTTGGTTCCAGCAAGTCAGGTGTTGCAGTTCGCAACATACTCAGCCGAGTATAGAAGGAGCTGGCAGTGGCATGATCTGACAGGCTAAATGTGATGGCAGCTCTCAGCAGTGTTTGTGAGATCTTCCTTGCCCAGAAAATCCAGATGTGAGCAGAGGGTGCTGGAGGTAAAGACTGGGACGAAGGGGATGGTTTCTCTTGGTAGGAGAAAACTCCTGGCATTCCTACCTGGCCCCTCTCTGCAGCTAGCCCTTTGCCCAGGAGGCAGCAGACAGCTTTCAAAGTACCAGCAGCTCTGAACCAAAATCCATTTCACACAGCTTGTCTTCAGCATCTCTTTTGAGAGTGTATCAGTGTCATCAAAGGTCCTGACTTTCTATAAAAAAATATAGGTGCTTATGTATGCATGCAGTGCATATAGTACTGTTTAAAAGAATTCTGTTTCAATTCTTGAATTCTCTAAATTGCAATTTGAAAAAGTAACCTGACATGCACAAAATATTTTCAGTTGGCATTGCTCAGCTGAATGCAGGTTGTTTGTTTTCTAGCTGTGATTCTTGAGCATTTATATTTGTAATTGTATTCTTGACGTTCCCTAAACAGCTCAGAGAGAATATTGCACAATAGTTATAATTGATGCAAATAATTATGCATTCATTGGTCTAGTTTGTTTGCCTCTTGTTTTGTGGTGCTTTAATTTATTTCTTTGAAGACTGTTCTAGAGGTCTGTTTCATTCCTTGGCCATGTCACCTGTGGAAACATAGCTCACAAAAGCAACTAATGAATTTCACAGGTGCTATCTGTTCAGATGGTCTTAAAATATGAACAAAAAGGGAGATCAGTATTAACTGCCTGTCATATTCCTTACCATAAGATCACTAAAAACTCCTGGTCTGTTGCCTTTTTTTGTGTTCTTAGTCCTAATAGTATGAAGAACTTGCTAAAATCATTGAATTGTCATAGCAGAAGAACAAAAGGCATAACTTTAATGCAATCATGTAGCATCCTGTTTGAGAGGACACCTTGCTAGCTCGTGCTCTCACTGTGAACAAGCACCATTTTTGGCAGAGAAGTTGAAGCCCAAGCAGTTTGGCTGCAATAAGGCAACCAGTCCCCAGTGTTGGCAGCTAAGCCAGCCCTGTGAGAGGCACAGTGGTACCCCCTAGCCTTTCTCACGGTGTCCACTGTGTCTAGAGAGAGGTGATCTCAGCTTCAGCTCTTTCCGTGTGTTTGTCTGTCATTAAACCAGAGAGGGGACTGATGCTGTAGGAAGAACTCTGATAAGTAAGCCACCTGCGTCCAGGCTGCATTTCATCCTCATTTGCTGCTTAATAGTCTGGTATGCCTGGAGGAGAAATGAAAAGCCAGGAGAGTGTGAAGAGGACAATGAAGAAGGGAATATTTTAGCTATAGTGGTGGACAGTCACCATTGGTCAGAGAATCTGAAGTTTAAATGCTGAGGTGAATGTGGTGTGTTGGGGTCCAGGTGCATCTGGAGTGATATGAAGTTCATCTTTATGCTTTCTAGACTGGTTTGCTGGTGTTGGCTTCTTCAGGATGGTTGTGGAACTGAGGTATTGCAGCAAAGTGTAACTAACTCAAAAAGTACATTAAGTGATGCCTTTGTTAATCTTGCTGATCACTAATCCCATCATATATTGTCTGAAAACTTCCACAAGAGCCCACTAGTGATCTTGTTAGTATTCGTTGTTATCTTTGTGCTTTGCCAAGTATGCTTGCTTTCTAGAACTGATGTCGCCTTTACCAAAAACCCACAGTAAATAAATATTTGGTAATTGAACTGTCTTAAATAGATACTAAGTTAAAGCAAAAGGAAGTTCAACTACACAAAATCAAGCAAATATTAACCAATTTTGCTCTTGCTTTGGCATCTTCTGTTGTCTTGAGCATTAAAATCAGAAAAGGGCTTCTAAAATTGTTTTGGGATTGTAACTTGATTTTTATATCTACAGCCCTTATTTCTGCCTTGAAAGAAAGATTCTTTCTGTAGATAGGACCTAACAAAAAAGAAGCCACAGAGCATTTTTCTTTTCCTTTAAGTCTTTTATCCTTGGGCTTTCCCAGAAGCATACAGCTAGGATCTATTGAGGGAATTGGTCAGTGAGGCATGCTGCCTTATCTACAGCTATTTACAAGTATGAGGCACTATGAAAAAATATAACAGCCTTATCAGCTAGTGCCTCTACAATGTGCTTTTAGTCCTCCAAACAAAGCACAGCTGAACATGCCTTAATTACTGAAATTGATTGCAGGGACTGCTGCTACTGAAAACTGAAAATGGATGGACAGCAATAATAGTTATTGTCTCTCTGGAGGAAAGTGAGATGCAAGCAGCTGTGAAGGGATTGTGAAATGTAATGATACAAAAAGGATTTGAGATGAAATACTAGGGTAGGGTATGCTTGTTGGCTCTATGTCTTGGTGCATATTTTTCAATTGAGTAGGAACTTGAGTTTGTGTAATTTTGCCTGTATGTTGAAGGCTTTCTTTAAAAATAAACACAGCCACAAAACCCACAATGAAATACTGGAAGAGACAAAAGAAGGATAAAGACGCTGGGGGACTCTTTCAAAAGGCAAAACGGAATGGATGCTCCTTTAAAAAGGAGAGGATGAGGAAAGAAGAACTTAGTGGAGTGCTGTGTGCAAGATTCTGTTCATTCAGCATTGCTACATATTTTTGATGACTTGAAGTAGAAACAGCATCTAAAAATAATAGGGATCACAAGGAAATGTGTGTAAAGCAGCAGCATGGATGAAGTCTATTTTAGTAAATACTTTGGAGCTGTGGAAACTTGCTTTTTAGTATTTATAGTGATGCTAACACTTGAAATAATTCCAATATACTGTAAAATACTTAATGTTGGGGCATTCCATGGCAGAGAATCTTTGAGTCTGTCAAGCTTAAAATACTATTTGCCTTGTCAATGAATGGGGGAGCTGTGACTGAAATATTACTTGTGACTTTAGGCTATAGTGTCCTATGCAGTGTCTAAATTAACAGTGCCTGAAAGTGAAGCCTTGGGTGTATTTGAAGCTTCCGTAATAATACAAACAAGCTAGTCTGATCTAGTCTTGATTATCTTTTGAAGACAATAAGAGGTTTTTATGCTGACTAGCATTTATTTTTCTGGCTCTAATAGCTTGATGGGTGTTCTTAATTTTTTAAGTTTATCTTGCTGTATGTCTTACTAGGACCAGCGTATTTTGTTTCATGAATATTTCACTATTGCATTATGAAAATACAGCAGAGTGGATATGGTTCATCCCATAAACTGCTCATTCCAAGGCAAACTATCCTTTCATTTTATGTGCCTAATCAAAAAGCCCCACATCTATATTTAGATATCTTGCTCACGAGATATGGCAAATTATTCTTACTCAGTGGGCAGGAGGGTGAGTTGGCAGTGATGATGTCTCACATGACTGATAATGCAGAAGTTTCTCTTGGTAGTGCAATGAGTAGGACAAAGAATCGTGATGGAGAGGGAACAGGATGGAAGTAGAAATATCTATCAGAAGAGCTGCTTAAAAATAACTATTACTGCATGCATGATTGTGGTAATTTGGGAAAGCGGAATTGATGTGTGGTAGAAAAGATTCTGTTTAAGGATTTACTGCTTTTTCCAAATTCATTGAAAGGCTACAAGGGATTTCACTTTGTCCAGAGATAACTTTAAGAGAATTATATCTACACTTCCTTTAGAGATGACTTCAGAGGTAAAAGTACAGAAAGAGTAATCAGTAAATACAAAACTGTTTTGACAGAAAAGCTGTGGTATTTATGATGAAAGGTTAGGGCATAAGGTACAAGGAGAGTCACATGTTCTCTAGCACATGGCTGATAAAGGCAGATGAGCACAGTGACTTTGTAAAATGTAATGAGCAAAGGGACTAAAAAGTGAATACCAGTGTGGTTAGTGACAAGGTGCTTAATGCATTTTGCAATGGGGAAAAAAATCCCAGACCAGATGTAGATTCAGTGGAGAGATGTGGATGGTAAAACTGTGCGTAACAGAGTAAAGGAAGGTATAGCAGTAGTTTTTTTCTGTTGCAGGTCTTGAGAAAAGCAGGGGGATATATCTACCTCATGTAGTGTTACAGATGTAATAAAGATGTTTGTCATCTATAAAATACAAGGATATGAGATGGCATCTGCTAAAGTAAACATTCTCAGGCCAGCAGGTCATTTCACTCCGAGTTAGACTAGATAAGGAGTTTTCTGAACTGCTGAAGTTAACAAGTAGCTACAGAAGCCTGAACGTTCTGCTAGTGCTGTTCCAGGGAAAAGCCACTTTTTTCCTTCCTGAAGCTAATGGAGGCTCTGTGGGAACCATTCATTGTGTAGTCCAACAGTTGTCATCAGCACTCACCACTCTGGTGACCACTGTATTCCTGCCTGAAGTTGATAATTTCCAAACTGAAATAAAGGAGTGTCTCTCTGCACCCTGTGTGCTGCACTCTTGGCTCAGGATCTTGTTTGAACTCGGTGATGAGCTTTCAATCTCCTTCCTCCCCCCCCCACCCCCATTCAGTTCTGGGAGACAGTAACTGCTTGGGTGTTTCCTGAGTCCTTCCTGTGTTGTCTTTATAGAACCAAGCTATTTTAGTCTTTTCTACGTCTTGGTGGCTGACCAAGGTCTGTCCACAGGCCAGCTTATCTTGTCTTCATCTCTGAATATATTTCTATTTGTGATTAGCATTTGTGTGTTGTTTTGTTGGGTTTTTTTAAACTCTACCTTGAGCATTGAATAATCAGCACCTTGCTGTGGCTGCGAGAGCATCCTTACACATCTGCAATTCCTTACTTGTGCTGTTCAGGTTACTGGCAGCCATCTCCCATGGGATCCACACTGACAGGTTTTGTTTCTGGTAGCTATCACTGTTGGAGGTGGTGAGTCTGAAGAGTAACACTCCATCCCTCCCTCCTTGCATTCTTGTGATTCAAAAAGTTGGAAAAAGATCAGTCATAACCATTGCTTGCCTAAGGAGGCAGAGGACAGCTACATGCATAAGTGTGTAGCCCTCACAGATGCTGGCTGCACAAAATTAGGTGTTGCTGGCTGCAAAGGCTTGGGGACAATGGTTTCAGGATTTGCTGTTTGTTTTGTAGGGTAGCTATTCACTTTTGGCTCATATTGCAATATTCCTATGGCATCCCAGCATCTTTTTGCATGCCTTCAACACAGATTATGTGAATTTAGACAGAGCATTAGTGTAATTGGCAGTTATCCATTTAGTAATTGTGATTAGTTAATTATTCATTTATAAATGGATATTTATATCCATTTATAAATGGATAATTAAATTATCTACAGTTTTAAGGATTAAAAGTAGGAGCCCAGGGATTTGCTGTGTTTCTGTGTAACTTCACCAAACTTCAGGCTCTATGTCCTCTAGTCTGTTTTCTTCTTTATCTTTCCTTACCTTTTTTGTTTTCTTCTAGAATTGCATTTCTTAAATCTCTCCTGAAGTTGTCAAGGCTAGTTAGAGTTATTGGATGAAGGTTGTGTGCCTGTCTTGTGCAATTTATGTACTGCAGATATGGCTGAAGCTAATGAAAAGAGATCTCTGTAATTGTGGTACAACAGCAGAACAAGGTTATATTTTATAGCTTTGACAGCTACCTGGAAGATTTCTGTCTTTGGGGAATGGGAGTTTTTAATCACAAAAGATTCTGCTTTCTTGTTTTTAAGAAGAATTATTGGACAGAACAGTTATAATACTGCTATCCCTGATGCAGTTGTTTAGTGTATTCACTGAGAAACAACCCTGGATATGTACATGCATCTGAAATATCAGACAGAAAGCTCCAGCCTGAGTAGCCTATATGGAACAAATCCTGATGCTGTGAGATAGAGGAAACCAAAATGACTATGATCTTTCTTTATCATTCTGGCACACATAACAATGTTGCACTAGCATGCACAGTAGCAATAAAGGAATAGATTTAACAAACTTTACTATCGGGCAAATGCTAATGGACAAGAATAACATAAATACTCCAAAGGTACTGTGGCTTTTGCTGGCTGTCAGAGAGCATTGTATCAATTCATTGTAGAGTGAGGAGTCCTCTGTGGAAAAGCTTATCACTGTCATCATCATCTTCAGACACCCACTACTGTTTTCAGTGTTTCTGATACCAAGCAGACCATCTATTGTGGGTTAAACCAGAAAGCTATTTACACAAATAAAGTGTAGTGTGTTTATTGACTATGCATATTTTAATTTTAGGTCCTTAGAAGAAAGCCATGATCATCCTAACATGGTAATGGGAGATCTTCAGTCAGATGAAGAGGATATCTTGAACAGTTCTGATGAAGATGATGACACAAATTCTGATTCCAGCAAAGGGGAGCCTGATCCTCAGGAAGATAAACAGGTATCCAGTAATCATTTCTATGCAAAAAACTGCCTTGCATTTCTAGGTTTTACATCCTAACCTGCCAGATCACTGCTTGGTACACAGGAAACAGATGACTGAACCAATTCTTAATTCTTCCTTTTCAGTGGCATGAAACACGAAGGGCTCAATCTGCTTTTCAGCATTTAAGTTCCATAATTTACTCCTCTGGTGCTAAGGAGAGACTGTTGGTGTGCGTGTGAGAGACCTGTTGTTGTAGGCTTGCAGAGCCATCTCTGTGGCCCTTGAAGGAGTGTAAGCCACACTTGACTGTTGGGGCTGAGGTCTAACCTACTGCTAGCTTCTGTGTCAGTTTGGAATTATTTCCCCTATTATAGGAAATAATTATTATCATCTGTCTCATTTAGTTGTGGAGCAGGACATCAGTGCTAATTACTCAGAATGAGATGGAGTTCTGGAGGTCCTGTCCCTCCTTGGAGATACCCACTTTTTTACTTCTCAGCTGTGGATGCCCTGACATCAGCCTGCTCATAGACCAAACTAAAAAAATCAAAATAAACAAACAAAAAACCCACACAATGACACTTCTTAGTGCTGGAAGAGAAAACTTGATGTGTCAGACCTGAATGCCATTTAGTTACATCTTCTGAGATGAATAAATTGAGGGAGGAAAAGAAGGTCAATGGAAAAGCTTGTTTCTGTGAAACTTAGCAGGACTGCACCTGTAGAGATGCCAGCTTACCTTATGTGCCTCTAGAAATGCCCTCAGCTTTACATGAGAGAGTTTGACAGGAAAGCTTCCCCATTAAGAGGCTTCTCAGTCAGGTTTCACAGATGAATTCAGCACTGGCTGTGAAGCATCTGCTCCTCAGCTTGCCTGAGCTGCCTGCAGCACGTGCAGCCAGCCGTTGGGGATTAGCAGCCAACTTTCTAACATGGAGAGCAGCTGCAGAGGAGAATGAAGCAGTCTAGTCATCAGCTGGACTCATTTTTGATTTTTCCTTTCCACAAACATCTGGCTGGTTTTAGGCTTTTTATCCTGTTAGAGGAGTTAGAAGATTCCTTCCCAATGCCATGCCTGAGAGCTCAGTTTTTGTATTCCTTTGGTTCTCCCGTTGAAGACTCTTAGGCCAAGAGTATCTTTGGCTCAGCAAATGCCAAAATTGGCCTTTTCAGTGGCAGCTGGTGTGTGAAAAGTCTTTCAAATGGGCTTGAAAACAGGCTGTGATATTTCGTTTTGTAATTGTTTAGCAGTAGCATCTTGTTCTCAAAATACTAATTTTCATCTCATTTGCAACTGTCACATCTCCAGTGATGGCAGATACCTTTCTCTGCATAACTGAGTTGCTTATAAATTCAGTCTGGTAGGGAGCATGTCAGCTGTGCTTTCTAAAACAGCATGGAGGCCTTAGGATGGGTGTTACAATTTCACCAGAATCTGATTGACTCTTATTGGGTATATCTAAGTGTTTTTTGGAAGTAAGTTTAATCTTTTTTTGAAATAAGTTTAATTTTAGAAGCAAAATCCTAGCTCTGTGTGAAGAGGTCTGTGCAGAATATAAAATAAATTATGTATGTTGCATATATGTCGTGCAACACCAAATTATTTGATTTAGAAATGAACTTTTAACTTATTCAGTGTTGTGTCAGTTGAATTCAGATGAAAAAAAATTTTAGATCAATGTTTTTATTTTGAATCTAACAATATCATTAAAACCAACCCATGGATATCATCAGTTCCTTTGTTTGATGTCCAGCACTTGAGACTTGTTTATGTTCAGAGAAGAACTAAAACTCCAGACAAATCTTGCAGCATTAGTGCTTGTGAACCAAAGGTTCATATATACAATGTCACCAATCCCTGATACTGTTCAGTGCCAGTGTTGTATTACCATACTCAATACAGCCTCCCCAGGACTACCACTTGTGTTGTATATCTTGTGATGTTTCAGTGCTCCTCATCCCCACTCTTTCTTTGCAGCCCAGTGAAATGAGAGCCAGAGTATCTAATAGATATGGTGACAGCTGGCAGCAGAGAAGCATATGGCAAACCACAAGAGTTGTTACGGAGAAAGGTGTTTTATCTGAAGGAAATTGGACTTGGGAGTTACACTGTGTAGAAAACATTTGCATCCTGACACCTACCCCCTTTTGCTTTGTTATATCTATCAGATGTTAAAACAGTAGCATTGATTTTTGTGGAAACCAAATGTGTGCCCATAAAAGCCAACATCATCTCCACAGCATTGCAGGTAGAGAACAAGGTTCACACTTCTGCCTCTGCAGTACAGTTGCTATGTGTTCCATAGGAGATTGGCAGAAGCTGACTTTTAAGTGTGTGATTTATTTTTCCTTTTTCTCCTTTCATCTTCTTTTTCAATAAAGAAAAGGTGTATTTCCTTTAAGGTGTTCCTGAAAACCATTTGTGTTTACTGCAAATGTAGGAAACCCAAATTAATGTTGCTGTATTAATCAAGTAATATAGAAATATAACCTGTACTTTAGTACTTTTGCTGTACAATAATTGTCACTTGCTAGTACTTCATTTGTTACGTGCAACAGTGCTTCCTGTAAAAGTTAAATAGGCTGATAGTGCTATAAAACCTACTCTTAACTAATACTGTTGTTTCCAGCTACAAGCTAAACCAATTTTCTCACAGATCTGAAAACCAAGAGTTTTCAAAGCAGTATATAATGTTTTTGTTAGAAATAACTCTTGAATAATTATATTGGATTTGAGGAACTACTAGCTGGAAATGATTATGACAGTTTTAGTGGGTGCATAGTATAACTTACTAATTTTATTTGCAGAGTAAGGCAGCTGGAAAGAAAACAAAGGTTTACCATATTGCCAAGGAGATCATGAGCTCAGAGAAAGTGTAAGTGTCAATGCTAAACTTAACAGCTACTCAGTTTATTTTAATTGGGCAATGAAAATGTAACTATTTGCTTTTTCTTGCTTTTCTGATAGGTTTGTGGATGTGCTAAAGCTCTTACACATTGTAAGTACCCCCTCCCCCCCCCCAAATAAAAGAAGTTTCCTGTTTTGTTTGTTTAATCTGTTAATGTTCTATGTTTAGGATTTATTGTAGTGATTCTGACTTTTTCTGCTGTGTCTACCTATTCAAAACATAACAATCTAATTAAGCAGAACATAAAAGTTTCAGATTTCATATAATGGATGCATATTTTGGTGTTTCCTTCTGCGTCTCCTTATTGTATGCAGTCTTTCAACTGAATAGTGAATACTGACAATGGAATATATATCATTTGTGTTAATCAGCATGATATTTATAAGCCAGCTTGTACCATAGCAACAAGAATAAAATCTTTGGTTAGGAAAACTAGTAAAGTAGTGGGGAGGGGAAGGCAGAGGCAACTTACCTTTAGAAATGGTCCATAAAATTGCACATTCTTTAGTTAATCTAACTAATTAGCTCTAATGATGCATCCATCACTGTTGCAGCATATTTTTTTCAGGCTGTAATTCTTTGCCAGGTGCTTGCTTTCTGTTAACAGCTGTGGTTATAGTGCATGCAATGTGTTGTCTACAGCAAGGGTTAAGTATTTAATCCATGCTTATGCAGACCATTCATCTGTTAAACATGCTGTGTTGAAGGTGGTAACAGTACATGAATGAAGACTTTAGCTTTCTCTAGCTCTGTTTTATGTGTTTTCTGTTGACTTCTAAGTGATATGTGTTTGTACCATTTAATTACTCTATTAAGTGCATGCACAGTGATTTTTTTGTTTTCCCTTGGGCAATAGAAGTGGTTATATTACAAACAGATCCCTTGGTCTATCTAGGTCCCTTGGGAAGCCTATTCTGTGAAACTAGGAACAAAGGCTCTCGTAGATGAATGTACACAGTCCTGTAATACAGAGATCTTTCAGGAAACAAAAGAACTTAACCACATCATTTGCTGATTCCTCTTTTACCTTCCATTTTAGTAATCGATTTGCTTCTTCTCTTCAAGCTTGGTTTTTAAAAGCTGGGTCAGGCAATGGTGACCAATATTTAATTCATATTCAATGTGGTTTCTAGTACAGAACTCAAGCTTAAATACTAGTTAAAGGAAGAGAGTTGTCCTAATGAGTCTAGGCAAATTTTAATCTATGTGATTTATAATTACTATATTTTTCAGGCATATAGTTTACATCTTAAAGATATCTTCACTTTTCAGTGTGCCTGTTCTTCAGGTAACATGCACAGTACTTATAGAAAAGGCCGTTAGTGAGGAGAGAGCAGACAAGAAGAGGAAGACTGTGGGAGAGGGAAAATAAAAGGCAGTTTAGGAATTTTCAGGGCTAAACTTAAGGTTTTCTGCACAGTGTAAATGTGTGATGCTATAAGATGAGCTCTGCTTTGTTTTACTGGACAGTATGCTGGTTTCTAGCTGCCAAATCAAAACCATTAGAAATGTTTTTGTTTGCTAGCAATACCAAATGACATGCATTCAGCCTGGGCTAACAGGAAGGATGCTAGGCTAGGAGTTGAGGAAATACTTTGTCCTCAACTTCTCCTTTGGCCTGCAGGGGGAACCTTGGCGAGTGTCGTTGTCAGAGTGGGCACCACTTTTGAGGCTCCATGTATGTCCATTCTTCATTAAATAAAACTTGCCATACCTGAGAAAGATTGCAGGGGTTTATTTCCAGAGTAGTATGCCTGCCTGAGGATTTCTGTATGTTCATCACAAACATTATTAAATCAGTTTATTTAATGTATTTAATAATTTACTTCTTATAGATGCATTTCTTATGAATCTTTAAATGTTGATAAAACTACCATTTTGATTTCACGTGCACTTAACTACTTTGGTTTACTAGCTTCAGTGTTGGGATTACTAACTGTCAGTCAAGCAACCTCTGCCAGATTTCTGGAATTAAAACTCTTTCTCCCCAGGTTGGGCTATTTTACCCATAGTAGATTTGGCTGGTTAGGGGAGGTTCCATTACACATTCTGAACTATCTGTTAGTGGTTTTCCAAAGAGTAAATGCTTGAAATTTAATGTCTAATTCTATTAGCAATGATCTGAAATTAATAGTATTCTCCTCAGTCTGTCTGAAGAGTGTCAGCTAATGCAGCTCATGGCTCAGTACAGCCAGGGAACAGGACTGTTGATCTAAGACGAAGTTTTTTAAGTTGCTACTACACAGAGAATTTGAAGTGGAGTCTTAAAGCAGATGAGAAGGTGGGAATGTGATTGTAAACTGGTTACAAGTACCTCTGATATATTTTTTTCCCTCATTTTTTTATTTTATATTGACAAAGTCAAGTTAGGTAGAGAGACTTTTCCAAGACAGCAAGGTGCCAGCCTATTTGGACACTGTTTTTATTTTATATTGACAAAGTCTGCTTCTGTTGAAGGCAGGCTACAAAAGTTCTCTAGAAAGTTATAAACACTTGGGGACACTTCTATGATATGAAATAAACTGTTCACAATAGATAAGAGAGACTTAACTGGCTTTGCACACACCCTCTCAAATATATTTGGTGACTGGGATTTCTTGAGGGAGTAATGTAACATTAGATGTAATCTTGAATACTCTGTATTTCTGTAATGGGCTTTTAGAGGACAAGAATCCTGTAAAATGCTGCAGGGAAACTCCTGAAAACAAAGGAGCTTAAATCAAACCAGCTCATCTCTATGCATCTTTGTGGGATGGTTCATGCATGGCCTCCAGAGGGTAAACAAGGGTTGAGAAGTACTGTTTCTTCTGTAAAGGCACTTACAGGAGGAGAAAAAAAGTACGAAGGCAGGCTACAAAAGCCCACAACCAACAATGAACTGGGTGTAACACAAGTAAAGGGGACAAGCTTGTCTGAAACACTCTGTGCCCAAAAAACACCTGCAAGGCAGGCAGGATTGGTGCCATTTATATTTCTTTGTTACGGGATTCTTTGACAATGATTTACTTTGCACAAGTCAGAGGACCTCTCCAGCAGCACCTTGGTGCTGTCAGGGTAAGCTGCCTGGCTGCCTTACAATTCTTTTGTCCATTTTTGTTCCAAATTCTGGATTTTTTGCCCAAACCCACCATTCTTCTTGTTCTCTCATCCTTTTTGATTTCATTTCCCCCTGCTGCTACAGTATGAGCAGTGAGGCTTCTGGTCCAGCAGACGAACATGCTTTTGGGGATGGGTCCTTTCAGTGCAAGGCTTAGTGTATTAACTTTGTGCTGTGTGAGCAAAGAAAAGCTTATACCTGTGGCCTCTTGCCTGAACCTTTAGATCTGCACTTCTGGCTTAGACCTCTCTTCTATCCTTATTAGGACTTTGAGAGTAAGTAGGAGGTTGTCAGGAGTCACCTGTAACTTCTGCAGCCACAAGATCAGCCTCTTATTGCAGAAGGCAGATAAGAGGTAAAAAAAAAATAAAATATATGTATGTATATAAAAATATAAATATATATATA
>VWZO01020260.1:784699-823397 GCA_013396975.1 Bucco capensis | reverse complement strand
TGTATATAAAAATATAAATATATATATATAAAATATATATTTTAATTGTACGTCCCTCCAGAGACACTTAAAAGAATGAGAAATTCAGGTTTAATTTGTTTTCATTTTCAGAAGACGTGCATAATTGTATACACATATAAATAAACACTTTATATAAATATATGTAGTTTTAGTCTTGTGTATCTATAAAAATGTAGACTTTCTGTATATTGTAGTTAGTTATCATGAAAAATAATTCAAAAAACAATATGATGTGCATATTGAGCAATAAAATAGGTATGGGGTTTGGAGTAAAGGAAGTGCTGCTGACCTTTGGTACTGGCTTACAACTGATACACTGCTTGGCTGTGAAAAATTCCTCAACCTCCAGCTCCTTTTTCTCCAACTGTAAAACCTCAATATTTGACTAGTCTGAAGTGAATATGTTGTTAAATTTTTAGTCTGTGATGTGCTTTAGAATTGCTGATTGAGGCATTTGACAAGGAGTTGCAGCTGTAGTCATCTTAAGCAGACTAATAAACTAGTGTGGGTTTGGAAGGAAGTACTGTTCTACTACCCAGCCTACTTGAAATAACATTCTGGGAATATGCCACAATCAAATCGCTGATTATTGTTAAAGACTTACAAATGATTTTACTACCTGGGAAAAAAGGTGTGGAAGCACTTGGCAGCTTTCCAGAAGCAATCTAATCTGTTTGATTCACACTTAGTCGTAGTCATCTTTAACTATCCTTGCCATAGTTTAGTAGTTTATGGCTAATGGTCAAAATCTAGTGAAGACTGTCTGATTGTAATTTACATAATGTATTTGTGAAGTCTTCTGTGGCTGTATTGCTGTATTCCTAGCAGTCACGTTTACAGTTTGTCACATACAGCAGCCTGGCTGTTGCCCAGAGCATGAAACTTCCTCCCCTTCCCTCCTCTCACCCTTAGGATGTGTGTATGTGTGTGTTCCTTGAAAGGCATCCAAGCACAAACATATCTTTTCCCTTAAACTAAACTGATATTTGAGCTATCTGCAGGTGTATTTAGCTGGGAGTTGTACCTCAGAGGAAGGGATTATGTCTTGTTTTTGCTTTGCCAATGGTATGTTCTAGGAGAACAGATCCAAGATGAATATTGATTGAAGCCTTAAGAGTAAAATACATGACCATGTTTAGATCATGTAGTTCTTTTTCCTTGAATGAAATGTGAGAGTTTTCATTGCACCTATTTGAAATGATCTTCATTCACTGCACCCAGTCAGGGTTTAGTCTGGTCACAGCCTATTTCAGTTTACAACTGAACTTGTTCCTTTGCTCCTTAGACTGACAGAGGGCAGGTCAGTTTGCTGCACATTGGGAATCCTCCTGTGGCAAGAACTGAAGGGATTGTGAGTCAGGAGGGGAAGTGTGTGGGCTGATTGTGGATGATTCACAACAGGATCAGGATTATTTCAGTTATTGAAGCCCTTTGCTTATTTAAGGAAGCTGCACTGAAGGAGGGGTGAGAGGAAACAAAAGCAGCAGTGGTGGTATCCTCCTCAGTACACTGTTTAAAAACCACACAGCCCTAGGGGGAATGTATACTGATAGGGTAAATAAAAACATCTAAACATTTTCAAATTGGGAATGTGTTATTAAGCAGTAATTCAGCAACAGTATGTACTTAGAAGCCTTTAAAAGTGGTAAAGTAGATTTTTCATATGACCAGGTACCTAATGGGGTGCTGGTTTAGCCTGGAATAAACTAAGACTCTTTATGGTTTGGCAAGGATGTGCTTCCAGGGCCAGGGATTAGTGCCGTCCTCTTAAAGTAGCTGTGTGAAGACAGTTGCCTTTGCCTACACAATAAAAAGTGCTATCAGAAGATTATTATTGGACCAGAATATAATGTAGAACTGGAAATTGCAAACCAGCATTTCAGAAGGTGTACAGTAGCCTTCCGGCTTCTAAAAGGGAAAATTATCCTGGTAAGAAGCTGGGATGATTCAGTGTAATTAGCATAATCCTTTCTTTTCTGTTGTGTAGCATGTAAAATTTTTGTCTAGTTGCAAATAGTGTTTTTCAGTGAAATAAGCACATTAATTCCAAAGCATGACAAGTCTGGGGTTTTTATAATGAGTAAGACTGAAAGATTCATTTTTAATTAGAAATTCTCTCTTTAAAATTCACTGTACTAGATAGCTGCTGGATTGCTGGAAGCTGGATTGCTTCAAACAGACTAATTTCTAGGACGATTCAGGTGACTGACTGATGAAAGCAGTGCTCTTCAGCAGCATTGTATAGTACTATATGCTAAATAGGTTTGTAGAACAGTCATTTCTTGCAGTTATATATAGATATCAGAGCAATGTATATATATTATTTGCAACAGCAATTCTGTTTTTATTTAGCAGTGAGCAGATTTGGTTTTAGAAGGAATTAGGTCTGGTGCGTTAAATGACTATTACTGCATTTTCCGAGTCATTCACCTACTTGTATAAAAAGTCCTTCTCTGTGAATACCTTCCACCCTTCGGAGTGAAATTTCAGGCTTTTGAAGGTAACGTATTTTACATTTGGTGATTTAAACAGGCTTATTCTATGTGTTGTCCTTCTGGATAAGAAATTACTTTCTCAGAAGGCCAGTACCTTCAAGTGTAAACACTTAAGTCCAACCTTGCTACATTTGTTTGACTTTTCCTACCCCCCCTCCTCAGGCATGTGCTCTCTGCTTTCAACTCTTCAGTTTATCTCAAGATGAACTTGGCATGACAGTTACTTCACACCCACTGCCAGGTTAAAAATAAATCGTTGTATGATTATGAAGTGGTGTATGAGTTGTACAGCTTCTGTAGTGAAGTCTTGATAATTTGGGGGGGGAAGACATTGAAGTTTAGCTCTTTGGTTGTTTAGCAGGCTGCTTTGCATCGTTTGAAGGTTTTTGTTATCTTTCACTCTGCAGGGCTTCCTCCGTTTACTCAGTTGTGGAGGGGGACAGAGCGGGTGATGAAATATAGTTTTGGTTGGCTATTTCAATGATGGAGTCTTCCATGATGTGATCCATAGTCTGATGAAGCTGATGGACTTTGGATCAAGCTAGTCAAAACCCCAAATCTGTATTTGGAAAACATCCTGCAGACTCTCTGAATGCTTTATCTAGAAGTTAAATAAATGCTCTTAACTACAAATGACATTCCTGTCTTATCTGCTGGTGCTTAAACCTGGCTCACTGCTCTCTTTTTATTGTTTGGTCAGGGAAAAGCCTGGGTTGTTGATTACTCTACAGACAAAACTGCTTTTCTTCTCATCATGCAAGCAGCCTTATAACATTCAGACAACATTCTTGTTTCATCCCGTGGCAAAGTACATACAGTATATAATGTCTGCATGTGATTTGGGGGGGAAGGAGAATATTATCATAGTATGATGATCCATTTTGCATGAAGCTCTCCAGAATGCCTCATTTGAGCTTTTGCCATTGTAATTCCATGTATCGCTTCAGTGTTAAGCAATGCCCTAGGGTCAGGAAAACCCATAAGATGCAGCTGGTAGTTAACCTATGTGTCAGTAGTCTGCACAGAGGATGTAAAACAGAACATTTCCATATGAATAAGGCCATCTGTTTTTTAACTCCCTTGCATTTAGTTCTCAGCCTTTCCCCATCGCAGCCATAGTCCTGCATCTCCTTTCAGTTTCTTGTCATCACTGCCCAGTCTCAGCCTTTATGACCCAGAGGGTCACAAAGCAAGAAAGTGTGTCTGGAGCTCATGCCTCCCAGAGCTGACGTAATGAGGAGAGAGGGCAGGGGAAAGCTGAGGCTTAAGTCTGAAACACCCTAAATAGTATCAGATGCTGGACTGGTGAGATAGCTAGTAAGACCTGCATTAGGAGAGCTGGAGAGAGAGAAAGGCTTAATTTGGTTTTTTTTTCCCCAGCCTGAGGACTCTACTGATTTGCAAAGGCAGGTGTGGACCCCATACACATTTAAAATATAACTCATTGTTTTACTTCAGGTCTCCTTTTTTGGAATACCTATCAACTGTGCATGTGTTACCAGGCTTAAGCAGACCACAAACTAAAAAGGAGCTATTACAAATAGTCTTTTTTTCCTTACTGTCCAAATTCATGTGAGACATGATAACCACCTAGTTTGGATTTTCTTTTTTGTGGGTTCAGACAGTATTGGTTTTTAAGTGAAGTGCTAAAGTGCTAAGTGTCTTTTGAAGATTTTGTTCACATGATCGGGGAAAATACCTCATGTAATGGATACTGAGTTTCAATAAGGATACAATCCTGGCCATACTGAGTTGAGTGGGGCCAAGATTTTAATTCTAAATAGTTTTAATGAAGACCAACAATCCTCAGCTCTGTCCTATTGGGAGCTGGTTATAGCACAAAAATGCTGTAAAATCCTTTGAGTGTAAGCAGGGTTTAGTCCTCCCTGTAAGTGTTTTGAAGGCACCACTGTTGAGCTTGATCACCGTTAACATGTGAAATCTCATGGTTCCCATATGCCATTACCACATCTTTTTTTAGATGTTCATTTTCCAGTATCTAGAAAAGCTGCTACAATTAGTAATGTTTGTGACTCTATATTTTTGTCCACGAGGCACAGCCTCCAAAAGATCATTTGTAGATGACTTACAAAAAACAATATGATTTTAAACTAAGATATTGATTGGATTAGCTGATACGTTTTTGCGTTTTGACTCAAATACTAGCAAGAAGATACTCAAGGCTGCCCAACACCCTTAGAGATGGAAGCTTTTCTTTCCCCCCTTTATTTTCCTCATATATACTACCAGCACATTTCTTAAGGGCATGTTGTAAAAATAATGAACAGCTTCTCTATTATGCATACAGGAGCAAGACAGTAAAGCTCCAGCATCAAACCAAAGGGATTAAGGCAATCCCAGGGGAGTAAATTGAAGCTGCAGAGAAAGAGAACGCAGATGGTAGCTGCCTTGCCGTTGGTCATAGCGAGCAGCGTCTGGAATGTCTGCCGAGAGAACTGCCCTTGTCTGTGCTGCTGCTTTGCAGGCTGCTCGCTCACGGGAAGGGGGGTTTTCTGTCCTCTTTGTGCTCTGGCAGGATTTCCGGGACGCTGTGGCACATGCCTCTAGGCAGCTTGGAAAGCCAGTGATTGAGGACAGAATCCTGAATCAGATCCTCTACTACCTACCTCAGCTGTACGAACTCAATCGGGACCTCCTGAGGGAACTGGAAGAGCGATTATCTCACTGGTGACTATCAATACAAGGATACCACTCCTTTGATGTTGGTGAAATGTATCTGTGGGGCTTAGGTGACTCGGTGTGACCACTGTTTGACTCTTGTTTGTGTTTCAGGTGCCTTCTTAAATGACAGAATTGACTTTGCAAGTGCAGGAGAGAATTTGCCATCTAGATATATATATATATATATTTGCTATTTATATGTATCCAGACAGATCCAGAAGGCATGGCAATACATGTTCTTAGCAATCACACTTTTTTAACTTAAAAATTCATTTTTAATTAAAAGTTCTGGTCCCTGCATGGACATGATAAGTAGACTGATTTAATTAGAGGAAAAAGATCAGCTGTCCTGAAGATGGGTTTGCATTTTAAAGGTAGTTGAGACTATCTACCCAGACAGAGCACTAACTTGACAGCCACAATCCCATTGAAGTCCATTCACAGTTACACTGGTGGGTGAATCTAAATGAACTACACAAAGGCACTGAAAAGGGTAAAGATTGTAATCCCATGCTTGCTATTAAGGGATGGAGATTGCATCTTGAAGTTTGAAGATCTGTCTCCTCAGAAATCCAGCTTGTACTGAAGTGTCCAAATGGTGCAAGACAAATTGCATGTTAAGTGGTTGTCATCTAACACAAGTATGTTGAAATGTGCCTGGTAAGATTTCTCAGAGTAGCTACTGAGATGGATGCCTATGTGCTGAACTGTAAGCTTTTTGTTCAGAACATAAATAAGCAGAATTTACAGTGAAAAAGAAAGATGTTTTGCTGTAGGATCAAGATGTTCACTCCTTTTAGCTCTTTCTAATGACTCTACTTTTTGTTTCTAGGCTCGAACATCAAAGAATTGCTGATATTTTTGTTAAAAAGGGTCCCTACTTAAAGATGTATTCAACTTACATCAAAGAATTTGATAGAAATGTTGCACTATTAGATGAACAGTGTAAGAAGAATGCAGGTTTTGCTTCAGTAGTCAGAGACTTTGAGGTACTGTAGTCTCTTGTAAGATGTATCCTATTTTTCAGCTTTTCAGCAGTTGTAATCCTCCATAAGGCTTTAGAGACTATCCTTCAATTTATTTGGGGGTTTGGCTTGTTTGGGGTTGTTGTTGTTCTTGTTCTCTTGTTTTGTTGTTGTTTGTGCTTTTTTGTTTGTTTTTGTGCAGTCTTGGCTTAAGACTTTGTAAGAAGTGGAAAGAAGTATATTCAGATTTTGTGAAGTGATTAGTGATATTGGCTACCACTGTGAGATGTGATAAAGGACCTTGATTTTCAGAAAATGCAGCACTTGCTACTAATTATAACATACACATTCACAGACTCTGTAGCTGCTTTTTTTCTTTTCAGTTTTGTCCCCTGATCCTATTATGCACTGATTAAGTGTCCTATTTTAACCAGGTTGATTTCTCTACCACATCATAGGGCAGTAGCTTACTCATAGGAATAGTGTTCCATTTCAGTTGGAAGCATGAAACAGTGAATTTGTCATCTGCATATTTCTAGAAGTTTCAAACCCAGCACATTCAGCAATTGGATGAAAGCTAATTCATGTCCCTTAGAGCACTGCCAGATTTTTACATAACTCTCTTAAATCAAGAAGAGGTGCAAGCTCCCAAAGCATGACCTCCTATTACATTGGCTACCCTTGAGTAATCCCTGCTCTGTTAGCTTGTGAGTGGTTCAAAAGGCTCCTTACAGTGGTCAAAGGAAGAGCTTGAGGTAGAGTTGGCAAAGACAGGAAGAAGATAAGATGCCTTTTTAAGGGCTCAGTGTTTCCAGTGCACGAGATAACTGACATTTTTTGAAGTGTGCGTCTGTTAATTCTGTATTGTCTTTAAAGGTGTGGATTAATTAAAACTTGTGCAGTGAGCACTGCTGCCTTTTCTGCTTTCTGCCTAATGGACACTGACAGTGATTACAAAGGAGAATCTTGTCCTTGCCACCAGTGTTTCCTTTATTTCTGGGAAGTTTCACCTCTCTTCCTCCTAAGCAAAAGCACCTGTTTTGAATCCCCAGAGCATGAGTGCTTACTGATGTCCTTTAACACACAATTAATTTTCCATGCAGTCTGCCACACAGAAATGCTTGCTCTCAGGTGGGGTGTTTAACACTCTGGTAGTCACACCTTTTTAAGATAAAGCTTATCCAATGTAATTAGTAGTTGTTTGCAGGCATGTTTTCTTTTGCTAGAATCCTTGACTACCACAGAACTGTTACTTATTTTGGGTGTTTCTTTCAGATGAGCCCTCGCTGTGCTAGTCTGGCACTCAAGCACTATCTGCTCAAGCCAGTTCAGAGGATTCCCCAGTACAGGCTTCTGTTGACAGGTACAGTCAAGCTCTTTTGCAGGATTAAGAAGCCAGTCTTCACATATCCCAAGAAACTTGTTTTCAGGCAGTTATATCCATCTATAAAGCCTGTTTATCTGACTTAAGATATGTGAAGCTTTCCATAAAATCATGCCATGGATTTAGAGGCTTTCTTTGTTAATACTGCAATAAGGTACACAAGCAAAGTGCTGATATTCCCAACGCAGTGGTGTGTTCTCTGATGGTACATGCAGCAGTACTTGGAAAACATGAAACCTGTGGTGGGTTTTGTTTGTTTCTGTGGTAGTAGAAACCCATAATTTCCTTAGAGGGCTGGAATGCTCCTGTTTTTCTTTGAGTTTTGTGGGGGTTTTATTTGTTTGTTTTGTTTGTTTTTAATGAAGTAAAAAGGTAGTATGGAAAATTAGAGCTAGGAGAAGGAAGTGAAAGAAATCTGTTCAGCTGTGAACTTCTGCAAGTAGCTTCTCCATTTCTTCCCCACCCAGGTGTTTTGTCTGTAAAATCCATTCTCTTTTAAAAGCCAAATACGTTTTTAGCATATGTTTATCAGTAAGTGCTTAAGACTAGTTACAGAGGCACTGGAGGCTGAAGAGCTGGCCTGGGACTAGGAAATCTGGTCTCCTTACCCTACTCTGGCACTGGCATGTTTGGGTGACCTTGAGCAAGTCATCTGCATGATGCAGTGCTTTACTTTTCTGTAAAAGGGGAGCAATGATAGAGGCTTCCTTTGTGGAGTATGTTGAGATGTGTTTAAGAGGGGGATGTCTCCTGTAGGGATTTGGAAATACTTAAGGCATTGTTTTTGAAAGCCATTGCTTCTTGATGAGCAATTTAAAAATAGCCTCTGACAGAGCACTGGAACAGGCTGCCCAGGAGGGCTGTGGAGTCTCCTTCTCTGGAGACATTCAAGAGCTGCCTGGACACATTGCTGTGTGACCTTGTCTAGGTGACCCTGCTCTGGCAGGGGGGTTGGACTAGATGATCTTTCTAGGTCCCTTCCAACCCCTAACATTCTGTGATTCTGTGATTTTTTAATGTAGTAACTGCAAAATAATATGCTCTGTGACCTTTTTTTTCTTTTGGCTTTGTAGCAACTTGTTGGCATTTCTCCAGCAAGTACTTAGACTAGTGATGCTGTGGGAGTTACAGACTTAAGTGTTAAACAGCAGTTACTAAGTTATTAATGTTGACTGATTTCATTTTAATCATCTCATTAAAGTCACAGATACTGAAAAAAGGGTGAAAACCCCTTCTTAAATGGACTACTTTGTAGGGGAAAATCTTAATTGATGAAATGAAAGCATAGAATGGCATTTGTGGAGTTGCTTTGTTTTAAAGGATACTGACTTAAGGCATGGTATAGGCTTGCTATGCACTCAAAAATCAGCAGAGCTTTGGGTAAGTTCAAAGGTTTTAATTAAAAAGTTTGAAGAGAGGATCAGGGTGAAGTAAATGCCATTGTCAGTGTACATAGCAAAGCAAGAGCTGTCAGGGGTGAGTGGCACTGAACTCAGATTGGAAGGTGAATTCCTCATGATCAATAGCTGTCATTGTGGCTGGAACAGGCTGGTTTAGGCCTGAAAAACCTCATTTTGTGGTGATGGGGGTTGCTGTGGGTGTCCCCAGTCTGCAGACAGGCTCAGCTTTAAATGCCTCTGTAAATGCTATTGACAGGAGTGCGATTCCAGTGGTGGTTGCTGATTTAGACGAATAATTTTATCCTGTTCTATGGGAGCAATAAAAGGTGTCAGAGTAAGAATTTAATTATGCTGGGGTTGTGGAGTGTTATTTTGGATGTTTTGTTCAATCTGTCATGCATTTCTGTTGTCTTTGACATTCTCAGTCTTCCATATCTCTCTGGCTGACCTGTCAGCTCTGTTAACTTCCAGCAACTCTGTGTAATATTGAACAATCTCCATATAAACTTGGGCTGCAAAACCTTTGGGGGACATGCAAAATATTTAGATCTGTTGTTGCAGTGGGTGAGGTGGAGCAATGGAGCAGCCACCCAGGCTGAAGACAGGGGAGGTTCTGTGTGTGAAAGAGGAAAGGGCAATGGGTAAAAGCAGGGGAGCAAAAATAATCCAGGAAATGAAGCTGCAAGGCCCGAGTCAGCAGGAATGTCTTCCTATTTTGATGTTCTGTGTCAGTGGGACAGCTTTGTGCTGGTAACCTGCTGCTACATGGTCACATCACAAGATTGTTGCTGTGCTTTGAAGTGGGGTTACTTTTGTGCTAACAAAAGCAGGAGCAGGTGGACTCATAAATCAGCCAAGGAGAGGCTCAGCTCAGCTGTGTTTCTGTTTAATTATACAGCTTCTCCAGTCCAGCAAGTGAACTTCCACTTCTCCCCATGCTGGCTCTGAGCTCTATACAGCAAACACGTGAAAGGATTTTGGGAGGTTAATTAGAGGCCTCTGATTTCAAATAAGAGATGCAGGAGATGTGATTCTCTCCTCCCCAAAGCCTCTGATTTGAGCAGATCATTTGAGACTGTACAGTATGAACAGGCTCTTCATTGTCATAGAATAAACCTCTCTCCTCTTTCTCAGCATAACGTTTGCAGAGAGACTTCTATCATCTGTAACTGGAGTATAGCAATTGGAGGCTGAGGGGGATGAAAAATAAACTGTTGAGCACACTTGCTCCTTTGCAGGTAGGAAGTAGAGTTGCCAGACTTGAGGGCAATTAAAAGTGGGGGAACAATTGCTTTGAGTTTAGCTTTAATTAAATTAGACAACCTGAGAGAAAAAGTAGTTAATGAAGCAGAAGAGGATTTTTAGCAGAAGTAATAGTCCCTGGCCCCCAGCAAGAAGTAAGAGGGAATTGCTGGCTGCTGGCAGGTAGAAGAAGTAGGGCATAAGGAAATTTTGTTCATCACAGAAAACAGTAGTTGTGTGCTTTTGTGTTGATTTTTGTTGTGGTTTGGGGTATCCAACAGAATCACAAACTGTAATTTCTAAGTCTGCCTTTCTGAAGGTATGCTGAAGGTCTTCCTAGTCTGAACAACTAAAGCACTTTTCAGAGGGGAACATTTTTTTGGCAAAGACAATAGATACCATTCCACCTTAATGTTTGAGTTTGTTCTTTTATCTAGGAATATTTTGCTGGATTTTTACTGTAACATTATACATGTCTGAAAATCTGCTTGTCTGTATAGTTTAAGCCAGTACCTCCAGAAAGTTTTTGCAAGCATAGAATTTCCAGTGTATATTCACAGAAGAGACTAAAAATACCTGTTCTGATGCTTCTCTGAAGCTGAGTTTTAGCTATCAACTGAGGTCCACTTACCAGATATACATGGAGAGTATTAAGATGAAACTTAGGTGCTTATTACTTTCAGGATTTTGCAGTTGCAAGTTTTATTGTCTGCTTCAGTCTTGTGATGCAAAAGCTGCCTTTTTAAATACAGAATTTTAAATGAATGCAGTTACATTGAAATATTAGTTTTCCCCCTTCTATTTACTGATTATGATTTAAAATGCTAGAATATACCTATCAAAAAAATGGTTTTGAGTGCTGTAAATTGTTGTTGTTTTGGAAACATCATAAAGCATGAATATGCCAAGGAACAGTTAGTTTCCATGTTGGATCTCTGGTTTGAAGTTCCCAGTGCAATAACTTTGGATATTAAATTGGATGTTCCATGTACTAGGGACAGTTAGTTAGGGTGCAAGCAGGACATGTGTAGCTGAGATCATCATACCCACCTCACCCCTTGTTCTTATGCAGAGGTGAGTGTGTAGTTGGCAGCTTTAAGAAGCTGGTATTTCTTTAGAAGATATAAGACTGGTTCTTTATACTGGGAGGCTCCCTCTGGAGTGCTTTGTGCTGGCCCTAATGAAGATCATGTTGCAATTGTAAAGCTTTAGCTTGTTTGCTTTATGGTGAAATCCCAAAAGTGCTCTGCCTGGGCAGCATGGCAGGACAGGAGTGGGCAGTTGCTGTTTTGTGTGCTATACGGGTTCCTCTAGGTTAAACTAAATTAAAACCAAGATAAACTCCTCTCAGTTCCTTTCTAAATATGTCCTGCTGATTTAATTTTTTCCTCTCACACCAGCTTCTTACTAACATAGCCCAAGGTGATGCAAGATGAACTTTGTTTTTAGTGAAATATATGTCCACCTGAAGTTTGCACTGGAATGTCTAGTGGCTACTACAGCACAAGATCTTGAGGGATGTAAAGGATGCAGTATTTATGGAAGTGTAGCTAGAGATACTTTTGGTGCTATGTCAGACTTATCTTAAAAGATCACATGTTGACCAGTGCCTGATAATACTTAGACAAAACTCTGAGGAGAGCAGAAAGCTGTGGGTGTTCCTATGGCCCAGCCAGCCAGACCTCCCAGTGCTCCCTCCCTGCTTCCTTGCAGGAAACTCCAGCCAGTTCCTCTTCCTTCACTCCAACCTGCTCTTCATGCTTCTCTCCTGGATCCTCCCTTAGGTCTTTGCCAAAAACTAAAATTTCAGTGCCAAGTATTTCTCTTCCTGTATTTCTGTTGTTCTCAAAGCTTTCATTAACTGTGAAACTCTGACAAGATTTCTCACTCTTTGTAGCATTTCTACTACAGAAACATGTTTCATAATTACTTTTTTTTTTTACATAAGGAAAAGATTATAATACACTGAGTGGTCTCTGAGGGGCAGGCATGAAGCAAGACATCTTATGAAGGCAGGAACAATTGGCTCCTGATCCTTCTTGAGTAAAAGGATGAATTTGGGTAGGGCAAGCATATGGGAGTTGTTATTTAACTCCTACATGGAACTTTACAACTGTGAAGCTACAACTGAATGCATGCTAGATCACATCTGATTAGCTTTCAGTAGATCTGTCAGAATCTTAATACCTCATTTAAAAGGTAATTATAAATCAGTATTTGTTGATACTATCAATATTTCTTTGAGAGCTTCTGATTTGGTTTCTTTTCATTTTAAACAGTCCAAAGCAGTAGCTTGAACTGGTTGACTTTTTCCTGAGGATATATATTCATCTTTGACAGCATATTGTACTTTTTGGTGAACTAGACACTCGACTAGGGAATGGAAACTCCAGCAAGATGTTTTCTTGTATAGCTGTACATTTGGAGTTAATTTTTGCTGAGTAAAGTAGATTTTCAAACTAGCAAGATTTTAATGGATTGAGGGTGCCATCTCGTGGTTGAGGAACTAAATTTATAATGGAAAACCAAGAATGTCAATTTGAACATTAGGAGGCAAGATCTTATACATAATGGGCTACTTTTTTCCTTGGCTCCTATAGACAAGTTGGATGCTCAGGCAAATATCTCTAATCTTCAAAATTATTTTCATCAGTTTAAATGCAAATGATTGCTGATGTATACTTATTTTTCACTTGCTTGTTTTGTCCTAGAATAATGTATACAACATACCATTTATCTTTAGAGAAGGCCACTGCTTCAGTAGCATTCCCTTCCCTGAGCAAGATACCATGATGTACTTTCATTATGGAAGTGCTAGTTTTCCTTTTGTTATTACTTGGACATATTAAAAAGATGAAGTAGTAGATTTTGTGGCTTAAGTCTGCCTGAAAAACAGATTTCCAAGAAAAAGGTAGACTTTGTTACTTTTTTGGAGCTGTTTATTTCTTTAACAACTATGTCTATTTATTTTATACAGATTATTTAAAGAATCTTTTAGAAGAATCTGCAGACTATAGAGATACTCAAGGTAAATATCTCTTTAGGTTACAGAAGTAACAGCTTATGTACATGCAATAATGTTTCTAAATTTTAATGCATGCACAATGCTAAGCCAGTAATAGAAACGTTTTCTATTTAGTCCTAAGTTTCTCAGGGGAGATACTGAAAGACTACAGACTTGTGTTTCAAGAAAGTTTGGAGCTGTCGGTGCTATCAGCTCACCCTTGAGTTGAAACCAAGAGATAAAAGTGAAGTTCCACAGGCAGCCTAAGCAGATATTTTGGGCACTGCTATTGAAAGAGCAAGTGTAGACCTTTCATGATAGGCAGTCTGCTCTACCAGCTGCCCTCCCCCAGCTATGAGCTCTTCCTCTCTGTACCACAGCAAGTGTTCATGTGGCAGGAGTGAACAAGATCAAGGAGCTGCTCTGGGTTATATTTAACCTGAGGTGTTCTCCAGTTTGATTTTTCGTAAGTTGCACAAATACAAGTGTGACTTTCACAAGTTTGTGGGCATGTGGGGGAAAAGGAGACAAGAGGAAAATGAGTAGGAACAGTTGGTGATGGAAGCAGACAGGACTACATGTGTCATGGTAGTTTGGGATAAAGCTAGTTTGAGTGTAGCAATGCAGTGTACTTTCAGACTGTTACCTTCCTCTATGTATGTACCTCAGCAGTACTAAAAATGCTCCCAACTGATGTTTCCATTTCATCTGCATGAGCCCCTGTCACTTATTTCAGTCTCTTTAGTGACATGTGTGCAAACCTGTTCTCTTCAGGAGACTTGTGCAGATAGAGCTGGTTGGACTGCAATAAAGAGTGCTTTCAATGCACTGAGCCAGGTTTCCTTTCTCATAGCTTTGTCTGCTGATAGAGTGCTGTAAAATGAGTAAATACCTTCCTTATAAAATTCTAATTGGATTTGGATAATTTTTCTGGGTAGTCTACCATTACTGGCACTGGAGGCAGTTGTGTAAAATGGAAAAAAACCCTTAATCTCTACATAATCTCAGCTAAAATGTTAATTTTTCTGCTGTATGTAGAGACATTGAAAGTAAAATAATTATTTGTGTGAGAACCTAGACTTTAATTTTGCTTGTGTATTGTTTTGATTAGCTGTAAGGCATGATTGACACTGTTGGCTGAAACAATGACTTGCTAGGGCACACTTGTTAAACTGTGAGCCAAAAACTCTGGCATCTATGGGAAGTATTCTTGAATGCAATGACTGTACAATCAGGTCCTTGCATCTTGGCATGGTGTGGAAGGGCAATGTTGTACCTGTGCTTTACATAATACCAATACTAACTAGTCTGTATAACCATTTCTTCATCCTTCAGATGCTCTAGCTGTTGTCATAGAAGTTGCAAACCATGCAAATGACATCATGAAGCAGGGAGTGAGTATTTTGTCTTATGAAGCTGCTTGATTAAAGAATCTTGGATGTAATGACAATTACTTACCTTTTACTTTTTCTCCCTGTAGGATAACTTCCAGAAACTCATGCAGATTCAGTACAGTTTAAATGGACACCATGAGATTGTACAGCCAGGAAGGGTAGGTCCTCCCGATGGCATTCAACTGATTGCAGTAAAAGTGCGGATCAGAGGAAAGTGCTGAAGGTGGCACATAGCAGCAGGAAGAAAAATGGTCCATTACTTAATTATTTGGTTCTAATAATCAAATGAATACTGCTGCTCTCTATATGTGAGGGGATTTTTTTGACATTTATTTGATGAAAAGTTATGATTTTTAGAATGTGATTCCTTGCCAAGTCTTGCAGGCAAGTTGGGTTTTTTTCTCCTCAAGCTTAACCTTGAGGTTAAATGCAATAGTTCGAAACGCAGCGTGGAAAACTGTAATGCAGCCCTTTACACTCACTTCCTGAGAAACCTAAAGATGCACAGCCTTTCTCAGAAAGAGAACCCTCAATCCCAAAACTTCTGCAGCACTTGGAAAAAAATAAACAACAGTCAGCTCATTTATGTGGCTTGTGCCGTGAAAAGCTGGGCTTTGAGTTGTTCGTTTTCTTCTGCTAGGTCTTTCTGAAAGAGGGAACACTGATGAAGCTGTCCAGGAAGGTCATGCAACCACGAATGTTTTTTCTGGTAAGATGCTGTGTGTATTGCTGTATGTCAAACACTAGTGCAATTTGAAGTGGTCAAAACATTCCACAACAAACATAAGTAAATGATAACTTCAGGTAGTGGGGAAAAACGACCAGTTGTTGCTATTCTACTTGCTCAGCTCTAATTTAGAGAGATTACCTGTTGTATATGCACTGATTTGAATAGAAAACCATTTGTCGGTAAACTGTACTGTTTTGAACAATGTTTATTTAAAATTTGAGCACTTTTATGAGAAGATGTTATGTGTACTAGTGTGAAAACTAAACCAGTTACTTCATCTCATTTAGATGTACTGGATCTTAAAACCTATAACTCTGCTGCTGCTCCCTCCTCACTCCTTCCCCTGCACACCAGCCCCCATTTGCATCCTGTGTGGAGCACTGGGCTGGCAGCGAAGCGCTGGGCTTTTTCCTGTCTCTGCTGCTGTTTGGTTTTCAAACTTCTGCGTATCTCTGAAGTTTCTGTTTCCACTTGAACCTTTTGTTTATCTCTCTTATTCAGATAGTAAAGCAGCTGTTGCCATGTGTAGTTTGTGGCATTCTTGGTCCGCAGTCCTGGCTGAAATCTGTCTTGTACTTATTGTAGTATGAATAACTATTTCCCTAGGCAGTCATGTATTCTAAGCTTGCAAGTGCCTGTCTTGTGCTTTGGGGATGACTTTGTAGCATATAACACATGGAGATAACTGCAAATTCTATCAGTTAATACTCTCAAAAATCTGGTGCTAATTTGAGTGACTTTAGCTTGGATTTTCTTTGCTTCACTTTTTGGGGTTGTGGTGCATTTTGGGGCATTGGTTTTATTTTTCTCATATAAAAAGTACAGGCTTTATACCTTTAGACACTTAAGTAATGATTTTCCCATTGATCATGTTGTGAAGATTTAATAAGGCTCAAGAAATGTTTGGTTATTTTGCAAAGAACTTATGAGCCAGTTCAGTTTTCTGCTCTGTGTTTATGTGCAGTAAATGAAGTTTGGATCCATATCTTGAACAATACAGAAAATAATAATAAGAAGCCCCTTACTAGCTAGTTAATGCTAGTTTTGTCCTTTTTGACAGCTTGTTCTTTGACATCCATGCACTGTTTACTCATATGCCGAATGGATATTTACACAAGGAAGATATAAATAGACACCTATTGTTATCTAAACTCACACGAAAATGTTTCTTGGGTTCTAAGTGGAATAAAAGGAAGTAGGAGCTGCCTTTCTGGACAGTTGATCTCAGTGCTGTAGGAGTTCTTGTATTTTCAGTAAAATGCATTTGAAGTTATCTTTCTCTCAGCAGTGTTTAGTCATTAAAAAGCATTGCTTCTATATTCCAGTTCAATGATGCCCTACTGTATACCACTCCAGTTCAGTCAGGGATGTATAAACTCAACAACATGCTGTCATTGGCCGGAATGAAGGTGAGTCACTTGTTAAAATGAGTCTTTTTCCAAATCTAGTTAAGGTTAGGCCTTCAAATTTTCAATACACAACTATGTTTATTGTTGGGAAGAGAAATTAAAGATGCTTATGTTTCAGAGTAATTCTACAGGCTTAACATTTCTTGCATAATATGGCCTGTGGGATTACTATTTAGGTTTCCCTTAAAAACTCTGTTGCTGCAGGATCATCTCACTTATGTTTCATGCAGTGTTGTTCTGCTCTGAAATAGTCTGCCTTCTTATTTTTTGTATTGTATTTTGTTTAGACTGCCTCACTTTTGCCTCGTAACTGCTTTTTATTGCCCACACCCATTTCTGCCTGATAAGCTTCTGGTGGATCAAATCTCTCTGGTTTATAGAGGTCTGCTAGCTCTATAAGGAAATATACGCCTTTTGTTTCTGAGCCTTTGTGAAAAGCATCAAAGTTAAGCCCTGAGCCCCTCTGGGTAGTGATAGGGGACATACATGCCATATATTGACATGAGTTAGTGGAAACAACAAGCTATTGCCTCAGGAATCCAGTACCATGTCTCTGATCCTGTCAGAGTAAAACAGCAAGTCCAACTGCAGTCCACATCTGGTGCCCAG
The DNA here is from genome assembly GCA_013396975.1 of Bucco capensis. Classification (NCBI taxonomy): domain Eukaryota; kingdom Metazoa; phylum Chordata; class Aves; order Piciformes; family Bucconidae; genus Bucco; species Bucco capensis. The sequence continues at coordinate 806,062 of VWZO01020260.1, read as the reverse complement.
GTCCAAGCTCTTGCAGGCAGAGCTGCATAATCTCTTCTGCCAGCAGATGTCTTGTGGTGGCTCAGAAGCACTCTTAACTTTTAAACCTCCTTACGTTTGAAACATGGTAGCTCAGAAGGATCATCAGAGTGATTCAGCTCTTGGGGGTATGGGGCATATTCCCTCTCTGGGGTACACCAGTGGGCAACATCTTGTCCTGCAGCAACAGCAGTGCCCTTTTTTGCCCAGTTGCAGGAGATGCTTAGAGGACAACAGGCTTGGGCATGTTGAAGCACAGCAGGAGATATCTGACAGCTCTTGAGCTTCGTTCCCCTGTACATCTTCAGTTTTTGTATGGGACCACAGTGAAATAGTGGTGGGCTGCATGTAATCTTAGTGTAGCTGGGCTCTGCTTTTGAGATTTTTTTTTTCTCCAGTGTACCCCTTCTGCAATAAAAATGTAAGGGGTTTTTCAGTAAGTAAAACTAAAGCAACTATGTAAGTACTATTCCAGTTTGACTGTCAAGTTTTCTCTCTTGACTGAAGGTTAAAAAGCCAACCCAGGAAGCATATCAGAATGAGCTGAACATTGAAAGTGTAGAGAGATCCTTCATTCTTTCAGCAAGGTAGGTCTTACAAATGAATAATAATTTAAAGCCATGTGGTTTCAAGGAGGCCATATAAGCTTCTTGTAGCTTATTTTGCCCTTAAGTGATGAAAAGTTAACTTTTGCCAGAGCAATTACAGAATAAAGAGGATGACAGATGAGTTTCTGGAAATAAAGCAGGCTTTGTTCTAATTCTCTTCTGTTCACATTCAAAATGTGATTTGGAAAATTGAAGTTTATGTTTAATATGCTGGCAGGAAGGAAGCCTGGTCACACATAATAAGTTTCACAGATACCATATGAATTTTTATTCTCTCATACAGTTCACCCTAACTTGTAAGGAAGACAGCCCATTTGAAGTGATGGGCAGAAGCACAAAAGCTGGTATCTGAGCTATGTGAGCTTAAGGCTGCAGCTGGTAGGGATTCTGCTGTCCTCAAGGGAGTTAACTGTTAATCAGAGTGAATAAAATTTGCTTGTTTCTTCCTCTTTACCTTAGCTACTTTCAGAAGCTTTAATTGAAATATCCTCTCATTGCCTTTCCTTGAGAGGAACAGGAATTACAATTGCTTCAATTCAGTTAATTATAGATTTTCCTTTTCAGTATTTTTTTGTTCTTCCAGAGTTACTGATATGTTCTGTCAGTGCATTAGCAGGACAGGATATGAAGCATGCCAATGAATGTTGATATTATAAATGGTAACTGATAGTAGTCATCCTGGTCTTCTAGCTAAAGTAACAGTGTAGTTGAAACAAGAAATGGAAATGGCAGCAGTTCTCCTTGTAGCAACAAAAGGATCCATGGCCACTAAAGCAGAGCAGTTGTGGCCTGCCTTCACTGAGATGCCTTTAGCAAAGACCTGGGTTTGTGGATTGTTGTTTTTATTATGTTTGAGTTGGAGTTTTATGTGTTCTGACACTTGTGACAGTGCTGATACCAATGAAGAAAGACATGTTATCTCTTTTGTTTAGCAAAGCTGAGCAAGGGTAGACTGCTTCTCTTTGTGTGACCTTGTAAAATACCATCATGAGGATGTCTGCACAAACATAGCAGTATCTCTGGCTGGGGTAGACCAAGGTTAATCTTGTCAAAGTAGCCAAACGAAATAGTTCAGCTGTCTGAGCAGTAGGTATTTGTAACAACAAACTTGAAAGGAGTCTTTTTTTCAACAAATTTAAATGTTTCTTATGGTTCTTTTGCACATTGGCAAAAAGATGTATTTTTGAAGTTTAGGGTATGACTCTCTTCCAGTATAATATGAGCAGATCCATGCTGCTTAGGTGACTTGATGTTGCACAGATCCATGAAGACATTTATGGGATTGTGGTAGACAATGTGGATTTGTCTATGATTGACTTGAAACAGCATTTCTTTTTTAATTAAGTCATTTAAAAAATTTAATAAATCATTGGAACTTGTGAGAAGATTATAAACTTGAAACACAACCTACCTATTTTTCACAAAACAGGATAGACTTGTCTTTTTGAGGAACTGATTAAGTGGTTATTTAAAAACAAGTCCTGTGAAATATATGCTGGCCCATAGGGGAAAACCTCTCTATATCATGTTCTTATCAAAATGGGCAGAGCTTATGACATGCTTTTATCTTGACCTTGAAATTACTGGAATTACCCTCACATTACCAACTAAAGCTGCTCTGATTTGTGCTTTCTTTTTTAGTGTTGTTTATCTTGCATCTTTGCAGAGCAGTCAGCTCTGTTATTTTTACACTTACTGGTAGCTATGCATGTGCAAGAGCCTTAACTCACACAACAGTGACAAAGAGAGGTTGCATTTATTTGGGATGAATGAGGTGCTGGGAGTCCCAGGTGTAAATGAGGATTTTCAGATTGGTATCTATCCATAACTGAGGCCTGGATCTGTTGTGGTGTAGGAGGGAAATAAATGAAGAACCACCAGCAGTAGGTGCTTGCACATATTTTTTTCCCAATTAATTAAATTGTTCGTATTGATAAATACTCTGGATATGAGAAGAATCAGTATCTTGTCAATACAGACTGCATCTTCCTTTCGTTGATACCTCATTCTAACAGCTTCTTGGCTCCAATGTTGTCATGGTTTAACCCCAGCCAGCAGCAACTAAGCACCAAGCAGCTGCTTGCTCACTCCTCCCCCTTCCCAGTGGGGGAGGAGAATCAAACCCAAGTAAAACTGTTGGGTTCAGTTAAGAACAGTTTAATAATTGAAATTTTTAAAATGTATTAATAATAGCAATAATAATCAATTGTAATGAAAAGATAACAAACAGAGAGAAATAAAACTCAAGAAACAAATGTGAACAATTGCTTTGTGCATCACCTCCTGCTGACCGATGCTCAGCCAGTCCCCAGGCAGTGATCCACCCCTCCCAGCCAACTTCCCTCAGTTTATATACTGGCCATTACATCATGCACTATGGACTATTCCTGTGGCCAGTTGGGATCAGCTGTCCTGGCTGTGTCCCCTCCCAGCTTCTTGCACTGCCAGCCTTTGCTAGCAGAGGCCTATCATAAGCACTATGTAACAACAACTAAAACATCATTGTGTTATTAACCTTGTTCTCATACCAAATCCAAAACACAGCACTATACCAGTTCCTAGGAAGAAAATTAACTCTCTCTCAGCTGAAACCAGGACCAAAGTGATAAAAATGTGAACTACACAATTGTTCAAATTAATCTTACAGCACTGGGGACAAATTTCACTTCTGTGTTTTTTCAAATAATAAGCATTGTATGAAGTGTACACCAAAGGAGAGATGCTGAAATGATCCTGGGGACAGAGAGAGGGAGGGGGGCAATTAAGCTGGTGAAATATTGCTGGCAATAAAATGCAAGCCAGTTAATAACAAAAGTATAGATTAATGTCTAGATAAGAGTCTTTGTCACTTCAGGTTTAGTTTTACTCCCTGCATTAGTATTGTATCTCGTCTAGGTTGAGGTTTCAGTTTTCTTGGGCTATCTGTAGGAATGTGTATTGTTTTACATGGTACAATGCAGTATTGTACCAGAAATCTTAAATCAGAGAAACAAGTTAGCACATCTGCTCCATGCAGCACTGTACAGAAATAAAGCTTTGGTCCTGCAAACAGTAGTCATGCCAACCTGACTTGGTCTGAGGCCATCTGGCCCTGTCCCTCTTCCTAAGGATGGCAAAGAGCTGCCACAGGCAGACAGAGCTGCATCCCCTCCTCTAACATAATAGCTCAGTGCCCTAAGGCTCTGATTCTCAAAACAAGAGAGCTATGCTTTTGTGAGCCCTCCTAGGACTACCTAACTCCTTAGCTCCATTGGGCAGCTGTGATGTGTGCCCCTAGCATACGTATTTACCAGTAATAGCAATCACTGTGGCTCTCTGCAGTCCATTCAAAGTCTTCTACTGCTTTGTTAAATCTTAAATAAACAAAAAAACCAGTAATTTTTAAAAACCCTCAGAAAACCTTCCTCTTTTAGTAAACAAAATTACTTTTGGAAGGATGCAACAAATACAGGACCTGCAGCAAGCAAAGTGGTAGAACTGTGCAGCTGTGGCAGAGGGCTGGGAGTGACAGCAGAAGAAAGAGTGCCTATTTTCATGCAGCAAACCATTACATCAATTCAGCTGCTGATGGTACTGCCTTTGCTCTTAAGTTCTGAAGGATTGTAAACAACCCTAAAGGCCAGCACTAGCTAAGCTAGCAAGTATGAGCTCCCTAGTGAAATATTAAGGCATAAGGCATGTAGCTCATTATGCAGGCAGCCCCATATTTAACAACCCCCACATGATCAGGAGATGCTTCATCTCCAAAAACGGTGCCAACTTTAATTATTTAATACAGTGATAGGAGCCTAATTAAACATAAACAGATACTGAAAAAAAAAATCAAAGGAGTTGATTACAGTTATGAATTTTAGATAGTTAATGCAGAGCAGTTGTTCTTTCCACATGAGGAAACAAAGGTAAATAAACTGAACAAAATGTTCCACTTAAAGTGTGAGATACTGGAATAGACAATAGGGCATTGCTTTGCCCTTGCTTGTATCTTATTTTCTCCTCTTTTGTTCTGATATTATTGCTGTGTTCTCTAGATAATTTTTTTCCCCTTGTGCCTTACGTGCTTTCCCCATGTTTACCTTACCAGACCTTCCTCTCTGGTTCTGTATGGTGTTCCATTTCATCCAGTTCAAAACTCCAGCTCAAAATATTTTCCTTAAAGGTTCAAAGATGATCAAAGCTTCCAAATTCACCTAGAAAAGCCATTAAACAATAATTGGTGTTGCACACCTAATCTGTGTAAAGCATTGCTTGCCTCTTCCCTAACTTCCCTTTTGATATATTAATCATGTTAAATTGTTTGGTTCAAAAAAACTAACTTATTTTATACTATAAGAGGTGAGGAATAAAAAGAAGTTGGTAGTAGATGGTGGCTTAACATTTAGAAGCCCTTTTTAAGCTGAAATAGCATCTTAAACAAGCGTTCTAGCGGTTCCTCTGCCACAAAACTGCTTCTACCCTCTATGGTGCTGGCACAAGAAGTTGTTCAGCTGACCCCGTCAGGAAATTGATCCAGAGGAAGGGAAAGTCAATGACTTTATTTTAATACCAATTCGTTTCCCAATCCCGCCCCCTGTACTTACAGCCCTCTGCATAGCTGTGTGTGTTCTGGCACAAGGGAGAAAATAAGACATAGTCTATAGTACATGCTCCAATATAGCAGCCTGCCCTTTGCAGCAGCAGCAGCCTCGATTTCTGTTAGATGGAAGCAGTGGTATATGCATGGCCAGAGGAAATGCTTTGGCATTGCATGTTATCCAGCAGAGCTGCAGGCTCCTGCTGTGCCAGGCACTCCTTGTTCTCTCTGCTCCCTGTGCCCTGCCACTTAAGCCTTATGCTTTCTGTGCACTTGGTTAGTGATCCCCCCCTGTGGGATAAAGAGACACAGTAAGCACATCTGTTTATCTCTTTGGGGTTAGCTAATCCAATGGAAAAAATTGGTAGAAAAAGAATTCTTTCAAAGCAGTGTAAGCTGGTAGGAGCAAACAGTCAGGAGCACAAGGCTGGGGAAGAGACAGGGTGGTTTTTTTCTGACAGAAACACAAGGTTTCACAGGTTTGGGGTTAACAAACTGTCAGACAGAAGGAAGGAGGGAAGAAAGACTTGCTGGAATTTCAGTCCTTCTCAACAGGGAGGGCCTATGCCTTTGTTCTGGGAACAGCAGTGTTACTCAAGCTATTCAAGGGTCCAGGGAGAAAGGGGAAGCAATGACATACAAGCCTTGAAGAATCACAGGGTGTTTTGGAAGGAGGAAAAGTAGGAAGGGAATCCACAGTCTAAAAATAAACACAAATCTTTTTTAGGGTTAATCAACACAAATAGCTGACATCATGTAGACAGTTAACGCTAGTTTCAGTAGGAACTAGAGATGGTCTATAAAGCTGAAATTGCAAGAGAGTTAAGTCAGTATCTAATAAAACTAATGGCATTATAATCAATACTTCCATCTTAGTTTTAAATGTTAATAATAATAAATTGTTTGGTGGTTTTATTTTTTTTTTTACTCCAACAGCTCTGCTACAGAAAGAGATGAGTGGTTAGAAGCTATCTCCAAGTCAATTGAAGACTATACAAAGAAGAGAATCACATTTAACCCCAGCAAAAGTCTTGAAGAGGTAAATCACATCATTATTATTGAAAAGAAAGTTTCTTTGAAGGTGTTTAGAGAAACGAGGCATTCCATGGGGAATAATGAAACAGGATGTTAAATAAGTGAACAGATGATAGAACACTCTGACGTTTCATAATCATTTATATACTTCATAAATTTAAAATTATTTCTTGTGAACAGAAAGATGAAATGATAAAGTTTTAAAATCTAGCAGCTATTGATATAAATACCCTGGGAAAGTTTGAAAGTCACACAGCCTTTGTGAACTAATTAAATGTAACTCTGACTTCAGGCTTGCATTATAACAGTCACTGATGAATTAGTAGATAACATTTAAGACCATGACAATTTCCCACGTAATTAGAGTTAACCTGTAAGCACTGATAAATATTAATCTTATTTATAATCACTGAATGTAATGATGTTCTTTCTATGTTCTCTCAGGCAGATTCAGAGAAACAGGAAGATAGTCCACTGGGATCAAAGGCTCCAATCTGGATTCCTGATACTAGAGCCACTATGTGTATGATCTGTACAAGTGAATTCACCTTGACATGGAGAAGGCATCACTGCAGGGCATGTGGAAAGGTTGGGCAATTTTGTGATTAGCTTTTCCATTAGTCATTGATGTTCCTTGTGTGACAAATACAGATGGAACCTGATTGCACTATTAAAACTCTGTTAAGGGAACACTGTACTATGACACAATTACATTGATTAAAACCAAAATGTTGGGGTTGGTTGTATTTTTGAGAAGAGGGTTGTGACAGCCTGGTGTTCTACCTTTTAACCTGTTACATGTTTCTTATTTTACATTTTGGAGTACAATTTATAGTTGTTTTCTGCTTCTGCAATTACGTAGCACAACCAAAGAATATTAGCTGAAATGAGAAAAATACTTTCTCACTGATTTTTGTAAGATAAATAATGATTTTCTTTTTTAAGTTAGTACCAAGCTTATTTTATATTTAAAACTTAGGAGAGGTATATCTAATAAACCTTTATTTTTGTCTCAATTAAGTGAGAATACAGAATTCAGTGCAGTTGAGACATCTGTCACATGGAGAAATTGTCAAGAGAGCAATGACTGGTTTTAGTTATTTTAAAAGCTTATGTTTTAAACAGTTCAGTAACACAGTAGGCTTATTCTGCTTTTCATGGATTGCTAACTTTGGCTTACTGATGTGTAATCCTGTGGGGTTTTTTTACGTTTTTATAATTTAGAGGAGAAAAGAGCAGCATGTTAAACATAGGAACATAGATCTTAAATAATTTTCAGTGTAAAATAGTGCCTGTTTTGGCTTAACAGTACTAAAGTGAATGTCTGTGAGCATTTGGTGATTTACAGATGCACATCATGTACAATAATGCTTTTATCTGTTTCCAGATTGTCTGTCAAGCTTGTTCATCAAATAAACATGGTTTAGACTATATGAAAAATCAACCAGCAAGAGTATGTGATCATTGCTTCAGGGAGCTGCAGAAACAAGGTAAAGAAAATCTTCACAAACTGACTTATTTTTGTGGCCTTTATTAACATGGTGAGTGCCTCACCTGTATTGCTGGGTTCAAACACTTGATTCTACTAGGGCCTGAAAAGTGATAGGCATCTGAGGTTATAAGAGCCCAAACAAGTTTCTGTGGAGTAAGCTAGAAAGTTAATTGGCTCTTCCTTCCAGAAACATGCATGCATTTGCTCTATGGTAATGATGTATAGTTCATGCTCTATGGTAGTGACATATAGCTTATGCTGCTTTCTTTTTGAGATAAGTAGTTTTGCATTGCTTTTCATTAATTAACAGGGTACATTAAAGTCCCTGCAGCTTCTTGTGACCTCCCAGTGGGTTCTTGTGTGCTTTTACTCTGTAACTTCTATTCCTGTAAACTTCATTTTTATCAGCTGGGATGCTGAGACAGCTAAGTTCTGGGGCTTTATAAATACGTAGGCCTTCATCGTACTGAAGCTGAGTCTCTTCAGCTGCAAGCCTCTGCTCATCTGGAATTCAAGAAGCTAGCATATCTGCACCTCAGTTTTGAGGTCAAACTCCTAACCATTGCCCACTGCACACTGGCAACAGATTTTTATGTAAAACACCCCAGCTAGAGCTGTTTTCATTCATACACTTTCAGAGAACATGTTACTTCTGATGCCTGCTGGAAAGCAAGGGTTAGATAGCCTGGTGGTAATAACATTTGCTTAAAGAGGAGGTCCAGAGTCAATTTCCTTGTCATCCTGAGAGAACTCAATCTCTATGAAGCAGCTTCATATGATTATGCAGAAAAGAAATCAAATCAAGGGAGGCACCTCTCAGCGAGGTGGGAATCTAGTCCCATCTCTCAAGACTCGCTCTGAATTCTGTCCCAAAACTAGTATAAAGTATGCACATGAGTCATAAGCAGGAATGGAAGGAGTTTGCTGGCCTTCCCTCTGGCAGAGGCTCCAGTTCAGCAGGAGCTTGCAAGGGTATCAGGAAATCAGTAGTGCCCCAGTGAAATATGCAAGCTCTGGCTTCCAGAATGCTGGGGGTGCCATTTCTCATGGGGATGTGGAAAGCAGCATCCACAACCACTGAAGTGGTGATGGGAGCTGGGAAAAGTGGAGTCTGGACCACCTGCAGGTCTCAGCGTTGGGCACTAGAGGCTGCTGTGCTGCAGGCAATTGCAGGTGCTTTTAGATGGGGAAAGAGCTCAGAGCAGATGCAGAAAGGCTGGCAATACAATTGCCTTCCTGCTCTGCTCATCATTTCAGAGTCTCTCCATGTTCAGGGACAACTCTAGAAGTAGACTTAATGAAGGTACTTGTTCCAGGCTGGGCTGTGAAATAGTAGTGGGTGTTACCAGAAAAGGGGATTTTAAAGGAGTGAAGTGTTACAGAAGTCTTCCAAGAGAGATGAAGGAACTGCTCGTGGCAGTGGAGAAAGACAGCACGTGCTCTGGATGATAGCAATCTCCAGAAGTGTGTGTATGTGATGGCATGGTGCTGGAAGAGGAGCACTACAGCATCCATACAGAAGAAAGCCAAGAAGATAACAGATGTAAAGAACTGAAGGGCAGAGTGGGGAACAGAGTTAAAGCAGAGACTGAATGGCAGAGGACAGCTCTAAAAATTTGGTGTGGTTCCCAAGACTCAGTTTTCACCCTGCTTATGGGCAAAGGTGGTGTTCAACATGAAGAAAACAGGCTTTGAAAACAAACAAGACCAATTCATTTAATTCAAAATTTCTTGGGTTTTTTTAGCATGCTTGTCATTTGAGGGATTTTAACTCATGATGTTGATGATAATACTGAAAAGTTAATTCAACTGTGAATTAATATGATTAGGTGTTACTACTGAAACACTCTAATCAGAATAGAAATGTTAGCTGTTTTTAAGAAGAAAAGTCCAAGAATCATTGACTATGTTCAGTTGTCTGTGACAAGAAAACAATATATTCATCCTATGCATTTTAGATAACCAGTGCACTCCTAAGAGTGGATCCCCAGTCAACCATAAATCTCCATCAAGTGCCTTGTCTACAGTATTACATAGTATTCCCTCTGGAAGAAAGCAGAAAAAAATTCCTGCAGCCCTCAAAGAAGTAAGTGTGTTGTTGGTCAAAAGTAATGTCTTGTTGGTATTATAGCATCATTATTAACCAGGAAAAAATAATGCCATATTTTAGCCATGTTCTGTAGAATCAGAAGTCGAAATTTGCCTGTAACAGGGGTTTAGGCCTTAGTAACTCTTGGCTTATGATTAGGAAGGTAGAGCTAAACTCTCTCTACCATCACTGGAATGGGAGGAAGTAATTTTTCTTCTGTAGCAATATGTGCTCTCCAGATGTATGTGGTCCTCGGTGTTTCACCTCTCTTGTCCTGCTGTGTCCAAGTTCCAACCCTAAGTATCTGCAGAAACCTTTCTTCCAGACCAGATAGATGGTGGCAGACAAAATCATTTTTCTTTCAGCCATCTGAGTTAACTAGCAACATAAACTTGACATCAGGCAGGAATTTGAGTCTTGTGACAGGACAGGGCTCTGGAGGTCTGCTTTCAAAAAAGCTGTACTGCAAAAACCTGGGCAGATGCACACAAACTATTTGGTTTGTTTGGTGTTTTGTTTTTTGTTGTTTTTTTTTCTCTCTTCAGGTTTCAGCAAATACAGAAGACTCTACAATGAGTGGCTACCTACACAGATCTAAGGGCAGTAAGAAACCATGGAAACATCTGTGGTTTGTTATCAAAAATAAGGTGCTATACACATATGCTGCTAGTGAGGTAAGAGACTACACATTAGAATTCAAATATCCAATAATACTGTCTTTGTAATGAAGTTGTGTGTGGTCTACAAACAAGCTATAAAAACAGATCAGCTTACAGTAACTGATCTGGTTGGTGGTACTAGCTACACTGTTTCTGATTCCAGACCTAGCTTTGAGTATCTCAGCACTGCACACCATTGCACAGTTGTAGCTATGTTCTGAGTCAGTTGAATACATGGGGGTCTGTTTGGATGCATCCCACTGGACTAGTGGGCAAAGCCAACATTAGAAAAAGCATCTTGAAGTATTTTGAATGCTTGGAAAATGAGCAAACTAAATCTCTCTACTTCTCCTCAAACTCTGATCTTCAGCTCAGAGTTATTATTTGATGTACAGTGCTGCAGTAGAAAAAAAAAATGCATCTTATCTACTGGCATTTTTTATTTAGAATGTGTAGTTCTATTGCAGTGTGGAAGAATCTCTAACCAATTTATATAAGTTCTGCACATTCCAGCATGTGCTGAGGGTGTAGTTTTATTGCATCTTATAATGTTTTGCAACATATATGGATGTATTGTAGCACTGGAAGATCTTGGATTTTGCTTTTTTTTGTATTATATGTTCTAGTTTGCTAATAGCTTTTCAGAGCAAAATATCCAAAGCATCTGTTTAAAGGTATTGCTATCCCTCACTTTCTTTCAAAATGTTAAGATCCAGCCTACCCTGACTGTATAAAGAATTCACCTTCTTCACCCCTGCACCACCCCTGCTCTGGTTATTTACTGGTTTATGCTCAGATTTGTTCCTCAGTTGTTCATGCTGTAGTGCCAACCTTTATTTTAGAACTTCTAAATGATGTCCAATCTAAATGATGGCAATAGTAAAAAAAACCCAACAACAATCAAGTAGTTCTAAAAATATCTTAAATACGTTTAAGTAATTACTTTTGCAAAAATTTGAAAAATTATTTTAGTTCATGTGTCTCTTCTGGCATTTGCAAAGGAGACTTTGGCAACTATGCAGAAAGGCATATTGGTTTGTAACATCACCTTTCATTTTCTTCTGCCTGGGCTTCCTGTGAGGTATCAACCTTTCATAGTAGTTTGTTTGCAGCTCACAATCACAAAATTGACTCTTGCCTATTTAAAATAAGGAATATCTGTCCTTATTTTTCATCTTGATTAGCCACTGCAGGAGACATTGTTAGAGAGTCTTAAGGGAAAAGATATGGGGTGGCCTTAGCCAGGAAACCCCCCTTGAGCTACTGACATTGGTTTCAAGTGATAAAGATTAGGGGTAAAAAGACCACTTTTTAGTGGTAGAAAGACCTAAGATAATAAAACAGATTGCTAAGCCTTACCTGCTTGTGTTCCAGTATTGAGCAATGTTGTTTTCACGGGATACTCTTGTTTCAGTGTGGAGGCAATTACCAAAGCCTTCACCTCATGTTTATGTACATGCATTGAATCAGTGTTTATTTACATTCTTTGTTTATTTTTGCTATTCAGAGGCACTGCAGGGCCCTGCCTAGTTACAAAATACTGGCTTGCAGTTTACCCAGGATGAAAATACTTTTTAATTTTCCTTTTAAAATTATTGTGCATTGTATTTATTAATTAAAAGACAAAAGTATTAAAAAATTAAGCAATTGGGATTAATGAGGAAGCAAATTGCCCCTTTAGCCAAGTTTTGAAATTAAGTTAAGGGAAGGTAAAAAGCTACAGCTTCTCATGCTACTCTTTCCTGGCCAACCACTTGGGAACACTCGGCAACTTATGTTTTTCCCTTTTCTGTTTATTTTCAGCAACGGAAAGCAAAGTAAGTTTGCCCATCAAAAGTATTTGGAGTGTGACTCCAGTACTTGAGAACATAATTTACATCCATAGCTCCTTTTAGGATACTCAGTGCAGCTAATAGCATCCCATATCCCTTTTAAGACGTGAGAACTTACTCCTAAGGTTGCTGGAGAGAGCACTGGGCTAGGTGGACCTTTGGGCTGCTGCAAGGTGGTAGTCAGTCATCTAAGCTGATCTTAAGAAGTCCTTACTAAGCAGAATAATGAGACTATGCAATGAAAGACAAGGTAGATATTACCAGGGAAATAAAAATAGGAACAGCAGTGTTGAAGTCTATGAGGTTTTGTTATTTCCTGTCCCCTGATTCATGCATGGAGACTATAAAAAGCAGCATTTTGTGCATGAGTGTTTGTAACAACTTGTTTGTTGTATAATCTGTTGCAATGGTATGTGCATGAGTAAAGTCTAAATGTATTCCTTAGTGTATCTAAAAAAAAAACTCTAAGTTTGTCTTGTTTGCTTTTTTTTCCCCTTAAAACAGGATGTGGCAGCATTAGAGAGCCAGCCTTTACTTGGATTCACAGTCAGTGAAGTCAAAGATGAAAACTCAGAGTCTAGAGTGTTCCATTTACTGCACAAAAACACTTTATTTTACATATTTAAAGCAGATGATCCCCATTCAGCTCAAAAGTAAGAAACTATTTGATTTCAATTCTGTTTCTTTTTTCTAGAAAATGTTTCAGAAGTCATGAATGTTAATATTCACAGATTAAGCATATGAACCTTTAAATTATTTAAACACAAGGTCTTAGTTTCATTAGGACTTCTGAAATGATTTAAAGGGAGAAAATGAATGTAGGAGAGTGGAAAAGTCTAAGATGCTACACACAAAATCTGGAAGTCTTTCTTTGATTTGGGGGAATATTTTGTCTTGCAGATGCACATAAATGTTTCCTTGTTAATTAAATACTATTCTTTTGTTTCCACTCTGCCCTCATTTGTGCTATATAAAATAAATCCAAGGCATTCAATAGCTTTGTTTTCCTATTCGGACAATGGCTTTTGTCATCACTAGGAAAACTTGAAATTGGACATACTCTATCTTACTGAGGCTAGAAATAACATTAAGCACTTTAAATGGTAAGCTTTCTCCAAGTATTTAATATCCTTAGGAGATTTATGCTGAAACTCCAGAATAAATGGTGCTCTGATAGCATTAGAAGATGAAACAACATGCAGTTGGCCTTCTTGCATCAGTGGACCCTGTTTTTTCCTGTTGAGGCCAAAGAACTATTTGGTATATTTGTCTCAGTGCAGTAATAAATTTTAACAGGTGTTTACTTGTTGATGAACTTTTAAATATGTTACAATTTCTTACTCCAGTATATGTTCAGGGCTTAAGCTGTTTATGAATGTATTGTACTTGTTTTCCAGTTTAGTTCTTTTTAATGAATGTACGGTAGTGGAAAATACAGAGAGCCCTAAACAGTAAGGGATAGAAGTTTGAGTTGTGTGTGCAGAGAGGCAAGAGCACTTCTACATGCTTAATGTGTTCATGCCAGAACCTTGAATTCAAAGAACTTGAACACAGTTACAAAGTTAAACACTTAAAGGCAAGGAGGAACCAACATTTGTGACTAACGTTTAGATACACTCTGAATACTATGACAGGTTTGAATTTCCATGATACAGGTAATTTTACAGTCTTTGTCTCATTCAGTTCTTGTAGGATTTTCACTAAGGAAAGAATTAATCAGTATGTGGGCCCTTAACTTTGCATGCACATAGTTCAGCCATCACTTGGGAGACAGAAGTAGTCCTTTTTTTTTTACTGTCTTTGTCAGCATAACATCAGAGTGCTTCAGAAACATTAATTTTTGCAGCATCCTTGAGAAGTTGAGGATGTTTATCACCCTCATAATCAAGTAGGAACAGAAACCACAGCTACAAGAGATAAAAGTATCTGGATATTAACTTTGAAGTTATAGCTTGAGACACCTTGGATCAGTTTTTGGGGACTTGCCCCCCTTTACATATACTTGTATTTTCGCAGCTATAACGTGCAGGGTATCTGTTAATATGTGATTGAATATGTGTGTGAATATGGGGGAAGTTTTGTCATCATCCAAAGGCACCATTCCATGTGCCATGTGGGTTCCTCCTTCACCCTCCCTAGTTCTTCACTGATACCCTTGTATCAGCTGCAAAAGCTGAGGGCATGGGTTATGCAGATGGCTCCCTTAGTTGTAATAGTGTCCTGATTCATCCCAGATCATGTTTGCAGTGAAATAAAAGAGTACTGGGATGTTTTTTAAAAGATACGTAATCATGTTATTAAAATTGGCAAAACCTCAGTATATCATACTTTTGGAGTGTTTGATTCCCTAGCTTTTGCTAGCTTATGCATGTAACTTCAGTATGGAAGAGGTATGGAACAAGCTACCATCTAGCCTTGTATGTTTGGACTCATTGGACAGAATTTTGGCATTTGCACTAACAGGCCAACTGGTACTGGAAGCATGATGTTATTTCTTGTGTGATTTCTACTTTTATCAGCAACTTCCTAACAGTATTTCATTTTCTAATAGGTGGATAGAAGCTTTTCAAGAAGGCACCATATTATAGCAGTGTCAGCATCATGTTCACGTATGGAGGCTTAGAGGAAAATGTCCAAGGATGGTGGTAGAAGAGAGGACAGCAGCTCTTCAAAGAAATGGAATCTTGCCCTTGCAACATACCCCAAATTGTATATTTGTCAGGAGTAGGAGTTGCATTTTTAGTGTAAGGTAATATTTTTATAACGAACTGTGTGTATTTCTGTGTTGATATCAAATGTGTTATTTATTAAATTCCAGTGTTTACTTTAATGGTCAGAATTTTGTAAGGTCTAAAGTGCCTGTTGTCTTCAGAATGGCAGGCAGTTAGTCAACCACCACAAAACCAATCTGTTGCAATTGTACAGTTCCTCATGATTTGTGTATAGGTCTTGAGTTGCTGCTGCTCACTTTGCAAGTGAGCAAGAGCAGATCAGAATAGGAATTTCAGAGGTCTTTGTTAGCTATGTCCAAATCCTTTCTGAGAATTTGGATCATATTACTGCTCCTTTCCTTGAATGGCAGTTGAAATCTTGCACCCCAGTACATTAAAACACTCCTGCAAATTCTGTATCACAGAATACAGAATTTGCAATTGCAAAGTACAGTTCAACTACTCAAAATGAGAACAGGGAAAAATATTCTACAAATAGACTTTGCAATCACAGACATAAGGCCCTAAAGCTTTTACAGTACTACAAATGCCAAAGAGTCTAAATGAGTTATATCCAAACAATTTCAGGATATATTTTATGTTTCTAATAGTAATTTAAAGCAGAATTAAAAACCCCCACAATCCTCATTGTACAGAGAAAAGACAAAATATCTTATAGGTTTCAAAACTTCATGTCAAATGAGTTCTGTACACAGTATGAAACACTGTATAACCTATTGTTCAAAGAACATTAAACAAATATGTACACCCCCCTCCCAAAATTTTAAACTATTGTATATTTAAATGTATTTAACTGGAATTGCCATACTGAGAAAACTCAGCGTTTTTAGTGCAGATGGCATTGCAATGTATACCATTCTTTTAAATACCTTTTGTTTACACTATGATTTGTTCTGTTTGACACTTCAAAATACAATTCAGTTTTAGGTGTTTGGTTGGGTTTTTTGTTTTGCTTTTTGTCATTATACCTCATTAGGAAATACTTACTGATGGTTCTGGTGCATTTATTCTATTTAACTTTTATTTTAACACTGTAATAGCATAAATGGAACTAGCACTATGAAAAACAGATGAAAAGAAGCCATTTTTGTGTCAGATGTGACGCATATGTAGCCAGTTCATTTTACTGTATGAAACACTTCTCAGTAGTCCTCTGAATCAAGCTAGTTGTAGTAAGCAGAATTAAGAGCAATTAACTTTAGTAGTTTGAATCACGTTAACAGCAATTGCCTCAAAAAGGAAAGATAATAGGTTGTAGAATAGTACTCATCACAAACCAAAAATGCTCTTATTCCCCTCAAATACCTCAAGATGAGGTCTAAGATACTAACATAGCTCTGAAGAAGCTTGATTTTCCAGAGCTTCTCATAAGTTAGTAGCAGATTTGGAAGGCTAATACTTAATATTAAGTATACAAGTGATTTCCTTGACTTCAAGCATTTCAGTAGAGTACCTTTCTGAATCAGGGACTTAAGGCTGTAGATCTGCCTTCCCTCATGAGCACCAGATATCTGACCAGGGAGTGTTTGAAATTCAGTGGGAGTCTGATCAAAGCCTTTGTTCTCTCTTTCCTTTTTTTTTTTGTTTTGTTTTAAATACAAACATGATAAATGAGTATTTTTCTCTGGTTATATATAAAGGTCTTTTAGTTAATATTCAAAACCAGCTGATAGATGAAGCCATGTGAGCTATTAGCATGTCACTTCAGGGTGATTTCTGATGTGGTTTTAACTGTATCCAATACAAAACTGATGCCAATGTAACACAGATGTGATGTTGCTTTTCCATTTGATATTATCAAAGGGAGGTGCTTCTTAATATTTTTCTAGAGACTGCACACCAACTAAGATAGAAAGCCACAAACTGGCAAATGGATCAGAAATTTGGCTAGGAGCGAGCTAATTTAATTTCAGTTTATGGTTTCATCTTGGTCTCCCTGCTGCAAAACAGAGCAATAAAAGTCAAAACACCTACTGAATAAGGTGTCCAAGTTCTGCCTCGTGTGGTGTCAAACTACCTCTCAAGGATTTGGTGCAGAGTGAGAAAATAGTTTCAAGTGTACTGTAAACCTCAGAGGACTTCTTCCAGAAGCAGCTGATCAATCAAAAAAATCTGTGAGAGAAATAGATTGGAATGGAGCCTTAAAAACAACAGTTACTATATTGCAGTCTGATTCTATGTGAAGTAAAATGTCTTTGTGAACATGTTTGAATATTTCTTTTCCTCTTTCTCTAGCACAAGGGCTTTGTTTCATATGAGGAACCCCCAACTAGGCATTTTCCTAACATTTTCAGGTGGCTGCTTTTCAAACTTACCCTAGTTCTCCAGCTCACCTCCCATTTTGATTCATTACCATCAAAAGTAAAGAATTCGACTGAACACTAAAACAAGATCAGAAGTTTTTAAACACCTGGCTACCTCTTCTTATCAGAATCTATAGTTAATAATTAATTTAAGACTGGTTAGTAGACTATAAGACAAACATTAGCATTGAATATTAGTTCTAGCATCTTTATTCTTGGATAAATAAATACTGAATTCTCTTTAACTTAAAACTATTTTTTGTGCCCAAAGGACTTAAAACCAATGGATAGCTGAGCAGCTGTGGAACACATTTTGCTAAACATTTGTGTGTGTGTGTCTGTGTGTAAACTTGATTACTCAATTATGTATATTACATGATAACAGACAAGGATGTTTGGAAAGACACATTGAATGCATTTGTTTGCCATAACTGCTGTCCCTTGTATTTACCATCTAAATAGGATTTTATTTGAATCAGCCCTAAATTGTACTGTCTGAATGAAAGAATAGAATCTTTATTTTGTAAATGAAAACAGTTTCAAGTTGTTGTAAATATTCCTGTGGATATGTATCATGTTTGTATAAATAAATTCACGTTAGTTGAGTTTGTGTCATTTTTTAAACTATTTGAGGGTTTATGTGTTAATAGTGTATTTATGGACTTTCAAATAGCAGATTTTGCCAGATTCTGTGCAGAATTATCATGCACGTGAGTCTCACTTCTCATTCCTACTATGTTTTGTCCTTTTGAACAGAAGACAGCCTTAAAAGGTAGGCTGTGTGCACAGGCTGACACAGATGCTGGGTCTAACCACCTGAAGCTTTAGTTTTAGCTATTTTTTCATAGAATTATAGGATGTTTTGGGTTGGAAAAAGACCTTTAAGATCAAGTCCAATCATGAACCTATCACAGCCTAGTCCACTTCTAAACCACAGCCCTAAGCACCACATCTGATCTTTTAAATACCTCCAGGGATGGTTCTCCACCACTTGCCTGGCAGCCTGTGCTAATGCTTGATAACCCTTTTGGTTAAGAAAGTTTTCCTGACGTCTAATCTAATCTTTCTTGGTGCAATTTGAGGCTGTTTCCTCTTGTCCTACCTATTGTTACTTGGTAAAAGAGACTGACACTCAGCTCGCTACAACCTCCTTTCAGGTAGTTGCAAAAAGCAGGAAGGTCTCCCCTGAGCTTTGTTTTTCTCCAGGAGAAACCACCAGTTCTCCCAGCTGCTGCTGGGGAAGGCCAGGCAAGCAACTGGTGCATCCAGGGAGCTGCTGTTTTTCTCTTGCTGTCACAGGCATGCCCTTGGCAAAGAAAGCTTCCTAAGAAACCATCATGTTAAGGAATGAAGGGAGTTATGTCTATATGAATGTCAAGTGAAAGGTGTTAAATTAATAAATCCTTCTGCAAAATCCAGTTCTGCTGTATCAAAGTATGCCTGAACCATGGTTTCTGTTGGCAGAAGTGTTTTAGCAGGATCTGTAAGGGAGAGATTTTTCCGTCAGGGTGGTTATGCTGCCTCCTTGTACTTCTCTGACACATGTTTGAAAGCAGTTTTTCGATAACTTGAGGTAAGAGCATAAAGGGTTTTGCTTCTCTGCATGTTTCTGATAGGGATGTGTCTCTTTTAATCCTGGCTCACACAGCTTCATGGACATGCCTTTGTAACAGATCAAGTATGAATTAGGTCACTTGCTATAAAAAAATAATCAAAATCTGTTTTATTGGTTACAGTGACATTTTTGCTCTATTGAGGATGTCAGAATACTTGTCTGAAATAAGCTTTGGTGCAAATTCCTTGGTATTTGTTAAATTAAACTGCAAAAACCTTCATTTAGAAAGTGGATGTGCAGCTCAGGCTAGTTTGGGAAGTGGCAAGTACTGTAAATTGAGAATGCTGGAACATTTAACACTTTCAGGAAATGCTTAGCAAGTTAATTGCTCCAATTCAAAAATTCTTCATAAGGTTCATTTACATTTGGCTTTTGGGAATGCATTTGATCAAAAATGACTGAACTAGTGATCTTGAGCTAGCGAAGCTAAGCTGCAAGCACAGCTGTGGGACTGGGGGTGGGAAGGAAAGCGGTAAAGGAATTGGCAAGATAAGAGCATGAATGATTTTTTTGATGTTAACACATAAATTGCTTGTATTCTTCAGTTTTTTTTTCATATCTCTGGTTCTCAGATATGGATGCTTATGTCATCTAATTCTAATTGCATAAAAAGGTTTAAATGAATTTTAGATAATGAAATTTTGCATATAGCCTTGGTGGCCTAAATGACCTTGAAGTTCCCAGTGGTCTCTAACCACTGCTTGACAGCCTTTGTTGAATAGATGGAAGAGGAAGGGGGGGGAAAGGGACATTTAAAAAGCTTACTTAAAATCAAAGTCACTAAAATAATTAGCATTAAGTAATTAGCTAACAGAACTTTGGCACTAACAAGTGCTGAGACACAGCCAGGAGGGCAGTTGTTTCTTTGGCACTGCTTTGAAGTTCCACTCAGGCAGGGTGTGCACTCATTAGCAGCCAGGCTCTCATTGCCTTTTCCAAACTCTGCTCAGAGCAGTGTTGGCATCTAAGGAGGTAATTTGCTGTGGCTATGTTGGCACAGAAAGGCACTGCTGGTTGAACTGCTACAGCACCCGTGAGGGTGGCTCACAGTGTGATGATGTGGTTTACGTCTTTGGAAGCTGTGGCCAGCAGGACTATAGAAGTGATTGTCCCCCTGTACATGACAATGGTGAGGCCACACCTTGAATACTGGGTTCAGTTTTGGGCCCCTCACTACAAGAAAGATACTAAGTTGCTGGTGCATATCCAGAGAAGAACAAAAAAGCTAGTGAAGTGCCTAGAATAAAAGGAAGCTCAGGGGAGACCTTATCACTCTCTACAACTAACTGAAAGGAGGTTGTAGCAAGGTGGGGGTTTGTCTCTTCTCCCAGGTAACAAGTGATAGGACAAGAAGTAATGACTTCAAGCTGTGGCAGGGGAGACTTAGATATTAGGAAGAATTTCTTACCCAAAAACGTTATCAAGCATTGAAACAGGCTGCCCAGGGAAGAGGTGGAGTCATCATCCTTGGAAGCATTCAGAAAAGATGTAGATGGGGTATTTGGGGATACGGCTTAGTAGCGAGTCATTATTTGCACATTTCAAACCAAATCTGCAAGTGTCACCTGTGTATTTACTTCAATGGGAAGAAGCACACGCTTTGTGCTTGTGGTGCTGAAAGCGGGGGGTTGGAGACTGGAATTGTCCCCTTGATGGGCACAACAATGCCCGGAAGGGCTATTAGAACGACTGGAGGCAGTCACGTTCTCCCATTTATGAGGAAGCTTCACCTACGGGCGCCCCCTCCCAAGGAGCGCTTTCCTCAGAGCCTGTAGCGCTCCCACCTGCCCACGGCACCTCAGCTCTCGGTGCTCGCTACGCTAGAGAGCGCCGCCGCCAGGGCGGACAAAAGGCCGTAGCCCCCGTACTTCTGCAGCCCTGTCCTCGGGCACCCTTAACGACCGCCGGAAGGGCGGGGAAGGTGAGGAGCCACCCCCCCCCTCCGAGCCCCGCCCCGGCCAGACCCTCCCCGTGAAGCGGCCGGGCGCGCGCGCAGGCGCAGCCGCCGCGGCGGGGCGGGGCGGTGCCAAGGGGGGCTGAGCGGTGCCGAGGGGGCGGGGGCACGACCTCTGCCCTCCGGGACCCGGAGCCGCTGCCGCCGCCAAATAAACCCGCCGGAGAGGCCTGCCAGGTAAGCAGTTACCCGGGTAGTGGATGCGGCTTGTTGGGGCGGTGGTGGCCGCGAGCTAACGGTGCGGGTCGGCACGGCTGCCGGCTTGCCGTCTCCGCGGATCATGGCAGGGCGCCTCCCGTCCCGTCCTGCCTCAGGCCTTGGCGCGCCCGCGGGCGGCCCCGCGCCCCCCGACCTTTCACCTACAGGAACCGCTTGCACCGCCCGCCGCCCCGCATCCGGGCGGTGCCGGCTGCTGCTTCCCGCCGGCGCAGCGGGGTCCAGCCCCTCCTGCTGGGG
>VWZO01020260.1:627842-784640 GCA_013396975.1 Bucco capensis | reverse complement strand
GAGAAGGAGCCGCTGGGGGAGGCGGCGGCGGGCGATGCCACCCTCGTGCTGGGCTCCGGCCCCCCCCACCCCTCGTCTCTGCTCTGCGCAGCCATTTTGTGCGGGGCGCAGCTCTGCGGCCCTGCTGGTCGCGGCAGAGGGCGAGACCTGGAGCTGGCTTGCCACCCCTTTCTTCCCTTTCTCTGCACTGCCTCGCCGCAGCCTCACGAAGCCCCCTGGGGAGGGGAGAGGCGAGGGCAGCCTACCGGAGGGGGTGGGAGTGGGCTAGGGAGGGGATGTCTCTGGGCTGGAGCTTGTCGCCGCTCCACTTCTTCCCACCCCGCGGCCTCTGTGCGCGGCCTCCGACCTCCTGAGGGAGTGACCATGCTCCCTTTCCACCACCCCGCCACAGCCATCAGCCCACCGGTTCGTTCTTCTCAGATATCGCTGCGGCTGTCTGAGTTTATTTAGGTCTCTGTAGTATGTCCTGCATAACCCCTAGTATTATTTTCGTTGGCGCATATAATCCGGTCGCTGTTCCCTATTTTGTCCCCGTGGGTGGGGTTTTAATTCTAAGCTGGATTCTTCCATTTTTCGGTGCTGCAGGTTATTGCCCTAAATATAAAAAGCATAACCCTGTGTCACAGGATGAACTTAAATTGGCACGTTGCAGAGGGAGAGGAGATAGCATGTGTTGTGCAATAAACTTACAGAACAGGGAAAAAAAAGCCCTTTGTTAGTGATTTTACTATAAAATCAGTGTGGGGACATCGTTCCTGGGAAACTGTTAGGTATTCTTCATGTGTGAAATCTCTAAAGCTACTGCTATCAGCCATCAGCAAGGTGCAATTTGGAAAGTGGTGTGGTAGGAAGAACTGCATCCTGAGCTATCATAGAATAATATGATGGCAAAAAAAATCAGTTTTCTGTATGACAGCTTTCTGGTTTTGCAATCAGCATTGTAAAAGTGGAAATACAAGTATCAAGGAGAGGTAAAACATCACATTAATGTGCTGGATAAGGCAGTGTTCACCTAGTGAATCATTCTTCTGCACTTACGAATTTTGGATGCCTTTTTCTGTAACAGCATTTCTACCTGATGATAATTCTATAACTATTCCCCCTCTGCACCTCATTATTCCATGGTAGCCAGTTATGACATGGAGATGTCCAACAGAGCATTTGGCTGAGAGCTTGCTCCTCACTGTACAGCTTTACTCAGGGATACTTATTTGAGGGAACTCTTTAAGATCTGGGAAGTACTTGACTGCTGCTGTCTGTTGCTCTTTATCCAGAGACACTGCAGGCCCTCATTTATCCCTGGGCTAAGTATGATGGTGGTCACCTTTGTGTGTGCACATGGATGCTAATGTAAGGAACATTACATTACATTGTCCTCAAGGGCTTCTGTAGTTCATGCAGACTGCACTAGCTCTGTCCATAGACACTGCTTACTAAGTCAGTTGCATTCTGCAAGATCAATATGCTTATTACAGAGAGTTCACAGTAGATAAATGAACTAGCTTTAACTTTTCCTCTCAATTCTTACTAATACTTCTGGTTTTCTTGCTGTCTGTATTTTCTTGTGAAATGTTGTATTGGAGGGAACAAATTTGATGGGAGTTCTGTTATGTTTTGTAGCCATAGCCCAGGCTAGATTGTGGGATAGGTTTGAAGTTTGAGGTTTGGGTTGGTGGGGATTTTTTTGTTTGTTTCTTTCTTTCTTTCTTTGTTGCATTTTTTCCTCTTAATGCTTACCTTGATTTTTCTGGTCAAGTTTCATAGCCTCTGAAGACAAAGACCTAAGCAATGTGAGTAACTCTGAACGTGACGTTGCTTTGGGAGAAAGGAGGTTGGACCAGATGACCTACAGAAATACCTTTCAGCATGCGTTATATCATGATTGTATTCAGTTATTAAAGTTGGGGATGGGGACATGGGGAACAAAAAAGACAAACAAAGCCCTGCTGTTACTGTAGCATGCAGTTAAATTGTTCACATTCAAAATATAATTCCAGAATGCTTAAAGCTAATATGCTAGTCCAGTGAAAACTGGCTTTCATCTGTAATGTGAAATCTAAATATTTACACTGGAAAGATTAGTTTGCTTGTTCCCTTGTGCTGGTACTCAGTTTTTGTTTTGCTTTATTGTGTGCTCATTGTATTATGCAATTAAAGTTTGTGCTGCCAGTGAAATTGCTGGAGTTTCCTTACAGTTCGTGAAGTAAAGCAGTGTCCCTGAAGAAAGTAACCTATGTCTGGGTGAAAAAACCCAGCAGTAGGAGCTTTACTGTGTATAAGCACTATAAGGTGTCAAATCTTTCACTTGTACGTTTGTTCTGCTGGCAAAGTGTGGCTCTCAGCTGGCAGTGCTGCAGCTGGCAGAGGATGTGTGCACCTCTCCTGCTTCTGCAGCCATCATGGCTTAAGCAGTTCTAATAGTAAGCTTTGCTAACCTGAATTTTGGTTGATGCTGGTCAGGGAGCTCTCGTGAGTATCTGCATTCCCAGAGCTGTGAGGGCATTAACATCCACTGTGAGGAAGTGGTGAGCAGCTGGGGTGGGTGTGGGGGCTGCAGGCTCTGGCTGGCACAGCTGTCTGCCTGCACTGCTTTTGTCACGCACAGGCTGCAGCGTGCATCCCAACAGTGACCATCAGGGAAGCGAAACAATACTTAAGTTGCTTTCTGGTAAACTTACATTTTTTTCCTTTTATTTTTTTCAAGCTGCTTTAAACGTATCTGTACATTATAAGCATAAAGTAAACTGCTGCAAAGCAATTTCATCAGTGTGATAATGATGGATAACCAATTGCAAACATACAGTTAATCTAATTCTCACTCTAATGTGTGCAGACCTGCCCCTATTAGCCTGCAGCCAGCAGCTTTTGATTCAAGAGATTACTGTATTTGTTAGTCCTCACCAAACTCTTAAATCAACAAAGGGTTTCCATTCTGATAGAATAATCAAACTCTTAGTTTCTAATTCTCTGAGACTGAAAGGTTGCTTGTGCTTTCTCAGTGAGCCCCAAGTATCTCATGATGCAGTGCTGCAAATTTTGTAATTAATTAAGTTCCTTCCTGAAAATCATGATCAAAGAATTGCCTTTCTGTATCAGTATTTAGATTAATTTTGTGGGTTAGGCCAGACCTTCTCTGATAGGCTGTTCAAATTTGTTTAAGTAACTTTTGTTCAACTTGCTAGTAAGACAGGCTGAGCTAAGCTAAATACTTGACTTTTTAGGAATTTAAACCAGAAACTTGGAAAACACCCACTGCCAAACCTAAAGCCAAACCCTCTACTATTGTCGTATCAGCTGTGATTAATGGTTATTTTATTCCAAATACGTTGAGGTTGCTGTTTATAGCTTAGCAGTGACTTTGTGGAGTGAAAATTGCCAGATTTGATTTGGTAATTTGGTAATATGTTTCCTGTGACATATTACAGTGTGTCAACATGACTTAGTGCTTTCACTCTTGACTGACTTAATCTGAATATTTTTTCCAGAGTGCTTTACATACATGCTTATAAGAATTAAAAACAAACAAACAAACAAAAAAACAAACCAGAGAAGAGATGGGTGATGTTATTTATAAAAAGATATTTTTATCTGAAACGATGTCAACACTAATTTACTGGAAGGATGTGTGTGACACTCAGGGGATTCTTTTCCTGAAGGAAGTTTCTGTGGATATAAGCATGTGCAGGCTGTAAGGGAAGAGTTAGTAGTAGTACTGTTGAATAGGCTTGCAAGTTCCTTCCATAGTGCACCTTAGTGTTTCAGCTACCTCATCTGTGGCTGTAATTCAGTAAATGCTGAGTACTCCAAGCATTCATCTCACACCACACCTATATGGGAAATTTGGTGTTGTACATAAGCTGGTGTAACAATATGGGCTTTTTCCAAAAGGAATGGTCTTATTTCTGCTTCTACCTGCTTTTCTGTTATGTGTAGCAACTGTTAGCTGCAGGGTCAATAAATTTGGAAGGTGAGCTCACCTTACAGCTATACAACCATGAGGTCAAATGCAGAGGATGACAAAGCTGTCAGCCAGGAGTAGGACTGTATCTTTGTGAAAGACTGCAGTTATCCTGTAGTAAATGCAATGCCTCAGTGTGTTCAGAAGGAAGGGTTTGTACTTGTTATGCTGTGTTAACATAATCTGTGTGTGCCAGGTTAGAGAACAGACCTGTCTGAACCTAATCCAGGAAAGGGGAAAATATTCAGTCAGATGAATTTAATGATCTGGTTCATTGTGCAGCTTCATCTCTGGTGCAGGGAGCCAGTTTGGGATTTCTTTCTTCCTATAACCAGTGCAGGGTTTTGCAAGCTTCAGGTGGAGATGCAGGCTGTGGGTGACTTTACACAGAGCAGCTTGACATGATTAAATTGCTTTTTACCCAGCTCTGCTGTGTAGCCAGTGCTCATATTAGTGGACTCATCTTGCAGGCAGCCCTCTTGTCTTTCCTCCTCCGTTCTTTCCCCGTTGTTTGGAGGGCTGGTGAGTTCAATGAGCTCTGTAGCTGTTCAGGCAGGTTCTAGAGATGGCATGATAAAAGCTATGCGAGCCCAGGGCTAAAAGTGACATTGTCCCTTTGGTGACCCAGACACTAACAATGACTCGGCAATCTCCTGAAAATTTA
The DNA here is from genome assembly GCA_013396975.1 of Bucco capensis. Classification (NCBI taxonomy): domain Eukaryota; kingdom Metazoa; phylum Chordata; class Aves; order Piciformes; family Bucconidae; genus Bucco; species Bucco capensis. The sequence continues at coordinate 780,018 of VWZO01020260.1, read as the reverse complement.
TCCTAGCAGTTCTGTTTTCTCACCTCTCCTTCCACTGTAGCACTTGCTTACATGAAAAAGCAGTGAGAGTAATGATTCTAAATTAATTGCACTGGCATGCCTGCAAATGCAGCTTTTTCTCTATTGCTCTGTGCCTTTTAATTATTCCCTGAACACTTTCACAAGCATCTCATCTTTTCTTGCTTGCCTGCAGGATTAGTTGCTTCAGTTTGCTGTTTTTACCTGTCTCTTACAGATGTACTCTAAGTCTTGATGTCATGCAAATTTAATAAACAGTATCTAACTACATGTCAAGAGTCACATAAATATTCCATAGTTCATTGGTAAAGAGAATGTTACTCAAGTCTGCCAGCTGTTCTATCATCTTGAGCAATATGGCTTATAGAACAATAATGCAAGAACAGCTCATTTAGCTTGTTGTGTTCATTGAACTTTTCTTGTATGAAGTACTGAGCAAAGTAGCATTTCACAAATGTATTTGGATTCCTTGGCATAATTTATTATCTATAAAGCATTGCAGAATACTGTTCTGAAGTATAAAGAAATCTTAATGCTTTAAACAAGTAACAGAACCCACAAACTAGCACTTTCAATCACAGAGGGATTATGAAGTGCTTTCTATTTTATGTGTAGATCTTTATTAAACAAGTTTGGCATAGATGATGCTGAATCTTTATTAGTACATGATGAGTTTGAGAATGGAAATGAGGACTAGTTTCCATTTTAAGGTACAGAACAGCCTGGTATGATGCCCTTGAGCTAAAGTAGTTTATTTTAGTTCACTTTCTGAGAGCTGTTGAAATCACTACTGAAGCAGTGCGACTACAGAGAGAGATTAGGATAGTTTCTTCTAAGAGGGGGTACTTTTCTGGATAGCTTTCCATTATATTAACTTTTTGAGCCTTACTGAAAAGTCATGTTGATCTACCTGTATTTGTCTTTACTGTGATACAAGAACAGAATGTTCCTGTTAACTTCTAGTTAATGTTCCTGTACCAGAAAAGTATCTAGAAAGTTCTTGGGTAACTTCATTAGTTTAAATGTGCATCTGATCTTCTACAGGTGGATATAATCTAGGAAAGACCCCTATGTTAACACCATTAAAGCTGCATAACTTGTCCCTGGAGAATGGTGTGAGTTCAATATTGATGTCTTCTGTGTATAACTGTACTAGTGGATAGGTTAGTGCTTCTGATTATTGACCCTCAAATTTGGTGGCTGTTACTGTGGGGATGTTTCCTGACCCATTTCAGTTGAAGTAATCCAAAGTCAATTTAAAATTTAGTCTTTCCTAAGTTATTTTGACTAAAACTTTGGGAAAACTCTAGCACATAAAAACTGAGAAAGAAGTAGAATGGTTGGGGTTAGTGCAAGCTAATGAAGGTTCAGAGTTGGATTGTCTTAGTGTGTAGTCAACACCACCACAGCTTGATCAGGGTGAGCAGGAGCTGCCCAGGAATGAACTGTAACTCTGTTCAAACTGCCTTTGAAACTGTGCCCTAACTCTACAAATAAAGCGGTTTCTGCACGTTCAGTTTCTTGAACATTATGGGTATCCCAGTGCCAGCACAAGAAGAGATGAAATAATAAAGCAAAAATGGGGAATGTGATAGGAATGCCTGTTTCAGCTAGTTATTTCAGCAGTGGAACTGTTGCGTGAAACACTGCCTGAAAGTTTATCATTTAAACATTGAAGTTGGTGATTATTTTTCCACAAGTATCCATCCTCTTCAGAGCAAAGTCACATGTTTTGTTATTGGAGGTAATTGAAGTTAAGGCATTTCACTCTAGACTACCATTGTTAGAAATGCTGGAGTTGGCAGTTGGAGTTTTCCCTGGTGGTTTGGGATCACCAAGTTAAAGCAAAAACACACAAAGGAACCTACTACTGAATATTTATGTAACTTGAAATTGCATGTAATTAGTCTGTAAATTCTTATCAATAGTACTCATTTAATTTCACATTATAAAAAAGAATAGAAAACATCAGGGGGTAATTCTCTAAAATGTATTACTTTTTCATTATATGTAATTACAAGTCACTGTTTACAAAGAAAGTGTTCATGGTGCATGAAGTTTTGCAGCAGCATGGGCCATAGCTTCTGTTATGCCATGTCAAGTAAACGAAGGAGGAACCTGGTTTTCATTAACCTTTATTTTAGGATGTAGTTGAGCATGACATTTGCCAGTGTTAGAGACACTAATCATTAACAGTTTTGTTGTGTTTTGTTTTGTTTTTTTTAGAGTCCATGGAAATTCCAGGTCCTCAGGCCAAAATTAAGAATTCTGCTTTTAAGAGTTCTGATACACAATCAAGGACCTTAGTGCGACTCCTGACAGTTAGCACTCCTAGCTGTCATCCACCTGTAATGCACAGATGACTAAGGTGCTGTAGAGGCAGTTGAAATGCTAAAGACAAACTTCAGAATAATGGATTACTCTGGTGATTCAGGAACCAGTTCAGAAGTAGCTCATCCACATGCACACTTCAAGGAAGAATATGAGGTTGAGGATTAATTTAGTAGGGCTGTGCTGCCTGTCTTTAAAAGTGCTGTTGAAGTCTGACCAGTGTTTCAGACCGGGTGCCTGCTCCTGAGAATATGAATCAGTGCTTTACCCACTGGCAAGAGCCACTGTGAGACTGACTGCTAAGGAGTATTAAGTTGCCAGTTGTTCTTTTGTACACAAAGGAATTTCGTCTGTGAAGCGAATCCAGCATAAGATCATCATAATCAGTGTAACTTCACAGAACAGGCCTGATGTACATTGGTCTTAAGAAATCACTGTGTTAATAAAAAAATATTTGTATAACTCACCAGAGGGATATATTGGCAACATTCATCATGCTCACGAGAGAGATTTTCACAGACAGGTGTTAGGACCAATACAGAACTGTGCCATAACCAGTACAAACCCTCCTCATGCTATTGGTGAGGATTTGTCAGTATGGCAAAGAACAAGTCCAACATCTCAAAGTTGAGGCACTATTTAGTTCTGTGTTGAGACTTGAAAAGGTCAATATCTGTTAACTGGAGGACTAAAACCTCCTAAGAAATTGAAATGTCTGTGCTGAAGAATACTTCTACTAAAAAATATGACAGTTAGCTTTAAATCAGCTCCTGTGTGTGAAACTTCTATACCTGCACTGCTTTCCTTGCATTGTCTTTGAAAGTAGCTTTGAGTATTAAGGTTCTCATGATTAGAAAACAATAGCCTTCCTAGAAATAGGAGGTGAGGCAAGAAGATAGATCCCTGTCATTCTTCTTATTGTACAGTACTTTACCTTATGGACCAGAAGTCTCTGCTAGGCCACTTCACCATCCTAAGTGTTGCCTGTTTTGTCCTATGGCTGTGTGTTGCATTTTTTCATCCTGTGTTTCTTGTTTCCTCACCAGGTTCATCTATAAGATCCAAAAATAAGTGTGTCTAATCTCCAAGGCTCATCTGGCAACAATTTATAGAGCTGTGGGAAAGTATGGGAGACTTCAGATGACTTAAGATGATATAAATTGCTGCTGCTGTGGAAAGGTGTGATCTACAGTTCCCTCCTACCACTGGTACAGCAGTGGTGTTTGCATGGTAATATAGCAAGTGCAAGTCATTCATTGGGCTGAGAACTGTCACAGACCAAAATGAAACTTTGCTGATGGCCATGAAGTCACAGATGTAGCAGTGCTGGCACTGGGGAGAGAGAGAGGCTGTAAACTCAGGCCAAGAGATGAGTTAGGGCTAGCCCTTTTGGTGACAGAATAGGTTTGATTAAGGTAATAACAAGTTTGCCACATTAAAAAGACCTTTCTTCCTTATTAAGACAAAGTACTTGTAGAAATCAGATCTCTCCTATCTTTTGCTTACTGGAGTTTGTGGCAAAAACTTTAATGTATTGATATGTTAAAGTAATTGTACAGCAGATAACATTAAAGAGAATCTTTAATTCTAATTTTGGACTGACACAGGTATGATAGGTAAAGAATTTTTTTTAAATTCTTCGTGTCTGAGTCAGATTTTGCCTTCTGTGCAAGTTCAGTATTCATCTGCAAGCTTTTACTAGATGAACAATAAATAAGCTTTTCACTGTATTGTATTGTTCATTTCCGTGTGCTGCTGAGTTGGTGCAACAGAGCTATAGCAGTAATAATTAGTATTCTTGTTGGAAAATGCGAATTCTGCAGGCAGAAACACTAGGTGTTTTACAAAGGCATAAATTAAAGTAGCCATATGCTCTGTTAGTAAATAGAACTAAAGTTGATACCATTTTTCTGATAGGGTAATTGATATTGATGTAGTCTAGTTTCTTTGGGAAAACTAATGTAGAAAATGCTAGAGACAGTAATTACAGAATGGAAGATGCTGCTGCTGTCTCAAAAGGCTGCCCTAAAGGAACATGTATTCTCCATAAAATCAATTTCAGCTACTCAAAATCAGCTTTCTTGTGCATATTCAGTGAAGTAAAGCTTTAAAATTAGTTTTATTGTGTCCTTGAAAATATCTGGAGAGTAGACCTCTATGGAGGCACTTAACAGATTTTGCAGATCAAACTGTTTTCAAAATATTAAGGATTTGTTGTAATTGCAATCGACTCTTGGTGTTTTGGTAGATAAGAAAATAGTACATTTTTGAGTTGTCAGGAGGTCTCTAGTCCAAATCCTCACTCAAAGCATGATCAGCTCTGAGATCAGACTAGAATTTCAGCATTTTACTTCGTTTGGTCTTAATTTTTTGCAAAATATCATCATGCCCACAGTAGTTGTGATATGTCAGATTGTCGCAAAACAGGAAGATCTTCCTCCAAAATAGCTTCACAAAAAGTACATCTCTCTTGTATATCTGTCTTACTAAATAGTTCCCTAATTTGCTTTTAAGGTGTTAAGCTTTTATTTTTAGCTTTTTTTCTTTTTTTTTTTTTTTTGCATGAAATAGTGCTAATTTTTGTCACTGTGTGTGTAAGCCATGCAATATTTTGTTTATAGTAAGCATTTTATTTAAAAGAAAACAACATCTGGTAGACTATGTTGGCTGATTTAAAAGTGCTCTTACGATACTGATTGTGCTGCAGCTCGCTACAAGTAGAAGTGAGTTAGGGTACAGGAGCAAGCAAGGGTGCTGGAATTTATTAGATCTTCTATGGAGACAATGTTTTCAACATAAGCTTCAGTCTCATAAGTTTTATGTGTACACCTATCATTTTTTGTCTTAACTAACAATGCAGCGTGCTGGTAGGTGATCAAGAATGGTCTACAGTGCCCAAATACTTCCACGCATCAATCAGGGTTCAGTGCACCACTATGCACACTTCCAAGGCCTGCAGTTCTTGCCCTAGTCTAAAGAGATCTTTCCAGTTCTAAGAGCAGAATGAGTTTCAAAATGAGTTAACATTTGCATAGTTGATTGGGAAAGTTTAGAGATCACTGGGATTGGAAGTAGTTCCTAGGAGTTCTAGCAGTTAAAGCATGAAAACCAACTAGCTATAGATATAGTCTTTCTACTTGCTTTTATTAGCATTCTAAATTATTGTGAACTTACCCAGCACTATTCCTGTTTATTAAGCGAATAAATAAATATTTTATGCCATGTAAAAAATCCTTTTTACTGACACCATTTATTATGTTAATACAGGAACATGTGTGTTGGTTTTAAGCATCTTTACAACTTTGTCTGCCATGAAGAGGCTGTATAACCTCAGTATGTTGCATATGTCAAACAAAGCAAACTTAGTACATAGACAAATTCTTTAGTGTAAGAATACTGTCTTTGTTCATGTAAGAAGTAGGTATGACAGCAGTTTTAATTCAGCTTTTGACAGGAAAATTGTTTATGGTGCTTCATAATTAGTATATGTTCCTCTATAGAATGGCTTAGTGCACATTTGTAAATTGATACCCAAACAAAGAAGGCACAAATCTGAATCCTTTATATTACATTAATGTAGTAGTGTCTGTTAAATCCTACACAATTCTTCTTATGAAGACTTGGACTCATGCTGTAACTACAATGTTGATAACATGAGCATCTTTTCTGCTTCCCAAGCAGTGCCTCCTATTAATTACAAAACTGACCTTCAAGCACACCTGTTAATACTAAAAAAAATCAGTATGAGTCCAGAAGAAGTTAAATTTCCTGCCCTTAATTAACAAAACCAGTGCTGTTCCAGTTTTCAAGATGTTAGTTATTTCCCTGCTAATGTCATGGTCAGTAATACACTTCTCACAGGGAGTTTATTATCTGCTATTTGGGAAAGCAGAGGAGGAAAATGATTTTGAGTAAAAAGATGCAGAAGTTTACAAAAAGAAAATAGATTCATAGTATGATTCTGCAGCGATGTCATTTTCAGAGAACTATGAATATGCTTTATTTATGTAAACCATATTTTCCCCAAATTATTTTTACTTTTGAGGCTATAGATGTTAAGCATCTTCTTTCCTTTCTTTGACAGGAAATTCTGGTGATTAAAGATCATGGCAACCATAGAGGAACTGGCCCATCAAATTATTGAACAGCAAATGGGAGAGGTACATAAATTTTGAGTCCTATTTAAGAGACATTGAATAATAAAATGTACAGACTGATATGTAAAAAAGCTAAATCACAAGAGAAAAGACATCCATAGAAAAACTTATTAGAAGAACTTATGACATCCATTTTCAAGTTAGGCTGCAAAGTCTTTTTTGCCAAAGTTTGCCACACAGAAATGAAGCTCAGGAAAACACAGCAGTGTTTCCAGTATGTGACTAGCTGTTCAGGCTCTACTTTTTGGGCCTGTAGTGGTCTTCAGAGAGCTGTCTGGTTGTGCAATTCCTTTTCTCACTTTCAGTTATGAAATTTACAATCAAGGAATTGTCAGCATGTGACTTTTGCTTTCCAATCAAGCAGTTACTTCGGTTGTCATTTTTCTAGTAAAGGTTTGCCATGCTCTTCACTGTGAAATATTTGTTGGTGTTTGGTATAAGTCAACAAGAAGCTTGAACTCTTGTTTCTGCTTATTTCTGGTTTTCATTTTCTGTAACCTGTATGCAGAATCTGTTTCCTGCAGCCAGAGAATTTCCAGAGATGCAGGCTAGTACAGACTAGTCAAAGCTAGCTTAAGTGTACCTCCCACACAGAAAAGCCAATGGTGTGGTGAACCTCTGTGAGGGTTGTTTCTCAATTTCATAATGTGATTCCATGGGATGCTTAGCTGACTTAGTTTCTCAGTGCCGTGGAAGAGGGAAGGTCCTTTTTCTGTTTCTTACTTAATTTCCATGCTAACAAGCAGCTAACCCAGCCAAAACAAGTGGAAGGTTTTCTGCTGAGCTGGTGTATTGAGTAGGGTTTGGGAAGGCTCTAATGAGTACCAGAGCCAGCATAAAGGAGATGGCTGATAGCCAAAGCAAGGCAGGGGAGAAGACAGAGGCGTGGAGATGCGACACTGCAGAGACCTGTCAGCTCTTTCTGTTCATGGTGGAAGTGCAGACTTACAACTCTCCTGGATATCATTCTGTCAGCACTGTAGATTAGGATTTGCCCTTTAGCAAGATTTTACTGAGCCTGGGACAGTCACATTTTATTCGGCAGCAATGCAGCTTAAGCAGTCTCCAGTCCTCAGCTACATACTCTCACGCTATGCTAGTCTTGCTTATGTAAGCTCTCTGTGTCATTGTGTGCTGGACAAAACTGGGGTGGGAAATACAGGGTAGTGGAGGAAGGTCTTCTCCCTCCCTATTGAGGTTGGGTCCCTTCTCTGGCAGAAGGTGAAAGCATCACCTCAGGCAGTGCAAAGTGGTGCTCTGTAAGCCAAAATCACTGCCAAAGGTGCATGCCATGCACGAGTGCACTGCCTGAAAGTTGGAGGCGGCAAGGAAGGGAACTTAAGCAGTATTTTCACTAGTACTTGGAATTCTCTTGAATATTGAAGTAGTTTTAACTGGATTTACAAGAAAAATTTACATGAGTAGAACATGAAAGGAAGAAGACAAGTACTCCCATTCTGAGAATGGAAAATGCTCCCGTGTGTCATTGAATAATGGTCACAAGTGTTCTGACATAGGTTTTGATTTATCATATTAGTTCCTGTTCATGAAGTGTTTCAAAGCACAAAATTGTCACTAATGATTTTATGATGATGTTCATAAATGTGTTTCTGTTTATGAGCAGGGCTTTTTTGCATGAAAGCAAATCTTACTGAAAAAAAGAATTTGTAGCCTTCCCTATAAGGAGCAATGGACAATGTTTATCTTCTCTCAGATTCTGCCAACTGCTAATCATCCTTTGCTGAGTGCGATACAATGCATATTCCTACATCAAAATCATACTGATTCATGTAGGGAAAGTTGTCTGTCAATAGCCTGTAGCAACCTTTTCTCTTTAATTTGTGGCTGAGTACACTAAGTATGTGGTGGTTTATTTCCACATTCCAGCCAGGTAACAGTAACAGAGGAAAGCTAGGTATTTGTTGAAATGGAATCTGCCATGCACATGATTGTTAACAAATATTGTGGTTATTCTTATCAGAAAAAATCTATATTCTGTGTAGAAGTCAGACTGTCAAGCTGACATTTTGTGGGGTTGAAGAGCAGTTTTATCTTACACAGCATGTAGATCATGACATTTTAAGGGAGGAACTGTAGACCATTCTTGGGATATGTAGCTTATTTTATAAAGCAAAGATTAAGTCACATAAAATTCCAGTTGCCTGTAAATCGTGATGTATGTAAATATGATATGTACATGTCATTTGAAAGGCTGATGCAGAATTTTAGTGCTTCCAAGTATCTGGAGCTGTAAGTGTTGCTCTGTAGTGAACTCTTCTTTATCCTTTACTTATGTAAAGAAGTGGATGAATTTTTTAAATATGGGAACTATTCATACTCGTGAAAATTTGGTTATTTCAGAAAGCAGTGTTTGAAAATGGCTTGGCCAGTAGTTTGACAAGTATTTCTTCTGATGTTGCTGGCACCTTAAGTGATCCCCCCAGCAGCTTAATCCCATTCTCATTTGCTCTGATGCATCTGCTGCTGAGCATTGTGGAGATCTGGATTGAAGGTTTGATCTGTGCTAAGAATAGCCTTTGTTTGTCTGTCTGTTTGCTGGGCTGCTTTTTAACCTGCATCAGTGTCTTATTCCAGATCACTGAATAACTAACCAACCAGTTTTACCTACCAAGCTGAAGGGATAGGAACAAGTAGGTTATGAGAGCTGAGACTGGGGCCAAAAGTAATGCCTCCTTGGGTAATATTTCAAAATCAGTTCAGGCTGATGGAAGCTTGTATTTCTGTTGTAAGGTGAAGTCTTACCCACTGCTTCTTCTCCTACTCACCTCCAGCTGAGTGTTCTTGCCTCTTTTCTTCTGCTGGTACTAGCATTTACATGGTGATGTGGTTGCAAAATCAGAAAGCTAATCCACGGGGACATCTTTTATGAAACAGTACCTTTACTGCAATATAGATATATATTCTCTATATTGGGGAGAGGACACATTTAAAGAGGAGCATTTTTATGATGGTGTAAATACTAGGAATTATTATTACTACAGAATAGCAGAACATTCCAGAGTATTTGAACTGGAAAACGTTTGGGAAGTTATTCAGGAGTTTAAGACAAATATTTCAGTTTGAAGTATCTGTAAACTCTTTGTCTGTGAAAACAAACTTCCTTTGTATTCCAAAAAAGACCAACAATGTCATGAATAATACCTTCCCTATTTTTAAAATACTGATAATCATTAAAGCACTTCCACAAAGTATATCTGAGAGCATTCACGCAGATTTAAATTGTTTTAATATACACTGCTTGCCAATTTCAGGCATTTCATTAATTTTCTGTAACTTTCTTGATAGTTCCCCAATATATAATTCTTTTGTTCTGGTTTTGCTGCTTTAACAGAAAAAAAAAAAACAGAACAGAAATAGCCAATTGCTGTGTTTCCACACCAATAATTCTTTTGTCACTTTAAATAAGCCATTAAGGCAAAATATTTTACTGTATATGATGAAAAGTATTGTCTCTCATGAACATTAGCAGTAATAAATATTCAATCTGATTGACTTACTTGGACTTGTCGGCAGTGAATTGTTTTATTTAATGTGTTTCTAAATTCCAAATTGGAAGGTATTTCAGAATGGGTATAAGCCAGTGAAACAAACACAATTTTCTAACTAGCAAAATTAAGCTCTTAAATTAGATTACAACCATTTGTGTTCCTTATACAGTAAGAGTGCCAGACTTTCCATAGACTTGTGCAGAGAAATTAGAAGTTGGTGAAACGTTACGATTTCATCCATGAAGTAGTATATCCATTGTCAATCCATGACATTTGATTCTTCTTCCTAGATTACGCATTCCCAGGGAGCTGTTACACAAACACTAATGGATGGGACAGCACAACGAATACAGATTGTCCCTGCAGATTCAGGCTTGTCTTTACCACAGCGTATACAGGTATGCTTCAGCTGATCTGTGTTAAACGCAGAGATGAACCATTTATTTGTGGCAATTTTCACTTCTGTGTCATATTTTATTTGCATCATATTATTTGCTTGAGTGTAAATATTCAGCCCTAGGTGGCAGAGACCATTTCTATAAAAATGGGAATAAAACATCATTCTAATGCTTCCCCCTTTTTTTTCTCCTAAGAATTTTAAGATTTACCCAAAAATCCACTGAACAGAAAATACTTTTTCCAACACTGTCATGCAATTGCTCTTTTAAAAACTGAATATTTTTTAGATTTGGCAATACAAGTGAGTTGTTATAACATTTCTACATTTTGGAGCAGGGAGGGAGGGAAATACTGCACTATATCACTGATAAAAGTCATGAAGAAGTGCAAGGCAAGCTGATGTCTGACAAGGATACTGTTTTTTGGTTGTCTCAACCAATATTAGATGTCCCAGTATGATAATTCATATCCTGGCTAGCTAATAACCTCCAGTTCAAGTGATAGTAGGAAGTTGTTGGCAATGTGGGTAGGTAAATCAACATAGATGTGTGTATGTGGAGATTAGGAGGGCCTGAGGAACAGGATTTTTTATTTTACCCCTTAGAAGTGAATGCAAGTCTTTGCAAACATTTTATTTTTCAATTTTACCCTAGAGAAAGAGCTCAACTGTAGAAGAAATGATAAAAATATTCCCAGATAGCTGTTGTTGCATGCAAAGCCACTCTACTTTAAGTGAGCCAGCTGCTACTATAATCTTGGCTGCTTTTTCTTTTGCTGGCTTCACTTGTCAATATTTTCCACTGTTTTTTCCTGTTTCAGTGCATTGCATTCAGGCTTTATCCTACCTTCCAAGACTCTTCACAGCCATCCCCATACATGAGCTTTTGTATTATCACCCCCTACCTGTGCAGTAGTTAGGGTACCAGTCTTATCTATCCAGCAGAGCTTTATTCTTTCAGCTGCTTCCTCTTCTCTGTGCTTTGTGTACAGCTGTACCTTTTATTAACTAACTGATGTTAATCAATTAACTGCCATCTCTTTATCCTCTGTTTTCATTGTCAGTACTTGTATGCTATAATGTCCCTGTAGTATGAAGCCATTTAATGTCATTTCAGCTGCAGGGTCTGAATGTGAGGTGATGACGTATAAACCAATAAGCCTTTATCAGCAAACAGCAGGACAGTTCTATTAGTTCAAAGCCAGTGGCAGACTTCTAACCCTTCTGTGTCAGCTTTCTTTTGTGGAGGAAGAACTACTTTTAGTTAGGCACTGTACTTACTGCAAAGATGATGAATGTAAAAGAAATGTATTTCTAGGGACAGGTATCTTTATATAGTTTTTCATCATTTCATGTTGCTGGAAGATCACTTCTTCCTAATCCAGCTACTTTGTCCCCTTGTCTTTTTCACCAACCTCATTGATTCTTGCTTCAAAATGAATGGTAAGAGCTTTGGGGCAGTGGTTGTCCTTTTGTATGTGTGGAATAAACACACAGTCATATGACATCCTTCCTGCAGTAGGCATCTACAAACATGTTACCAATATCAATAATAATACTAAGTTACATAGGAGATAAAACATAGTAATGAAAACTTTCCTCAGAGCAGAATTTATGTGAAGAGTAAAGGAGTTTGTAGGAGCAGATAAATCTCAGTAAAACGTTTAAAATAAATGTTCAATTGAATCATTTTGAGTTTTCTTTTTCAAACTATTTTTCCCTTTATTACTGTTAATACACATAAATATATTGTTAATACACATAAATAATTAAATCCTCAGTAAAATGTGCTTTAAAACATGCTTCATTAGTCATCCTTTTTAGGAAATGCTAGTATTTCTCTAGGATAAAAGTCAAATGTCACCTGTCTTGTTAAACAGGCATTTCTGTCCAAAACTGGCTCTGTTATAAACAGGTGCATGAGTCCTCTGTGTTTAGACACTTTTTCTTATCTAAAGTAAAAACATAGAATTATTGAAGTATTTAATTTATTGAAATGTTGTTCAAAAGGAGTTCAAAGTTGTTAATGGACAAGGCTGAAAAGCAATAAAGGAAAATACTATCCTCCGTTTTCATTAGGGTGCTTGAATGAGGTACATGACAGAAGAGTATCTTTTAAGCAGGCAATCCTAAATTAATGTATTCCTTGTTTATAACATTATCCCTTAGGCAATATTAAGTTTCAGATTATTAAGATACCTAATATGTTGTCACTGAGCCCTGATGGATTCCCTTGAGAAGATAAGTGGTTTTCTTTTTCCCTCTGATTCCTTTTTTCCTCTTATCTTGACATTTAGGTACTGGTTCATTCTAGAGTCCCATTGCAATTTAGGCAGAGTTTTTTGCCATGAGAGGTCAGCTGCAGACAGACTGTGCTTAGATGTTTAAATTGCTTTATGTTATGCCTCTGTCAGTCATTAAATGCTTGACAGCTGCAGATACCATTTGTGCAAGGATAAATAGCTTTGGATGGGTATTAGTGTAACACTATACCTACTGTATCATGTAGTGAAAACTACAAGGGCATCCTCCTGGAGGACAATGAAGTGAGTTGGGTGACATAGCAGTGGTTCTTCTGCCTACTGTCCTGCCACAATAGGAGAAAAGATAATTTAGCATAAATATCCCCAAAATAATGTCAACTTTGGTGAAGGTGCAGTGGCAAAGTTGATAAAAGACTTGTGTGAAATTGTGTCATTTGGTTTCTTTGTGCCCCTGTTTTTCACCTAGAAAATATAATTGATATTACTGCCCTAATTACATGAAGCTACTCATGAAGTTCCATCTGAACATGAGGAAGAAACCTCTTTACTTTGGGGGTGACAGAGCACTGGAACAGGCTGCTCAGAGAGGTTGTGAAGTCTCCTTCTCTGGAGATCCTCAAAACCTGCCTGGAAGAGTTGCTGTATAACCTGAGCTAGCTGAACCTGCTTTAGCAGGGAGTTTGGACTAGATGATCCTCAGAGGTCCCTTCCAACCTCTACCATTCTGTGGTCCAGTGATTCTATGATAAGTATTAGACCATGAAATAATTTCATCAGTAACCAGGACTATATAAATGTTAGAGATGGATAGATGGACATAAATGTTTGGTTATAAGTAAGCCCAAAATTTAATAGAAGCTGTTTTATTCATCTGTAATTCAAAAATAGTTTGCAGGAAAGAGTCTTTGTAGGATGATTCTCCTTAAGCTCTAGAATAAACCAGGACATTTTCCACATAAGCATTTTGATGGAGAAAGGCAGGAAGTGACTCAAAAAGTGAGATTTTTAATGACAGATACATGGAATCTTGATTATTTTCTCTGATAATTAGAATATTTTTATGAAGTTGTCAAAAAGTGGAGTTTAGTGGAGGATTATTTAATAAAGTTCTGCTGTATGTGTGTTTGAAAATAGGGATATAAAATGGAAAAGAGTCTGTAGGTCTGTTCTTGATTATGAAATGAAACAGGTTTTTCCTTAAAAAAAAAAAAAAGAAAAAAAATGGTAGGCAGAGAGATTCTAGTTTACTGATTTTATTTAGGAGAAATGAAGCCTTAAATGTATATCCAGGTACAATAAGCTTATTGCTTTTCTTGCTATTTGGCTCTTAGTTATTTCACTTTCTGGAAGCCTGCGTTTGTGGGGTTTTTTTAAGAAGTTTTTTGTTAAGCAGATAGACCTGGGAGGCACTAAGCACTTTGTGTGATAGGCAGTGAATTCTAGAGTTAAGATTTCTCATAACCTGACAGTGCTAGGGTTGAGCTATAGGCATGCCTTGACTTGTCACAGGTTTCAGTAAGGTTGTGAAAGCAAAGGACAATTGAAAAACTTGAGGATGAACTCAGGTTTTGACTTCAAACACCTTTGATTGAGAAGTGTTTCAGATTCAGTGAAAATCCAAGGTTTCTTCTGAGTTTGCTTCACTCTTGTGTGACAGAGGGGATGAGTATCCTGCTTCACAAATGTCAAAGGCAAAACTTCTTTAAGTGCTCGAATTGGGCCACAAAGGTGAATTGAAATTACCATAACAATTTGAGATAAATGTATTATTAGATTGTCACAGATCAGCAGACGGGCCAGAAGATTCAGATTGTTACAGCACTTGATCAGAGCTCAGCAGGCAAGCAGTTCATCTTAACAAATCATGATGGCTCTACCCCAAGCAAGGTGATCCTTGCCAGACAAGATTCCACTCCAGGAAAAGTTATCCTAGCAACTCCAGATGCTGCAGGTGTCAACCAACTGTTTTTTGCATCCCCTGATATATCTGCACAACACATCCAGGTAGATAATCCACTTTATTTCATAATTTTTGTTCAAATGGGATAAGAAGAGATGTTTTATTTCCAATTATGTCTGTCTGGGTTCTCCTTTTTTGAGGGATTTTTTTTAATGGGATATTTTTCCTTGCACTAGGACTCAGCACGAATACTTAGAAATTATGAAGAACGCTTTTTTTTATTTCCTCTGTAAACTTACTGCTTTTAAAATTCATACCCTGGCTCATGACATTAGGAGGAATACTGTTATTTTATTGTCACTTCCAGCTCCTGCCATACCAACAGGCCTTCTTTGTTTCTGCTTCATTGTCTCCTCATGTATTGTTGAAAAACATAATTTTTTCTCAACTGTCTTTATCACTTAACATTTCCATCTGCTTATTGTCCTTTTCATACAGTGTTGCAACTACTGTTCAGCTGTGTGAATTGTACTTCAAGGTAGTTTCTCAGAGAGGTTATTTAGTAGGGGAGCTCAATGGGCATGGGAAAATAACACCAAAGATTCAGGGTGTACTCATGTGAGATTGTAAATAGTCATGGAACTCCCTAATTGGTCCCCAGCATACTTCAGTCCCATTCACATTGCATATACTGCTTTCTTAGTGCTCCCCTCCAACTTCCAAGCTTTCTGCCCCATATCCCACCCTGGTAAGGATGGGATGGCACTGATGTGAAGAATGTGTACAGAAGGCTTGGGAGATGAGAGCTCCTTCAGCATGAAGTAGGAGATTACTGCACTCCAGCTAAAGCATACTGCATTTTTACTGCTATTAAATCAGGGTGGTAGGCAAGGCAGTGTGAGGATAGCTGCAGTTCATTTAGTCTAGTATCCAACACTTAAAACAATGGCCAGAAACAACTGCTTAACGGGAAAAAAAGCCCACAAGACTGGACAAGTGAATAATGATCTTTCAGAGCATATCCCTTCCCTTCCATTAGCTGACAATTTAGAGCAACCTCCGTATTTGGAGATTCCAGTGAGATCATCGTATTTGGTAGCTGCCATTAAAGTTTAACAACCTTTTTGGTTATTTATATAGACCATATTGTTATTTCTATAGACCATATATGCTTTGGTCTGCATAATATCCTCTAGTATAATTCTGTGTTGTGCAAAGAATACTTTCATAGTTTTGGTCTTCTGAGAGAAGTACTGCACTACAAGAAACAGCTATAAAGGATCCTGTTGTTTTTATAAATCATTATTATATTCTCTTTCAAGTAATGTCTTTTTAACTGAAGACACCCGATCATTTTACTTTGTGCTCTTCTGGGAGCCAATCCACTCCTGTGATGTGCTGCTCACATGTTGTTTAAGCTTGGAACAGCCCTTTATTATGTATTACATTTTTTTATTATTTGGAACTCACAAATTTTGGCAAATGTACATCCAGGGGCAAATGTACATCCAGGATCTTTGCACCAAAGAATCTGATAGCTGTGAAGAGGGGAGCAGTAGCGAAAGCCAATGATATGCATTTTTAGTGGTATCATATACTTTGTGTTTTAGATAAAATCTCAACAAAGGTGTAAACCAGTGGGATATAATATAATCCATGTAAAATTATTTTAGGGACAACTTAAAAGATGGGAAGCATGCCACACTGGTTTAAAAGGCAAAATTCAGGAATAGAGGAATACTGGAGAAAAAAATGAAAGCTCTGGTTCTGATTGTACAGTTTGAGCAAAATAGGTTAGAGTATTCTGTCACTTTAGTTATTCTATATATATAGCTAATATGTACGAGATTTCTTTTTTCCACTTTGTGCAATATCATTCGTTGTTGCATTGTTCAACTGCATTTTGGGGGGGATCTTTCATATTTTCTCCTCTAAGTGATCTTTTCATCTGCAGTTTCACCTTTGTTGTTCTTCTGTAGCCTTTAATTGACATGCCCGTTCATTTGCTGTGCAAAAAACCTTTCCTTTATTGCATCTTTACATTGACTCATTTGGCAAGGCTCTTTCTCCCATAATCTGTTTTTACCTTCAGTGGCTCTTCTTAATCTTAATAATCATGAACATTATTTGTTACATTCAAGGTTAACTAGTGATGAGTTCTCTGAGTATGGGATTTTTATCTCCTCCTGGGCCCACTTCTGTAGTCCTTCCTTATGTGGGACTTCCCATTTCAGTGCAGGTTTCATTTATGGAAGGACTTAGAATTTGTTTATATCTATCTTGGATAGTATCATGAAAATACATAATGTTAATGGAAATTAGGAAGCAATGAAAGGTTAATACCCTTTTAACTCATCAATATTGTTTTTCTTAAAAAGATGATATATGAAAAGAAAACTTGTTAACAAAGGCTAACTAGAAAGAAGTGTGCTTGTTTAAATGTACCCATTTATATAATCTATGTTATTTTCCAAACTTTCTATAAAAAAACGATTTCTTCATTTTCTCTGTAGAATGTAGGGCACTTTCTGTTCTGGTAAGTTATCTTTCATTTTACCAGAGGTCCTGTTTTGAACACGCAGAGCGAGAATGAGAGAGTCCAGCTTCCTATTAAAACACAGTAGAAGTGAAAAACTCTTATTGTTTCCATTAAAAAGAAATTATAGTTTAATTTCTTCTTTTCTGCTTTACCTTATTGTCAAGATGATGTTTTGTTGTTACTCATGGTATGTGTGGTCCTTTTTTAAATTGAATTTTTGCTATGCTTTATTGATGTTGCAGTTGGAAAGAGTTTTTAAAGATCAAGTGGTAGTCTGTAGTGCTGGGGTTCTAATATGATGTGCTTAGTGAAGCTTTACAGGTACCAGAGATAAATTAATGAGACAAGACAAATATACTGTACTAATGTCAAACTCTTACTGAAAGCCAAACTGTATACCACTGGAGAGTTAATGAAAGTGTCTAGAATACATTTTCTGTCCATCCATGATTTATGCATATTATAAAAAAGGACTTAGTAAATCTGATTGTAGATACAGTAGACTTTACAAGGGATGGTTTTGTTCCGTCTCTTTAATCTTTAATCTCTTTTCTACTGTGAACAAGTCATTAGGATATAAATACAAAATAGAGTGAAAGGTAAGAGCATGAAGATGCTGAATGTTTTTCAGAAGGTCAGTCCGTTTTGAATTCTTTTCAGATGTATTACAAGTAAAACTTTTATTTCATCCTGAAAAGGGGCAGCGTGGCATGGCAGGTAGCACCTTTGTGTCTCTGAAGACTATAAATGAAGCCAAGAAAACACTTTGTAGATTTGGTTCCCCTATCTAAGACAAGAAACATAAACATGAGATACATTTTAATTTTTCTTAATGGTAAGAAAAAGAGAAATGAAATTCTTTCACACTTTTTTCCAGATTTTAACAGACAACTCCCCCAGTGAACAGGGCCTAAATAAAGTGTTTGATCTGTGTGTTGTATGTGGAGACAAAGCATCAGGTATTTACTTTTTTCTTACTTTTATTTTTTAAGGTGGTGCAATTTTATAAAAGTAGTGTAAAAGTTCATCTGAAGGTATAGAACAGTTTGCATACACTATATATATCTATATATATCTCAGTACATGCACAAACAGAAAGAATACACTACTCTTTCAGTGGAGAATTACACTAAATGGTACTCTGCTCTCCATGGGTGGGATTTATTGTTGGTCTCCCTCAAAAATTGAATTCCTTTTTTTCTTAGGCTGATGTATTTTATTTTCTATTCTAAAAATATGGCTGATGAAATTACTTAAGCAACAACATTGAGAGTTTTTTCTTCCTTAAAATAAGGTCATTTGGTCAACTTTTTTATTGTTGACAGGTTCTCTTAAAATATATGACAAACTTGTTCATTATTTTAAACATGAAAACAGTAGAAAAGAAAGACTTTGCAAGTAAATGAAAAAAAATGCTAATATGAGATTTATGCAGGACAGTTAGTTATTTGAAGAACCATTATTAAAATTGCAAAAATGCATTATAATTCCAGTAAAAAATGAACTTAAGAGCAGTATGTTCATCTGTTGCTGAAGTAGCATGCTAAGGTATGAAAAGCAAAATGTTTCATGCACTAAATTTTGTATAATGATATGAAGAGACTCTAAAGAAATTCAGTGGGAGCAGTGAACAGGAGAACGCTTGTCTTTCACATTTCCTTTGCACATGCACCTGCCATCAGCTGTTCCAGATCTGTCAGAGTTGGAATAACTGAGAGGAAGTCTTTTCATTTCATTTGAAAGAATAAAGTGAGAGAGACAGAGAGAACTACAAGGGCTGTTCCTCAACATGGTTTAGCTCTTTTCTTTGCCTTTTGTTTGTTACAGAAGATAATGGGGTGTTAAAGAGAGAGAGAGATGAGACATTTAGCTTTGCTTTTTACTTAGCTAAAATTAGTCTAAGTAGGAAAATGGTTGCTCCATTAAAAGATTCTTTCTGTTTGGCAGTGAAGCCTGTATGATAGACCTCCAAATGCTCCTTTTGGGAAGAAATGGGAATAAAGTGTATAAAAATGGAGGGCCAGGGGAAGTAGTTAATGTTAGGATATCATCATGAGAAGTAGTAGGATGGGGGGAAAACTTCTTAACATTTTTGTACCACTGCGAAGTATAGCATTAAAAATAAAATTCCTTGAGCACTAAATACACATCAGATTTCACACATCTCAAAGGAAATTTCTGCCTAACATAAGGCAAAGATCTGGTTGGTCTGCTCCAATTAGCAAGACTCTTCTGGCTCTCCAGTGGAAGGTTGAAGTATTCCTTGATGGGCTGAAGATCCCAGGAGCTATTCCTCCTGTCCTGACCCAGGGATATTGAGCAGTGATAGTAAATTTGGGCAGAGTACCATGTTTCCCTGAGCAGCTTCAGGTTCTGGGGAGCCTCCTGTGTTGTGCAAACTGCTTTAGAGATACCTCCAAGCTGAGTCCAAGAAGCTACATCAAAGAGCAGGTGAAGAAGAAGCCATAGTGCTTTGCAGGATGGATTGAAGTATTCACAATCCAGTTGCTTTTAAAATGTTTCACTTAGTGGCTACTGCATAAATGATACATTTTAATAGCATGGTAATATGGTGATCATAAAGGAATCTGGAAAACCTATCAGAATTTCCAGAAACTTCAGGCATGTGAGATTTGATGTATCTAGAGAAAAGTTTGAGATGAGTGAGGAAAGAATCTAAAAATATGTTTTCCTTTAAATTAGTTCCTATTTGAGATTTATTTCTGTAATGTGCCCTACTTAGTTCAAAGAGCAACCTGAGTGACTCCACAGTATGCATTTTGAGTGTCAGTGATCTTCATGTTTAGAATTTTTGGGTTGTTGTTTTTTTTAATTAGGGGCATAGAGTTAAAATTGTTGCAATTGCCAAGCATGCCTTAATCAAAACCAGGACTTCTTGGTAATACTTATCTTTTGTGCTCTAGCAAAATCAAAACAATCTACTTCTTAAAGATAATTCTTTAACTTGACTTTTTTTGGTAATATATCCTGGAAATTTTTATATTCATTTTAGAGGAGAACTGATTTTTAAGTATTTAACCATTTTAGATTATTCAGATTGTTTCATTGAAGTTTTACTGAAAGAGCTAAGGATGTACGTTACCCTGTTATGAAAATGAAAAGTGAAGGTGAAGCTTAGAAGCTATTACCTACTGCTGTCGAATGCCATGGTGCCATGGTTCCATTACATTTAATGCATACAATTTCAACAGCTGAATGGCAAAAAAAAAGGTACAAATTAAAAGAGATTCTTCTGTGTTCTTGTTTTCTTGGCTTTTTAAAGACTACTGTCAATGTATGCAGCACGAATTTAATAAGCAACTTTCCTGTTGTTAAATCTGTCCTATTTAAGTGCTTTGAACTAGAAAAATTATTCCCTTGTTTTTTTTAGGTTGTTTCATACTTCAAGATCTGTAACCTGTGGGGGGGAAAGCGTTTTTGTTCCAAGTAAAACAGAAAATACTTTGGTTTTAATAAATATCAACTCTAAAAAGAAATATTGGAGTGCATAATGAAGCTCCTGATGTATGGTGTTGTGTACTTAGGGCGTCACTATGGAGCAGTAACTTGTGAGGGATGCAAAGGATTCTTTAAGAGGAGTATCCGGAAGAACTTAGTTTACTCGTGCCGAGGAACAAAAGATTGTGTGATCAACAAACACCACCGCAACCGCTGTCAGTACTGCAGGCTGCAGAGATGCATTGCCTTTGGGATGAAACAAGACTGTAAGTCTGAATAAGTGTCACTTATTTTAGCTGCCAGCTTTGTTAAAGTTAGTGTGACAGCAGATGTGCTTTGTATTAATACATACTGTTATCTTGATTTTATGGTTTCAAATCCTTGTATCGTTTTCCTTTAAAATGTTGTGCTGGTTTGGTGTGTCATAAGTCTGAAATGTTTTTGAGCATACAGATTGCTTGAGAAACGTGAGCACATTGCATGTGGTAAAAGGGAATGGTCAGGCATATCTCCATCTCTGTTTTTTGTGTACTCAGTTATTTAAGCTACTGAACATTCTGAATCCTTCTACCTTCTTGTCACTTTTTACACAAATGAGATTACTGGCAATTGCTGTTCACTTTTGGCAAAGCTCTGCAGACACAGTTACCCACAAGGCAGGGATCCATAGTGAGCCAGAGCTAGGTTCTTCACCAATTCCTGCAGATTTCAAGTTCCTTTTCAGATTTCCGTTTGTTGGATGTTGTGATATTGCAGTACCACAGCAGTATCAGAATACTACATATGCAGAAAATCAAGCAGTACATGAATTCTTCAGCCCCGATACTGTTGCTATATGCACAGCATTAGTCTTGTTCTCTGCTCTCTGTCATCCAACTCTGTTTTGTTGAACCTTTGTGGCATTCCCCTCCTTACAGCACTGCCTCTGTCAGCAGAAACAAGTAACGCTTTTCCAGCATGGAGGCAATTAATTCAGAAAGGGAGGAAAAGCTGGAGAAGTAAAAATGAACCTTTACCCCTTTGTCCTCTAGGTTAGCTGGCAGTACTTTGCCCCTCCACAGAAGACTTTTCAAGCAGAATAAATCAGTTGGGATTGGGGGTCAGAAAGCAGGAAACGATCTCTGGGTCATGGGGGAATACTGAGTGCTGGTTAGGATTGTTTTGGGATAAGAAGTCTCATTCCTCAGTGCAGTGGGAAGAGGGAAGAAAACTGAGCAGTGTCTTGTACTGTAGCTCACTCAGAAGGGTTATTTGTCCTTCAGAGAAGTCTTGGGCCTTTCTGAGCAAACTCAGATCCGAGGTTAACAAAGGAAACCAAAGACTTTCGCCTCCATCTCCCACCTTTCAAAGCACCATTCATGGGTTACAGGCTAGATTTAATGGCATTGTCAATATTTGATGGTATTGTGACATTTGATTTTATGATCCTTACCAATGTGAAAATTCAATTACCATCAGAGTCTACTACTAACTTGAAAATTTTCACATTGTTTTTAGTTAGGCATTTTCCAAAACTGCGTAATTGAAGAAAAAAAAAGAGTCAGTTTTTTTTCCTATTTGCCTTTGTGCATTAAAATAATGAACATTCAGGATTCTTGTTATATGGTTGAACAGTTTCTGTGTACAGTACAATATTCAAGAGGCTCTGCTAGCCAGTAGTCAGTGCTTATCACGCTGATGAATTGATGCATATTTTAAATTACATATAGGCCTGGATTGTGACTCTCTTTCAGGATCTTATTCCAATTTATAAAATGACCTGGACCACTTTAAAATTGTGGAAAAACAACTTAGTGCATGTTTCTAAAAGATTTGTTCTTTGAAAGTGGCTTTAATTAATTTTTGTAGTAACAATGTTGTTCCTGCTATGTTGTTTTTCCTTGTAAACTTTTAAAAACAAACTCTAAACTGCTTTCTTTTGACTTTATTCCATAGAGCTAGAGAGTTCCCCATGGGGTATAATGCTGTAAACTTGATTTTAATGCTCTCTAGCCAATCCAAAGCAAGGTGATGTATCTCTGGGCTGAAGCCTAGATTGATTCTACCTAGTTTCACTGAGCTATTCAAATTAAAAATCTGCTGCTCCTTTGAAGTCAGTCTTTTTAGGTCAGGATGTCACCCAGATCTTAAATGAACTGAACTTTGTGAATGTTCTTTTTGCTTTATGTGTATTTTAAGGTCCTAACGTGGGAAGCTTCTTTAAGGGCATAAAGTGGAACAGGCTACCCAGGGCAGTGGTGGAGTCACCATACCTGGAGGGGATCAAAAACATATAGATGTGGTACTTAAGGACATAATTTAGTGGCATGGGGGTGATAAGTGAATAGCTGGACTTGATGAACTTGGAGGTCTTTTCCAACCTTGATGGTTTTGTGATTCTGTGAAACATGTGGGTTCAAGTCACACCCACAGTCCATGGAAAAGGACTGGAAGTCCTTTACCAATGAACTGAGAATGTGAGAGAGTAAAATTGAGAGGAGGAGAGGCCATAAGCCTCCCCTTAAAGATACAAGTTAAAAATAAGTGTTAGGGGATTTAGCCCTTAATTGGAACTTGAAAAAAATAGTATTCATGTCTTTTGTCTCAGACTTTGACTACGGCATCATTTCGTTAAGAACCAACCAAACCAGTGTGTTGCTTTTTCTCCAAGCTCTTACCTATTTAATTGCAGATTAAATAATGAGAGGGGGGTGAAAGGGATTATTTCTTAGTCTATGATTTGAGATGTGACTTAATAGTTGGATATTGTTTTGTTAGCTGTGCAGTGTGAGAGGAAACCTATTGAAGTGTCAAGAGAAAAATCTTCAAACTGTGCAGCATCTACAGAGAAGATCTACATTCGGAAGGATCTTCGTAGTCCATTAGCTGCAACTCCAACTTTTGTCACAGACAATGAAACAGCAAGGTATGGACATTCTACTCTGAAGCATCTATCTCTGTTTCCTGAAACAGGAAAAATGAATTTTAAAATGAACCAACATGAAAATGTGTGGTGTTTTCTGTCAGATCAACAGGTCTGCTGGAATCGGGAATGTTTGTTAACATTCACCAGTCTGCAATAAAAAATGAACCTACTGTGCTGATGACTCCAGATAAGGTAGATGATGATGTGACTGATACATTGATGCAGTTGTTTACTATAATTGTGTATGTAAGGAGGGAAGGTTGTTTTGTTTTGTTAAAGTCATTTGAAAAACATGCCTTTCTCTTCACAAGGATGCATTTAGCCTTGCATAGTATAAAAGCTAAAAGCTCTTACAAAGTAAATGCCTTCCTCTGCATTTTTAGAGAGCTTTAAGTGCTGCATTATTTTTCTTTGTACTGAACAATCCTGACACTTGGATATTTCTTTTGTACAGATAAAATAAGGTGTTTGCAAAACCTCATCTGGCATTACCACAGTGCATTTCATGAGTACTGTTAGAGTTTTTTCCCCAAGTTGTTAATGTTTTTTGCAAAGCTAGTAAGAGCTATCTCAGCAACAATCTTATTTCTGAGCTGGTTTTCCTTTGGTTTCCATTTTGTTACACTTACTGAGCCACTAAAGCCATGTGGTAACTTCCCTACACATTGCACAGTAGGAGACTTTTGTGTTTTTCTAGTTGATATTAAATTACTGTTTTCATGCATTTTGCCTCCCTTGCTCTGTCTGCAAAAGGCTCCAGCAAAAGTTGTTTATTCCATGTAACTTTTCTGGCTTTGTAGAGTATGACAACAGAAGCTAAAAGACATGTAGTATGCTGGTGTTAGCAGCACCATACTTAGCTGTAATCATGCACTTCATTAATATTTTTTATGGGGCAGGATAGGAAAAGTCTGCCTGCCTGAGTTGCTGGTCAGTACTGAATCACACTGTTCCCTTTCACCTAAATAAAGACATAATAAACCAAAAGGCTGCAGCAGAATTCTTTTTCTGCCTGCCTTTAAAGGTGACTTTTTATCTATTCCTTCTTTTCAAACATTCTCCTGCACTATGCTACTGACTCATTTACCTGAAGAAGGAAGATACTAAAAATACGATCTAGTGCAATCTTACAGTCCTGGCTAGTGACTGGCTAGCGAGTGAAGATGGTAGATTTTCTGCACTTGCTTACCATCTGTAGCATTCTTTCTGAAAGAAACAGATAGCTATTACTTGTACAAGTAAATGTCAAAATATTTTTTATTTTAGAAGCAGTACAGTGTTTTAACTGCTGCTTTATGATTACACATTTCCTGAAAACAATCATTTTCTTACAGGTCTGTTCACAAGCTCTTCTTCATTTATGCAGTTCTTCATTTATATAAAAGTTAGATTCTTCTATTGCAAGTTAACTGCTGCCAATGTGAGAGAATTAAAAGCTATGCTTTTCCCTTAGGTTGAAGCATGTCAGGGAGATTTAAGTACACTGGCAAATGTGGTGACTTCATTAGCAAATCTCAGTAAATGCAAAGACATGTCACAGAGCAGTACAGAGATCTCTATGATTGAGAGTTTAAGTAATGGAGATGCATCATTATCTGAGCTCCAGCAAGAAGAACAAGCTAGTAGTGATGTTACAAGGTAAGGCTTGTTACACTTGAAAATACTGTTCTTTTAGAGAAGGTCTCTCTTAATTCAGACCATTAATGAAATCATCACAGTGTAGGAAATATATCTGCCTTAAAGTTATGGTAGCAACAGCCTAAGCTCATGTAGAACACACATCTGGTAAGATTCTTCCAAGTGAAATCATAAGGAAGTTCCATTTGAGAAATAAATACTTGTAGTTTTGTTTGTACTTGAAATGAATTTCAGTGTAAATGTATGGCTTCTAGAGCTTACCCATGAATGCATTCCCTTTATGCCTACTTCCTGTATACTGGAGACAGAAGACATCCCAGGTATATCTGTGTAGTCCATTGATGTGTTCAGTCACTTGTGCATGCCCCAATCACCCTCATGTGTACACATCAAGGTATACAGGCTAGTGTAGGACCAAAACCAAGTTCATTTGCCATCTCAAGTGTCAGCAGCTTTTTTTTGTTGTGATGTTTCATTTGTTGTAAATGTCAAACATAGTAAATATTTGGACTTTTTTTTTTTTTTAAGCATGTTAATGAATTTAGATAGCTAGAGAGTGTGAGGGAAGAGAAGGTGGCTAAGTTCTACTCCAGACTTTGGCATTAAATCAGTGATTTTATATCCTGTGCTAATAAACATGTCTCTAAATTGAGAATCAGCTCTATATACAAACTGTTAATGAGCTTTTGTAAAGTTTCCAGACCTCAGTGCATAAGTTTGTCATGCAGTACTAAATAAAAATGATGCTGCTCTTGGAATACTGCTCTGTTGGCAGTGATCAAGTCTACAGTTTTGATATATCAGTTATGGTTCCTAGGTGTGTTCATGACCAGAAAAAGAACAGATCTGTTATCAAGCAGCAAAATAATGAGCAATATACCTGTGCTTCTCCCCCCTAATGTTTGTGCATATGTCAGAAGTCACTGCCCCATGTCAAAGGGTAATGAGGGTAGTAGTGAAAGCATTAGAGAGCTTTCTTCTACATATTTCAAAACAGGCTTTTCAAATATAAATAACCTAACCACAACTCCTTACTTTTTTTTTTTAAAAAAAAGCTTATTCTGTTTGTGCTTCATAGCAGCAAAAATCTGTAAAATTTACAGGTGCATTAAGTTGCTTTATCAGCAGTCTGATAATCATGCCCTCAAAATGCTCGTGCCAGTAAGCATCACTGAGGAGATCTTGAAAGGCAAGCTGTGATTTGGAAGCACAGTCAGTATGTCAAAACTGTGAAGTTGTTGGCAACTAGTGTGAACAGGACCTGCTGCTAATTTTTGTTTCAGAGCCACTGTAAGTTGGAGTTTTCAGGGATTTTGTTGGGTGTAGTGTCAGAAAAAGCATGCCTGCTTTTTTTTTCCAAATGTGGTTCTTTGAAAGAGACTTCTAAATAGAAGTTTCAGACATGTGCAGGTTCTCTCTAAATTGAAGTCTCCAGAATGAAATTCTCTTTTCTCTTTTGTTTTTCTCTTGGTTGTGATCTCACAGGGCATTTGATACTCTGGCAAAAGCATTAAATCCAGGAGAGAGTGCAGCATGCCAGAACTCTGAAAGTATTGAAGCCAGCGTGCAGCTGATGGGTGGAGAAGCAAGCATGAACATCGTTGAAATAGAGGGGCCACTACTCAGTGATGCACATGTAGCATTCAGGGTACTCAATGCTTTTATCCTGTTGACTAGTTATAGCCATTTTAGCATAGTAATATAATGGTCTTATAAGATCTTAAATCTTCAATTTCTTTGAATTTCTTAGCGTAATTATTTGTTCAGGTACTGGCATTTATTTCTGATGAATGTGTCACTTTTGTTCACTAATTAACTTTGGGAAAAGATACTGCTCTCTTCAGTGGTTTAGTTGTACTGTTTGACTTACAGCTTCTTCCCATAAAAACACTGTGTAATCCATGCAAAAGGATTTACACAGACAAGTGTCACGTGAAGCAGAGTCAGCAGCCACATCCTCACTTGTTAACAGCTGGATCTGATGCAATCTGCAACTGGATTTTAAGACTCTGCAATGTATTTATCAGTTTTACTCACACATGAAAATATTTTTGATGTATTTATTTGTAAAATAGTAAACAAAACTACAAACAAAAGAGATGTTTTGTGAAATGGAATTCACTGACACTCTCTCCAGGAATTGTGGTAATTCCTATAATTTTTCAGGCCACTTACTCCACTATTCTGAGGAAGCTTTAGAAAGTAATGATACCTCTGTGTTTGTATTTTTAAGATGTTAAATAATGTAAGAAACTTCATTCTAATTATCATGATTCTTCTAAAACTTTTATTCTTTGAGAATGTCTCGAAAGTTGAGTTTAATTTGGATTTTCCATCTCCAGGTATCCCAGACATTAATATTTATCTAAGATAGTGATTGAATGTTTGAGGGATTTTTGTTGCTTTGTAGTTACTACTATAGAGTGCAACTTCAGCTAATAATGACAAAAGCAGTCATTGTTTTATTTCAGGTTTATCTTTTTTTATTTAAAAACCAGTTTTACTTTTTCACTCCAAAGAAACTCTGAGGCTGATTTTTTTTTCTTACCAAGTTTTTTATTAAGAAAGAAAAATAACTGACTTGCACTTTTTTACACTTCTTTGTTGTTGTTGCCAGCTCACTATGCCTTCTCCTATGCCTGAGTATCTTAATGTTCACTATATCTGCGAATCTGCCTCCAGGTTGCTTTTCTTGTCCATGCACTGGGCACGTTCCATTCCATCTTTCCAAGCTTTAGGGTAAGTGCTCAGTTACTCTGTTCACTCATCTTCTGAAAATGCACTTTGTAATGTTTCATTTTCTCTGTCTTCTTCAGGGATATTTTAAAAGGTAAATCTTCTTATTAAAACTGTTTGATAGATCTTCATTGTGAAAGTAAACTTCCTGAATCAAAACTACTCCCTAGCTTCAGTCCAGTTCAGGTGCTTAGGTTAGGTTGTGAAGGAAAAAGGAGTAGATTTAGAACAATCAAATGCCTGCACACTGCTAATTCTTTAGCAAATAGGACTTCCTATCATTATTTTAATAGCTGCATACCAAACAAAGATGCTTATCACACAGTTACTGAAACAAAGCTCCTCACTGGATTTCCAAATATTGTTATCTTTATGGGTGATTAGTAATAATTTCAGCTTTAATAACCTCCAAATGATTCTCTGCATTCAGCAATAAATGATGAAGTTGTTTAATTTCAAGTGATTTACCAAAAACAAATGGTTGATGTAACCAGAAAGTAATTCATATTATTCTTTTCACAATTTGTACAAGATCCTGCTTTTGTAGCAGAATTCAGTGTATCACTTAAAATTCTTAAACTAAATGTAGTAGTCCATTGCCAATCATCATGAGAACACATCTCAAAACAGCATGAGGAACAGTTATTTTTTAGGATTAATTTTATGAAGACACATCAAACCAAAATACTGTATGATCACTGACACAAATGGAGTGTAAATCATATTTGGCTGTTCTCATCTACAGTGTTTTGCTGTAATTCAGGATCAAAATAGTGTGTAACTGTGGCAGCAAAGAGAATTCCTTTTTTAGAGTGAGGGATTGTGCCTTTTTCCAGGGAGTCTGTCAAAAGCAGGGTGATCTGATTACCATTTATGTTAACTCAGATGTTTAAGCCAAATAATTCTACATTGTTTATGTAAAGATACTATATTGTATGTAATTGAAGCTTCTGTTTTGGAGAAGGAAACAGGAAGATTCTGTGAAGTTAAACAATTGCAAGGGTAAAAAAATCAGGTAAATATGATGTTTTAGTAGAAACTGTTGGTCTGACAATTTCAAAATACATGGTAAATTAACATAGAACATTGTATCATTATACATTTTTGAAGGGTTTTTTTTTAACACACACTTCAAATTAGTGTTGTAACAACAAAGAGGAATTGCATTTTAAAACTAGAGTGTTGTACAGAAGATCTCCCTGAAAAAATATAACACAAAATGCTTATAGAAAATCTCCCTTTTTAATGTTACTTCCCAATATATTTTTCCATTTGAATAAAAAAAACAAAATATAAAAATGGACGAGTAGGCTGTCTTAATAGTGCTAATGTTCCCCTGTGCTAGCATTTACAGTCCCAGTCAAGATCATGGGCAACAGTGTATTTGAACACCATTTAACATAAATATACAGCTTTCCTTTTGAAGAGCTTAAAATACTAACTTTTTTCAAGTGGACATTTATGTGAATACTGCAGTTTTGACTTTTAGAAGGGTGACTCATTTCACTTCTAAAATTAAGAGAAATTCATGGTACCAGTAATTGAGAGGAGCTGATGAGGCAAAATGAAACCACAGTAATGGTTTTGTAAGGAAGATAGATAATTGTATCCAGGTGGTTCCCTCCTCAGGCAGTGTTTTCCTTAGTCACAATGAGATAGTTGGCTTTGGCATACTGATGTAATTAACAATACCAAGTTCTTGCATGAGGATCTTTGTAGGCAAGAGATATTCCTACTGAAACATTCACCAGGCTACTTACAGCCTCTTAGATTTTTGAGGCTGCTTAAGTTTGCTCAGCCATAAAGTGCTCTAGATTATTGTCTATCTATCTAGGGCTAAACTATAGCAGTTGCTTTATCACACAACGATCCCTTCTCAGCAGAGAAGGAGGATCAGGAAAAGGAGAGCAAGACTCATGGGATGAAATGAAAATGGATTTAATGAAACAGCAAAACTGATAACCGATGTCAGTGCAGAGTATAGAAAGTTATACCCAGCCCAGTGAAGGTACAGCAGTCACACTAAACAGGAAAGCAGTTTGAAGGAGGACACCCCTTGTCCTCAAGAAAATTCCCTTTTATACTGAGTGTGGGGTTTTATGGGATACAGCTGTGAGCTAGCTCAGGTCAGCTACCCCGGCTGACTCCCAACTGCTAATGGCCTGCAGAGCATGGCTGGCCTGGGATGCTGTCCCAGCAAAACCAGTACAATGACACATTTATCTATGCACGTACCAGCTCAATAGCCAGTACACCACGTTTTCACTGTTCCTCAGCATAGTCCCTTTGACAGGAAATGAATGGGAATGTCACAAATATGTGTAGAAGCTTCATGTACAGTATCATGTCTACCATAATGAGAAGATCATAGTAAAAAATACTGCCCTGGGTAGGCTTTCTGTAATCCAGTACAGG
Source organism: Bucco capensis (assembly GCA_013396975.1). Classification (NCBI taxonomy): domain Eukaryota; kingdom Metazoa; phylum Chordata; class Aves; order Piciformes; family Bucconidae; genus Bucco; species Bucco capensis. The sequence goes on along the minus strand of VWZO01020260.1, from coordinate 749,750 downwards.
ACAAGTCTCCATTAATCTGTTGTTTGGCATTTTAGAATTGTAGTAAATCATCAGAAATGTACTTGAAGAAGACATCAGCATTCTTGCAAAAATCCATTCCATTATATTTTCGTAGTAGAAGTCCTAGCTTTAATAGGCTTTTCTTCTTTGATAGGTTTTGTGCTTCTTTTAAATGTCCATTATTTGTATTTACTGGCTAAAACTGTGAAACATGGTACCTGAATTTGCCTCCCCACTGGTAGGATTTCCTTTTTAAGATAACTGAGCTCTTGTTAAGCTCTATGAGTTACAGATGCTTGGCAGTACTGAAAGTTAGGTTACTAATAGGGAAGTGCCTGAATAAGGATTGACATACCTAATTATGAGGTTCAGCATTTGAAACAAACATATTGACTACACACGAAACTTAATTTAGAGACTTATTCTTACAGTTAAGAAATCCTCATAACTTCTATTTGTACTTAAGTCTGTATTTCAAACCTTATTTCAAACAGGGTGGGGATACAGAATATAGCAGCTAGGAAACCAGGAACTTGTTCTGAAATGTTCCACATCTCAATTCCACCTGTATTTTTAATTAAAAAATGATATCACCTGCCAAATTTCAAGTAAAAAAAAAAAGACCTTTGAGTCTATTCTACATCCACAGTACAGGAACAAATCAAACTCTTCGTGTCCATGCATGTAAATGTTATTCAAGAATTAGTGTAAATCCTAAGAAATCTAGCTTGGTGGAATATACCTAGACAGCTGACATTTACTGCACAGCTTGCTTTTGTGCTAGAGATCTTTCTCTTATTAAATCATTGAAACAAAAATAATTTCTTTTTGAAAGTCACTCTAAACCAGGTATTTCAATCCTAGCATGCAAATAAAGATAGTTCTGATACAGGGCTGCATTTATGGAGTGAAATGATTGTGTTTTTTTTAATAGCCAGGATAACAGCATCTCATTAGTGAAAGCCTGCTGGAATGAACTTTTTACACTTGGTCTTGCGCAGTGTTCACAAGTTATGAATGTGGCAACTATATTATCTGCATTTGTTAATCACCTTCATGACAGCTTACAGCAAGGTAAGGTCTATACTGGGCACACTGGGGAATTACTTCATGTTTTTGTAAGTTTTGAACTGCACAGAAGGTTTTTACTACTTCAGTTAATGAAAATATATAGAGTTTTGTGGTTGGTATTGAAACAAAATAATACAAGAAAATACAGTTCACAAGATGGAATGTTTTAACAATTTTGCAAGGCAGCTTTATTAATACTTAACCCCACATTAAAAAAAAATTAAATTACCCATCTATCCAGTATAGATTATAATTTATTTGGGTTGGTTTTACTGTGTGTCTACAGAATGTCTGCTAGTGTTAATATCAGCTCAAGGTAGGACTATTTCAGGTAGCATCAATGTTAAGAGCACAAATGTGCTGTGAATATGATTCCTCTGTATCAAAGGTAGAAAGAAGGATCCACCTGTTCATGGCTGGGAACCAAAGCAGCCAAATGCCAAGTTGGTGATATACTTCCTTTACAGAACTTGGCATGTTGACTTCTTTATACTAGTTTTAGACTACATGCAAGTCTTCAGCAGATCTTCACTGAGTACTTTTTGTTTCTTATTCATCCTACATCTTGCATCTTTTTGCGTATCTTTCATTCAAGTAAAAGAGATGTCAGTTGACCTCTTTTAGTTACTCTACAGTGAAGGAAATGTTTTTCTGAGTGCTAGGGGAGTCTTTTAGCTACTCTTTGAGCGCTTGTGAACACTCACAAGGTTGTCAGCATTGAATTTAACCAGTCTAAAATAATACAGTCTTTATCTGTTCATAGTCTTAACACATTTTTAATAAGGTAGATGCACATGCAAAAATTTAGCATTTTCAGACTTAAGTGTATTCCATAGTTGTTGGTGTCAAGATTATTCAGCCCTAGTATGTGTATTTATAGATGGTGTAGATTTCTTTTTAAAAACTCAGTGTGAAAACATTTTTGGCATGTGTGTTGACTCAGGCATTTTTATTTTATGTGTGTGTTGACTTAGATAAGCTGCCAACAGACAGAGGAAAAGTAGTAATGGAGCACATCTTCAAACTGCAGGAGTTCTGTAACAGCATGGTTAAGCTTTGCCTAGATGGATATGAATATGCCTATTTGAAAGCAATTGTTCTCTTCAGTCCTGGTATGTCATTATTCCAAATGTAAAACTTTAATCTTTGCTGGGTTTTTGCCATGTAACTTCTGCTGTGTCTTTATATGCAGTTACTGTCAACTGTAGAATTACTGCCTCACTTGCTGACATATCTTGGAAAGTGTGTAACAAGGACTATAGGAAGAGGAGGGTTAATCTTTTAATGTAAATAGTGGAATGCTGCTTGGGAGACTTTAGTTTCACTAAATTTAATTTTAATTTTCAGAAGGTTTGCTCTTGCAGATCCAGCTGAGATGGTTGGATTTTTAATGTATAAACCTCAAGTTCTTTCTGTATCTCCAGGAATTTTTCACCGTCACATTTAGAAAGTATATCTTCAGTCACTCCATTTTGTATTAGTAAGTTTTAAAAGGATCTCCAGCTTCTTTGAGCCTCATTACACTGGTACAGGTAAAAAGAAAATTCCGGAAGAATATCTGCATCTCAAGCCCATTTTTCTAGCAGTGTTTACTAGGATTTATGACAGAATCTGTTGGCCTGTCTGAAATCAGTCTGTTGGACACCAGAAAATACTTTTCTAGGAATCTTACACTTGCAAAGCAGTATTTATTTATCTGTTTAGTCTGAAGGTAATTTGTCTCCTTCTGATTAGATTTGACAACACAAAAGGTAGAAGGAAAGATATCTTGGGAAAATACTATATCCAGTCACATGATTGAGGTGAATTTTCTTTAGCTCAGGATCACATTCCTAAGGATGTGTAACTGCTTTTAATGGCAAAGTGTTGTCAATACTCTTGATCCTGTGAGCCATGTAACAAAATCTTCATATACCTGAAAGTCATGTTCAGTACCTTGAACAAAAGGGATGCTCTGGCAGTGATTCACAAGCCAGAAATTACAATTTCAGGGATTTTACTGTTCTGCTACAGGATGGGGCTGGGCTGTGCATGCAGCAGAGTCCTAAGGTAAGAACATCTGCTTTAGTAGGCCCTGCTGATTTGCTGTCTTCCATAGCTGGAGACCTGAAGATTATTGAAAATCTTCTGGGCCAAGCCAGCTATTTGGCTGCCACAAGACAGCCTTGGGCAAAGAGATGAGTGTAAAGGGAGTGCCTAGAAGGCTTTGCATCTTTATAAATGGATACTAGTGTGCTAGCAGTGCTCTTCAAACTGATCTTCAGCTGGTTTTGAAAGTTGACTTTTGGCTGTTTCTGACAGTGCTCTAAAAGCAACATCATGAAGCAATGCATGATGCATGTCAGTGACAACTCTTCAAAATGTGTTGCTTCTGAACTTACTAACCTCTTGCCCTCTGCAGAAATATGAAATCAGGCTTTCAGAATATCTGAGTTACTATATAGGACAAAGTATTCCCCAATGAAATTGTGTGTTATGGTGAGTCCAATGTGTCACATAACTGCTAAATTATTCCGAAAGCTTCTTTATCTGCAGAGCTAAATCAGAACATCCTAGTTTTGTTGGCAGAAGGCCATATATTTGGAGAGGAGGAGTAACTGTGAGAAAGAATCCTTTATCTGACATAATTTGGCAGTTCATTTATGAGGTATAAAATCTACATGATTTGTCATGCTACTATGACTGTAAAATATTTACATTAAAATAGATGGATAGTAAAAACGACAGACCATGTCAAGTGTTCAGAGTTACCAGATAGTTGCCAAGTCACATTTGGAATAACTATGTTAATATCCTTTCATTTTAGCAAGATTTCCATTTCATGTGTTTAAAGCACTGCTAAAAACTCCATTTAGTGCATTTGAAAATTTTGCTCTAAACAGTTGAAAAAGAATCATGTGCTACACATCCTCTCCAGCTTTTAGGGAACAAATGGTTCATAGCTTTTTTTATTCTTTTTCCACTGATCTTAATTTTATCCTTCACTTCCCACTCAAATGCTATTTGTGCATACAATATCCCAATAAGTGTCAGTGTTTTAAAACAGTGCTGTTGTTCTGCTACACAGAGAACAAAGCTCTGTCAAGATTGATGTAAATATTACAGGCACTGCAATTTTTTGACCTCTTCAAAATGTCTGGTTGTATTTGTAAAAAAACTAACTTAAACATAATCACAGCGGAAAAGAAATGTAAGGAGGTAAAGCAGTATCCTCCACTAAAACTGTGAAGCTGCTACAGCTACCAAATGATGATTTCAGTACACTTAAAATGAGATAATCTATATGGATTTTAGTGCATCTTCTATAGAACAGTATAACAATGTAGAGTGTTGGTTTTTTTTCAGATCACCCAGGTCTGGAAAATATGGTACAGATTGAGAAATTCCAAGAGAAGGCTTACATGGAGTTCCAAGACTATGTAACAAAAGCTTATCCAGATGATACTTACAGGTCTGTAAACTTAAATGCTTCCTTATCCCCTTTCAGAGCATCAATGATACTTGTATAGTGTATCTTGTACTAAGTATGTCCATTGTCTTCTTACCTCCTTAAAGGTAGGAAATTACCTTTAAAGAACTTCTCAAGTATTAGGCATATACTCATGTATATGATGAGTATTATTTCTGTATTCATTCATTATTAATTTCCAAAATGAAATATTTGAAATACAGTAAATATTTTGAATGTTTTAATTTTGAATTGCACCTACTTGGACTATTTCCTCATTTAGTCTTAAGTCTAAACATTATACAGTCCATGTAATTGACAGACACATTAACATTTTTTTGTACTGTTGATGACATGACTGAATATAAATTCAGTACTCTTCTGCTTTAAATATTTAAGCCTTTCATAAACTAGATCTAGCAAATTTTGACCAGTGTTGTTAATTTTTTTCTCTTCTCTTACTGACAAGATGATTGTGAATAATACCAATATCTGTGAGCACAAGTGACACTTCTTTACCAAACTTACTTTCCAGACTGTCTAGGCTTCTTCTCAGATTGCCTGCTCTGAGGCTGATGAGTGCTGCCATCACTGAAGAGCTCTTCTTTGCAGGACTAATTGGCAATGTTCAGATTGACAGCATCATCCCCTACATCCTGCGAATGGAGACAGCAGACTACAACTCTCAGATCATTGGTCATGCTGTATAAAAGTAGCAGGCAAGGATTCTGCACCATGGCAATCAGTCATGGTTGATGTAAAACGCATACCCTGTCTCCAAGAGATGGCAATGAGCCTTCCCATGCACCTTTCCAAAGAAGGCTAATGTTCCTCCTTTCCAGTCCACTTGGGAAATGTGGTGAAGAGTATTAAGAAATGTAGGATCGCTTCCTATTTTTCATCTGATCTTCAAGGACTTGTAAATTAACTTGATCTCTGAAGAAAGTCATCCATCCTATTTTTGTAGATAGATGAACTTGGAATATTTGTTTACGAAGTCTAGGCTTGTGAAGAAACTGCAGGAGCTTTGACTGAACTAAGGTATCTCAACTTAGTTTGATGTTTTAGACAAAATAAATTAACTTTCCTCTCTGACTTGTGTTTTCAGTGTTTTGCTGCTAGTTTTTTCTCACTGATCAAATGGAAAATTCATGATCAAACATCCTGAAAAGGTCAGTGTCTCCATGGAAACAAGACCATTATAACCAAACAGTTTTTCCTGTTGTTTTGAAGAGAGATTTGTTTCACATTGGATGAAACCCTGGACACCATTGCAAAGGCAGAGAATGTAGAGGAAGTTCACATTGTAAAATATTCTGATGATATATTGATGCAGTCGATCAAAAGTGAAACTGCAAAGGGTCAGTGCTGTATGGATGCAAAGGAATACTGTGTTGTAGTATTACATCTTGATAGACATCAGCTGTTTTATACTATAAAGAACTTAACAGAAGTGTATACTGCAGCTATTCAACGACCCCCTGGTTTTTCTGGTCTCAGAAGTTGAAGCTTTTTCAAGGTACACCTCCCTCTTTCACACTCAGTGCACAACAGTGGAAGCTTTCTAGATGCCTCTTGTGTTCATGTCTTTATTTTTTCATTATTGTTAGCCTTTGACTCTGTAGCTCTCTTTTCCAACCCTTTCTCATATAATTATTGTTTAAATTTTAGAGTTTGTCACATCCAGTGCCCCTCCCTATGGGAGCATAGTCTCTGCTGCTTTTCCTTTCCTTATGTGAACTTTCTAGACTCATTTCTAATCTGTTGCCTGAGTCATACTCCATAGCTCCATCTAAGGATGGGCTTCAATTATTTCAATCTCGAGGCATGTGCCTCACCAATAAGTAACACTTGACATATGGTTGCTTCCTTTTGCAACAGGAAATTGTACATCCCGAGCACATTTCATACCTGTTGCTTAAAATGAGAGAAGTATCCTAATAAAAATGGTGGTCTACCTCTGACACTAGCATTTAGGATTATCTAAATCTTGGACCAAGACCAGGTTCTCTTTACTGTGAACCTTCTCTTTCTCTGGCAACATTTGGAGAGGAAGAAATCCAATCAAGAAACACATGTTTGCACCAGAAATTGCTTAGCCAAAAGATCAGCTTAAATGGTGGCCTTTGCCCACTCTGCATTAGCAGCAACAAGGCCACCCTAACACCAAGAGACTACTAGATGAGGCTGGGTGAGTTCGGCAGTTTTTCCCAGCCAAAAAGAACCAGAGAACTCCCTCTGGTACTGAATTTCTGTGTTCTTTTCAGTTCCACTAACTGAGCTTTGATTTTTCTCCATCCAAGCTCTGTAATTTGAGGCTGTGTTACATGTTTGGTCATATCCATTTACCACAGACCAAAGCATTCAGTGCTGAGGACCTCTTGATGGGATGGAAGCATCCACCCTGCTCTGCCTTGGCGCTTACTTCCTGGAGGACAGCCTTCAGTGTTAGAGCTGGCTATGGCAGCTGAGCTCATCCCACATTCCACCTTTTGAAGGGCACAGAATTCAAGCTCTTCATCTGTATTCCCTGGAGAGCAGTATGAGGACTACTTCACGTGTCTCGGGAGGTATGCATCTCATCAGCTTAGTTTATGGAAATAGGAAAGACAGTTGCTGTGCAATATGCTGTGCTTGTTCTCTCCCCAGGGTTAGAGTCTCATCTTGCTATCTGCAGGACAGGAGAGGTACAGCATTCTTCAATTCAGCTCTCCTTAGAAATTCTGACCCTGCTTTCCAGCCCTGTGCTATCCCTAACCCACTTCTGGTCCTAACAGGTGTGGGAGATTTACAGTCCTCTGTGTTAAACCTTTTAAGGAAGCTGACAGCACATTACTTCAGAGTATTTTGGAGATGGTTTCCCAGGCATTCCAATACTCTTGGAAGAGTTTTAGTCCAATATTCTTCAGATTCATTTAACCTAGATAATAGCTAACATGGAATAAAAGCTTGTTTTCCTTCTGAATGCAATGTTTTGCAAAATTCTCTTAACATCCTTGCAGAAATCTTTTACTCCATAACTCGAGCCTCAGGTGTGATACGCAGTTCTTTGTTTACAGCTGGCCAGAAGATTCAGCTGATGCAACCTCTCAGATGTTATTGTCCAGCTTCAGAAGCAGCTGAGAAAATACCAGTGTTTCTACAGACGTAAATCTTTAACTAGTGAATCTCTCAGCTCATCCATCTTTGTCATGGAACAGCCTAGGTTCGAAGGGACCTTGAAGATCATCCCATCCAACATTTCTTGGAAAGGGAGCTTAGATGAGATTTTCTAGCACCCTGTCCAATCACATCTTGAAAATATCCAGTGATGGAGACTCCACCACATCCCTGGGGTGGTTGTTGCTGTGATTGATTGTTCTCAGCATAAAAAATTTCCTTCTTATATTAAGATCTCCAAGACTTCAAGGATTAGAGACAGTGGCCTTGCACCAATGTCAACCACTTCTCATAATGCCCTAGGGTGGATTTCTTCTGGGCCCATGGATTTATGTGAGTTGAGGCCTTGCAAAAGGCTGCAGGCCAGCTCTTCCTCCACTGCTGGTAGATCAACACATGCATTGTCATAGCTACTTGATCCTGTGCTCTTCAATCCAGCTATGGTGGTAAAGACCAAGGCAAAGAAGATACTGCCTTCTTTCCAGCATTATTAGTGAGTGGTTTCCCTGCCCTGTTAGGCAATGGGTCTGTATCTTCCCTGTGCTTCTGCTTGCTGCTCATGTGTCTTAAGAACCCTTACTGTTCTTGACATCTTTGGCCAATTTCAGTTCTACCTGGGCTTTAGCCTTCCCATCTGCATCTCTGCATGCCCTAGCAAGGTTCTTGCAGTCCTTGATGGATATTTAGTTGCTTTTTACATAGCTGGCAGGCACAGTCTGAAAATCACTTGGGATCTCCTGTGGCCCCTGGTGCCATAACTGTTCTGACAGTGGAGGGAGCGTTAAACTCATTGCCCACGGGAAAGTGTGGGGAGTGATACCCATGTTCCTAGAATCCTTGTATGGGTAGGATGAGCTCATTAGCCTTCTGGCAGTCATCCTAGGAGAAGGACAACTCTGATTCCAAACCTGGGCAGATGGAGCTCATTTAGCCCTGTAAGGCCTTCCATCTAAGAGGTTAAACCTCCATCCTAAGGACTTCGCTGCCAGCGTCCAAGCTTGCTAGGCCCTGGCAGATGAACCTTAGGAGTAAAGGGTGGGTCCAGCTCTGCACATGCTGTGTCTCACCTAAAAAAATCCATAGTGCAGGCTCGAGGGTGCTATCTGCTCTCCTCTTTTTATCAGCGCGCTTGGAAAAGGCGCTGATGAGGAGCGTGAGTGGAGCCCTCCCTGGATCTTCGTTCGTGAAGCCTAACTACAACGACGATGACATAGCTAGCATGCTCCTTTTAAGTCTATTTTTGTTTTTTGCCTTTTTGTCAGAGCACTGTTTTGGAGGAGATGGCCTTGGATCCTTATTTTCTCTGGAGTTCTGTTCTTGAGTACAAGTTAGCCTACTTCAGTAACATGTGAACTGCCATTACCACTGACTGCTGGGTCAAGACCACTTTCTTAACAATGTGTTAACTCAAAAGCATAATAAATTCAGGTGTTTGAAACACGTCCTTGCTGTTCTTTATGATACCCATCACCTTCACTGGGCAGCAGAACATCCAAATCCCAATGGCTGACTTTTTCCTCTCTTAGAGTTTTTAAAGTTCTCTTCCTGCAAATCCCTTGAACTTCATGTGGGATTTCTGCCTGATGACCAAATGAGGAAATTCACCTATCCATTCTTAAATGCTGTATTTTCAGGTCTGAGATTTCCCTTCAGATGTTGGGCAGCAAGAGAATACTGTCTTCTTATTTGTATGGGACAGAGACTTTCAGATTATCTCTAATCTAGTTCTCTTGACCAGCTGAGAAATCAAACAGGCTAACCATCTCCAAACTGGGTAACAGACTGTATTACCCCTCTTGAACAGTAGGATTGAGTCACCATCAGTAATAAAGATATACTCTCATAGTTCTCAGACTACATTTGAGGCTTTGCTCTATAATATCACTGTTTCATGGCTTTGCAAATGGGACAACTACTTCAAGAAATCTTTAGCCAAAGAACAAAGAAGTCTCTTCCAACCACCTCCTTGTCAGAGCACTGGGACTCTTCATTATCCATGGTGTGGCCATCTGTATGGGTATGCATGTAAAGAGAAGTTGCTTATCTCAAAGACATTCTTGCTACTTGTGTGTTGTCCATAGATGTGATAACCACATATCCTTCCCCCTTACTGTGTGTGGCTGACAGAGTATTGTAACTGTATGCTTGCTGTCAAGTCAATGAAAAAGGAAAGACAGGAATACACACCTACAGCATTGTGAGAGCCAAAAAAACCCCCATTTTATGATTTTAGATACTGCTGATGTTTGGACCTTTATAGAGCAAATGTGCATACTCACAACACATTGCAAAGAGCTCTGACTACATGTAAGGAACCTTTAATTCCCCAAGGTTTTCTTCATTTTTCATAATGATTTTTCATCCTAAGTTCAGTATTGATTTCAGGGTAGGGTGCAGCTGCTCTGTGCTGCCTGGCAAGTAATCTCTTGTCTTCAGGATGATATAGGAGCTGGATCCCATACTGTAGGTTGTTGATTGAGCGTTAGTCATTTCACTCATTAAGATTTTTCATTAATTGTTCTTAACCTATAAATTCATGTTTTTGATAAGTAATGAGACATAGCTGGGCTTTCTCAGGAACAGGAGCTTTAAAACAGGTAAATTAATACAGGGATGAATCTGTTTTTTTCCGTATTTCTGGTTTTTAACCACTGCTGTCATCTGAGAAGAATGCAACAGCTCATGGAGAAGCTAAACAGTGAAGTTTTGGTGTTTGTTTTTTTTCCTTAAGATAAACTGCTGCTCAGTTAAATGTAGCATAGTAATGTACCTTCAACTCAGGCCCTTAGTGTTTCTAGCAGATATTTGTCACGATGAGGTGATCTCACATTACCACTTGTATGATTATTGTATGATTTGTCTTGAGAATAAATGTTCTTTGCTACAGAATGAAAGGCTAGTTAATATTACTGGTTTCTTTCATGCTGTTCAGTAATGGTTTTAATCAGCTAACAAAAATGTGAAAATTGAAGCTTACTTCTTCAGGGGTGTTAAAATAGCTCATTATTTTTGTGACCTCTTCCTTTCACCTTTAATTTATTTTCCAACCCTTTGATCTTCAGCAATCTGACACTTTTCATACCCAGTCAGGATTTAACCCAACTGTGGCATTTACTAGCCAAAAAAATAAGAAGTCTTTGTGCCAAGGAAAGGACTAGTTTCAAGAGCTTTAATATTTGCAGTGTTAAGAGCAAGAAAAAAATCATTTTAATATAAACCACATGCAAGGAAAAACAATTTTACACATTTTAGAATCCTGTCATTGAAAGATGGGAGCAATGATACACATAATAAGCTCCCTACTTCATCTTTCCTTAAAGTATATGTTGTACATTGATACGTGGGTTTAGGTTGCTTGTTTTATACTGGTAAAAGTTCCTGGTGCAAATAATGGTTACATGTTGAACTTTTTTCACAAGTACATTCATTGCAATACCTTCTGCAGTTCCAAACTTACCTCTCTGTACATTTATTCTCTTTGTGTGACCTTCAGTATCAGTCAAAGTCAGTCTCTTTGGTCTGAAGCTGGTCTGTTCTTTTGTTCAGTCTTAGCAGGTTGCTAGCACATCAGTTTTAGTGTGAGCATTACAATGTCATAGTAGTTGTCCTGCTGTTGTATAGAAAAAAAAATGTCTTGAAACCTGGCTAAATTGATAAATTCTATTTTGGCTGTATTTTTCAAAATAAATTGTAACTTTCTATTCTAGAAAACAATTGCAATAACCTGTTACTTTGGTACTGTTTTATATGAGTTGACTTACAGGCAGAGTGTATGATTACAGAGAGTTTGTGGATCTTGCACACTTTTATTACCCAGTGTAGTAGTGTCAATTATATTCAGTCTCTGGGATTTGTGGTAGCTGCAGTATCTTGTTGTTTGCTAATCTTTGTTGCTATTAAGCTTTTGTTTCTATGCCTTACTGCTTTCTGCTCTATGAATTTGAAATTGTCGTAATTTATTGTCAAATTTCATTTACCAAGTTTTTTGCTTTTTGAAACACTACAAATACGTGTTGTAATGAACCCTGATCACAGAACTTCATGTCATGTAATGCAATAATCAGTATTTGGAAATGATTGTTTGATTCATTATGGATCAGTTTTAGGTTGGAAGTTAAGAGTATGGTTGAACAGGTTCTTTTTTAAATACAGACTTCAGATGTTCAGGTTAAATTAGCTCAGTTTAAAGTATTACTGGATAAATAACGAATTTGTTAATGTTTACAACTGTTAAATTATCACAAGTTTTGGTTTGCTGGCCTTTGCTCTCTTGCTGAAGAGGTGGTCAGGGGCAACTCACTGCAGCCAAGTTAACAAGAACGGTCGAACCATATTCCTCATCGGAGAGGATCACACATAGGGCAGGAGGGCATGGCTTGCGAGGCAGAGGCAACGTCATAGGCAGCTGAGCAGGACAGCTCCGGGCTGCTGGGAGGGCTGGAAATCCTCCTTGCCCGTTCTCAAGGACATATGAGGGGGAGCCATGGCACGCCTGCTCCAAGACGGACGCGGGCCTAGGTGGCCCCAGCCTCCGCGGCCTGGCGCAGCCCCCCGTAGCCGCGCCCGGCCCCCAACCAAACAGCAGACGGCAAGAAAACGCTTCGACCTTGCTGACCGCCTCTTCGAGCACTGAGCGGACGAGGTGGTTCTACCCCAGCGAAAGGGACTGGCGGCGGCCGCGGGGCGGGACTGGCCCAGGGGCGGGATTGGCCCAGGGCCGGAACGGCGGCGGCGCTGGGAGCGGGCGGTACCGCCCCAAGATGGCGGAGTACGTGCAGGTGCTAAAGCGGGCTATGAAACACCTTGGCGGCCACGGCGGTGTCCGTGGAGCCATATGGCAGCTGCTGAGGTAATGGGGCGCCCAGCACAGACAGAAGCAGAGGGTGGCAAGAGCTCCCCGCTCACGCCTCGCCGCTCCGCGGGGTCACCTTGGTGGGTGGCGGCCGGGCGGCATGGCCGCGGGTGCTTTGCCCTTTATGAAGCCGGAGGTCGGTGGGGGTGTGAGGACGCCTGGGGGCGGCTGTAGCTCACCGCAGTGCCGGCTTGGTCGGCAGGCTCTGCCTCACGCCGGACGGTGAGCGGTGCCCGCCAGGCCTCAGGAGGAGGCCGCTCCGTGCAGCCCCGGGGGTCGGTGTGCTGGGGCCGTAGCGCTTATCGCCCTGAGCCCCACTCACCAGCGGGTACTGTGGTCAGAGCGTTCCCCAGGCAGCCTCCGGCGGCTCTTTTCTTTAGGCATCTTAGTGAGTTTGTCGGTGCTGAGCTATAATTATTGCCCAGGAAGGCTTTGCTGGTGTCCAAGCTCACTCCGTCTTAGTCCTGTTGCCACAGCTGTGTTTGTGTGGTGATGCTGTGCTCTGCTGTAGCCACCTCCTGTCTGTCTGTGGAGCACCATCACACTGGCCCACCAGCTGATGGCTCCGGATCACTTCAGCTTGGCAGCAGCTTCCTTGAACTCTCTGGTGTGCAAATCAGAAAGCTGTGCTTCTCCTGAAACCTTGTGATGTAAAGCAGAGAATAAATTCATCTGCCTTACTGTGTAACTCCTAAACACTTCAAACTGTATGCCTGCTTCTTTGGCAACAGGTTGTCACCATTGGCCTATGTTCACCTTTGGGTGCTCTCTAACCCCATTTTCTGCAGAATTAGTTGCAGTTGTTTCCAGGTGCATCTGTGTAGTCCCCAAGCACAGAACCTTGCACTTGTCCACGTGAAACTGCCTCCTGGCTTTTTTCCTCTGCTCACATCTCCTCTCTGCCGTGTGAAGAGTATTTTGAATTGTGATGCAGCATGGTTGAAGCTGCTGCCATATAGGAGGAGCTGCAGATTTACAAAAGTAAACTTCTCTTTCATTCAGATCCTCATGAAATGTATGATGAAAGTCTGAATGGTATGTGATCCAAATTCAGCAGTATCAGTGAACTCTGTTATCTTTGTAGTCTTACTCAAGACTCCATGAAATTGACTGAACAATCCCTTCTGGAAGCCCTCTTAGTGTTTGACATCAGAACTGGGGGCATGAAGTCAAGACAGAGGTGTAAGAATCCTTGCCAGAAAGGGAGGGGAGGAAGGAAAGGAGAGAGGCAATGAGATAGCTCTTCTTTTTTCTGAAGCTGAGAGCTGGGGCTTGGGTAGCTGAGCCAGAGATGATCTGAGTATTTCTTGACAGAGGAGAGCTGGCAATCTTTGTAATATGATACTGCAAACAATTAAAACCTTTGAGAGTAAGCTTTTTCTTACATGTTTTGGGGGTTTTGTTGGAGTTTTTTTGTTATTGTTGTTGGTTTTTTGTTGTTGCTTTGTTTTGGTTTTGTGGGTTTGGTTTTTTTTGTTTGTTTTGTGTTTTTTTTTTAATAGCTTTACATACATGTTGTTAAGAGTTTTCATTACAGATTTTTACCAGCCCCTAAGAAATCTCTGCCACAACTTCATGCTAAGAAAACTCTTGTTTTGGAAAAGAGGAGACTGAGGGGAGACCTCATTGCTCTCTATAACTACCTGAGGGGAGGTTGTAGGGAGGCAGGCATTGGTCTGTTCTCCCTGGTAGAGAGTGATAGGACAAGGGGAAATGGATTGAAACTGCGCCAGGGGAGGTTCAGGTTAGATATTAGGAGGAATTTCTTTACTGAAAGGGTTGTCAGCCATTGGAACAGGCTGCCCAGGGAGGTGGTTGAGTCACCATCCCTGGAGGTGTTTAAGAGATGGCTGGATGTTGTGTTGGGGAGCATCATTTAGTGGGGTGATAGGGCTAGGAAAAAGGCTGGACTCGATGATCTTCAAGGTCTCTTCCAGCTGTAACTGTTCTATGATTCTATGATTCACAGGGTCAATGATTTGAAGACTGGTACACTAGTAGGAACTGACAAATATGGAAACAAATACTATGAAGACAAAAGAAACTTCTTTGGTGAGTGTGCTAATGCGAACACCTCCTCACTGTCTAACTTTGCATAGCTTATGTAATTTCTTCTAGCAAAACACAACTTCTTGCCTGCCGAGCTTCCTCATACTTGTGCCCCGCTTAGACAGGGGACTCCTAGAAAAATGCTTTGGCATCTTCTGTCTCTGCTATTTCCCTCAATTCATTTACAGGCATAGTCAATCTGAAATAATAAATATGGGATAAATAAAAGCCAGTCAGGTGCTCTCCATGTACTTGTGCCTATATGATAATGTGCTTGAGAGCAGAATTTAATCCTTGTCCTAAAAGCTGACAGCTTAACAGATGGGGGAAGGAAGAAAATTGCCCTTAAAACTGTCTCACAGCTTTACTTACTCATATGATCCCTTCAGGGCAAAGAAACACAGGTTAGCTGAAACTTCCTGTTGGCTTAAGTAATGAGATTTTACTTAATATTTGGAGAGTTCTTTAAAGGGTAGCACTTAATCAAGGAAGGTGACACATAAGTAATTGACACATCGTTTAGGCCAAGCTCTGCCTGCTGTAGGTTAATTTGTAGGATACCTGGGGAAAGCAGTTGCTGGTAAACTTTGCCTGGTGGTGCTGTATGGCTGAAACTTAGTTTAATCTTATGTTACTCATGGCAATATCCTTTTGGAAAAGACTCTTCTTAATGAGGGGGAAAAATTAATCCCCAAACCTATTTTTCTGCCTGAAAATGTTATGTTATTCCCATTACTTATCCAGTAGCTAATACTGGCTTCCTTGTGAGAGTGGTAGATTCAGCCATATAAAAGTACAGTAACAGTGGAAATACAGAAGACTTAGACACATAAAAGCTGTACTGACTTGAAGTGCCTGTAATGGTAGATACTTTCCCTTGTGTTTTCATGAATTCTCTCCTTCATATGATAAGAATTTATTTATTTGAGCTAACACCATATTTCTGTTTGGTTCTTTAAGGTCGACACAGATGGGTCATCTATACTGATGAAATGAATGGCAAAAATACATTTTGGGAAGTTGATGGAAGCATGGTGCCCCCTGAATGGTAAGCCATTTAGATTAATAATGTGGGCAGATACTAATTGTGTAATTGCCTGTTTATGTTCTTGTACTACAAAACAGAAGATTAAAAAAAAACCCTAACCAACTTTATGATGGTAAGGTTTTCTCGGATGCAGCTATCTTATATATGACCAGAAGATTTCAAACTGGCTACTGCATTCATAGTGTTATATTGCTCACTCTCCTGACAGCTGCACTTGCTGCTTCTTGGAACAAATATAGCATTTTACCAGCCAGATTGAGCAGGTTAGGCCAGTTGTCTAGTTTTCTTTTTTAGTTGTGATTCCATCTGAAGGGTTTGCAGAGCCTAAAATGGCATTGAGCAGCCAGAGGTAGAAAAAATCCATTATTATTATCCATTCTAGATGAGAACCTAAGGAACATAAGAGAATGATAGGAAAACATTCCTTAATCCACAACCATTAACAGCATAATTGTTTCAGTTGATATCCATTGGTACTCTACAAGATGATGAACAGCAAAGGGCCAGGTTGCTCTCTATGTTGACTGCTACTTGAGAAGTTTTTCTTCAGGTTTTTTATCTTCAAGTTTTACTTTCTGTTGATGCTTTTCACTAATAATTCTGTACAAACTTGAGTTCCAGAAGGTCTCTGGCCACACAGCTGTTTAATACCTTTTTTGGTCTTCCTAAATAACTCAGGAAAGCATGCACAGTAACAGTATATGCTAGCAAAACCAATCTATCCAAGTCTTGAGGAATATAAATAGCACTTCAGCCACAAAGCAGTGACAGGTGATAGGAAGTAAGAGATGCTTGAGTAGGCTGAGCATTGGTGAACACTGGGTTTTATTATCCCTGGGATAGATGCTGTGTGCCAAGGCTGAGATAGATTGTCTAAACTCCTCCATTGTGGCTCTCATGTGGATGTTTGAGAAGTGTGTGGGTAGACTGTCTAGGGAGTCAATTTTGTTTCAAACTCTCCCAACCTTAAAATTACATTTAATGCAGTCAATGCTTTTTTTTCTGTCTTTTCCAGGAAGAGCTTAATGGTCTTGTTTTTTCACAAGTGATATTAAAATCTCCAAAACTAACATGTTCATGCCAGCACAGAGCTGTTCCTTCTTAACTGTTGTTGAGATCTAATTTTTATCCTTTCACTGTTGGACTGCCAGTTTTCAACATTTTCCTTATTTTGAGGCTGAGTTTTGTTTTGTTTTGTTTTGTTTTTTTTCTTTGCTCATCCTTATGTGTTGTTTATTGTGTCCTTACAAAGCTCAGTAAAGGATTTCTTTCTGAATATCAAAGTGGTATTTCTAGGATTAAGTAGCTTTTTTTAGATCACTTAAATTAGTGAGGTAGAAAAGCTTGTTTTCCTATCAATGTAGACAAAAAATTGCCCTAGAAGAAACAGTAAACATTTCATTATTTTCAAGACTGGTAAGAAAAGGGTAGATAATCGTGTGTTCTAAGGTATTTTTGTTGGGAAACTTAGTCGTGCAGTACTGGGGGGGGTTTTACTGCTGATAAACTTGTGTCCGAAATACTTTTGTCCCTTTTTTTCAGTATAAGTCATACCACACATTATTTTTCTCTATGTTTCTGGTTGCTGAATGCACTGTGCATCTGAAAGTCTAATTTTGTGGTCAGTCACGTTGCCTTCAGGACTGTGGGATGTGAATGATGGTTGAAATACAATCAGGTGGACTCATCATGCATGATGGATTGGGAAAAAGCAGTTGGTACATTGAAAAGTTATGGAAGCAATAAAATGAGAATTCATTTAGCTACTTTCTACCTTCTGTTGGATACTGGAGAAAAGGAAAAAGCAACAAGCAAGACCATTTCCTATGAAGTAACATACTGTAGTACTGTTTTTAGGGACTGCTGAGTATTTTCAGTATTCTGAAATAATTGATGTAATATCTTTTGACAACAGATGTACTGAAATCACAGTCTGAAGGAAATCAAAAGAGTTGTTTTGACATATGTCTGCTATACAGGGAATTGGGACTGTTGCTTGTTAAAAATATTGCCATACCAGAATGTGGAGGATTCTGGCTTATTCTTATTTTGTTGTGTTAACCACTTTGTTACTCTGAGTTTTCTTCTCTTCAAAATCAAGATGTTGGTATCTACTTTGTTGGAGACAAGTTAATGAGATTTAAAACCAGAAAAATCCTTCAATAGTTGCATTGGGAATGACTAATACTACTCTTGGAATGCTATACAGGATGTTTGGCACTTTGACTGTAACACACATCTCCACTTCTGTTGTCTTAATTGCAACATGGTTAACTTGTTGGAACAAAGTGGATGCTAACAAGTTGGCAAACATCCTGAACTCCCAGAGGTGGTGCCTGAAGCTTGCAGAAGCACATCTAGTAGTAGCTATGGAGTTTGTGCAGCACTGGCTCTTGTTTGCAAGCTTGTACACCATATAATTGGCTCTGGTCCCTTGTAGCTTCAGTTTGAAATCTCCTTGCTTTTAGATACTTGTCTAAGACTTGAGAGAAAATTCTACATAGCCCTCAGGGCATTTAAAGATACATGGAGGTGTCTTTCATCTGTTTACACAAGGAAAAGTCCAGAGGCTTTGCTAGCCTCAGTCTGCTTGGTATTGACTCTGCTCTGTGATTTGGGAAGTTGCTTCAGCCTCTTCAGAGCTTTGCTGTCTCCATGATTTTCTTTGCTCTGTGTAAGTTTTCTGCTGCTTTGCAGGTTTTAAGTCATTAATTGCTTTTGAATCCTGTTTTTCCATGCATGGATTTATAGACAGAGTTTGCATAGAAAGCTGGCCATCTGCAAGACATCCAATCTCCTTATTCATGCTGTTCAATCTAGTGCATGAAAAGCTTTTATTGAGCATCTGAGAGTAGAGTCTATGAGGCATCAGTACTTCAAAGGACTCTTTAGAGGCAGGTTGTCAAAGGGAAAGTCTTCCCAAAATAAAGTTTATAGGTTTTGCATATTTTTACTTAAGTGGAGAGTGAGAGCTTTTGTTTGAGAGCAGACTTTGCAAACCAAATGCTTTTATAAGTCATATGTTGGGCTTCTAAGGGGAATCTGTGGTCGTCATGCTTAAGCCTTGAAGCTCTTAAATGTAAGCCTACTCTATAGTGGGTGGAGTTCTAAACAATCTTTTGAACTCTCTTTAGGTACATCAGGACCTGTGACTGTAGTGACAGGGCTTGTAGGTCAGCAATTTTATTTCTCCTTCCAGTAAGAAAGTGAGATTTGAGGATTGGGTTTGCTGCTCTATTGAAATTTGACCCCAATTTCATATTGATGTTACAGAACTTCAGAAAATCCTGAAAGCAAATAATGAACCCAAAATACTGTGTTTTAAAAGACTTGACAGATTTAGTGTTAGAAAAGCTGGAAAACAACAGTTTAAATGACAAGATGAAAGTATTCAGTTAAATGAGTAAATAAGTCCCTATTGTAATTTTTGTGGTGTTTCAAGGAGTGTATGATGGATGTACAGCTGTAATGACAGACATGTCAGACAACATGTAAGCTTGAAATCTAGTTGATTTTAACTGAGCTTTAATACAGTTCCTGTGCTCCACCTGCTCCAGCCTATCTCTCAGGGTCTTTGTAACTGCATTTCTGTCTGAGGAGACAATTTTTTTTGGTTGTCCTGGTGGTGTGCATGACTCTCAGGGGAGTGTGAGGACAGTAAGCCATGGTAAGAGGTGCATAAACAGGTTTTTGTTTGCAGGATCCCTATCCACTTTTACCACAGGTGTCACTAGGTGAAGGTATGTGAGTTTAAGTTGGCTTTATATGTTACAATAAATGGTTTTGAAAAGCTGAGGCTCCCCTGGAGTCATATTACAAAGCATTTTTAAATGCAGTTCTTAAGTCACTATTAGCAGATTGTATATGGATACATGGACTGTTCTTTTCCCATTCCTCCACTGCCACAAACTGTGTTTCTTTGTGTTGGCCATGGAGAGCAGGCTAGTTGGGTGTGAGCATATGATCCCACCTCTTGTCAAGTTGGCTGTTTTACCAACAGTTAGTGTTTCTGCCAAATTTGATGCTAGCCATCGTAGGACACATAACATCTCAGGTGGTGTGAAGCACACAAGTACACAGAGTTCTTGTAACAGGTGTGAACTTGGAGAGGAACTTCACTTAAGATCAGAGCATCTCAGAGGCTGGTAATAGGAGGTTTAAAATCTGGCAGTGCTTGATCCTGTATCCTCAGAACACATGGTGATTCATAGTGCTATGGGGCTGCCTTCTTCCAGACAGAAAAAATTTCCCCAGGTCTTCTTTTTTAATAGAAATAGTGAGAAATGTATACTTTAAATGATACCAAATTTACAGGAGTTGGGGAGAAGAGAGAGATCCCCTTCCCAGTTGTGTTGTACTGGGTCACTTCATCTCAAGGTGTGTATAACTTTATAACACCTAAGTGGATGATTTTCCTGCAGGAGGCCATTCTTTACCTCTAAACAAGGCTTTTATTCTTTTAAAGGATCTTAAGGTTCCATCTGGTTTTGTATTCAAGCCAGTTTCCTGCAAGTTCTTAGTACTACAAAGCATAGCTTATGTTTGGAGGTTTTGTTTCTCACTTGTAGAAAGTGAACGTGTGATTGACTTTTTTTTCAATGTGAGATTTTGTACTAAGGTATATCCACAGTTGTGAGGTTTTGTTTTTCTAGACTAAATGCCTAGAAGCTGTTTGACTGCAAAGATAATTAACCTCCTGTAGAGCTCTTCAGATTTAGAACATGCTTGTCAGTCTTTCTCACTACTTTTATTGTGGTTTTGGTTTGCTGTATCAGTGGAGAGTGTGCCAGGGTTTGTTGTGAAAAGACTGAAGATGCACTTTCTAGTAGGAAGTGGAATATTACTGTTTCTAGGTTAAGTCTTTAGCAAAAGCTGATTAACAGAAGCCTCTTGATTTCTACCTCAGTAAAAAAAATACATAGGCTTGTGAAAAAAGTCTTAACCTCACTTCTGTCATAGCTGTGCATACACTGTGTAATACATGTCAACATGTTAGGCAGGTTTGAAAGTTTCTTTGGGCACCGAAATAGAAATCGGATGGAATCAATTCAGTTGATCCCTGCTGTAGTGTTACAGTAAACTGTTACGGAAAATACTTTGCTTGATCACTAGTGTTGATTGCAGAGGGTAGGATTGCTGTGTAGTTTATAGGTGAAGGTTAATCACTATAATCACTCATTAATTACCCAGTTACTGATTGGTATTAAGCATTTTATTGTGCAGTCAGTAAACATTTATGTGATTATTGTAGGCCAGCATGCATCATTAATCCATACCCCAGGTAGTAGCCTCATGAATGTTTTGGAGATGGCATTGGAATTGTTGTGCAGCATAGTCTTCTGGTAATTTGAAAAAAACCAAACCCAAACACAACTCAAACCCCAATAAAAATCCCAGATAGCAAACCAAAATCTTGTGGTTCTGTCATTTGTAGTGCCTGCCTTGATCTGGCTGGCTGGTTAAGGTCATAAAATTACAGAATCACAGAATGTTAGGGGTTTGAAGGGACCTCTGGAGATCATCTAGTCCAACCCCCTGACAGAGCAGGAGAACCTAGAGCAGCTTGCACAGGATGCTGTCTAGTTGGGTTTTGAATATCTCCAGAGATGGAGACTCCAGCACCTCCCTGGGCAGCCTGGGCCAGGGCTCCACCACTCCTCCTCCTCATGTTAAGATGGAACTTGCTGTGTGCTAGTTTGTGCCCGTTGCCTCTAGTCCTGTCACTGGGCACCACAGAAAAAAACCTGTCTCCATCCTCCTGACACCCACCCTTTAAGTATTGATAAGATCCCCCCTCAGTCTTCTCCAGGCTAACCAGCCCCAGCTCTCTCAGCCTCTCTACATAAGAGAGGTGCTCAAGTCCCCTAATCATTTAAGTAGCCCTTCTCTGTACCCTCTCCAGAAGTTCCCTATCCTTCTTAAACAGGGGAGACCAGAACTGAACACAATACTTCAGATGTGGCCTCACCAGGACAGAGTAGAGGGGAAGGAGAACCCCCTTTACCTGCTGGCCACACTCTTCCTGATGCACCCCAGGATGCCATTAGCCTTCTTGGCCTCAAGGGCACATTGCTTTTTGGCAGATCAGCCCCTAACCTCTACTGCTTCATGGGGTTATTCCTCCCTAGGTGTATTACCCAACACTTGCCCTTGAGAATCGGGAGGAAGGCTTGTTTACAGGTTATGTGATGTCTCTTAACAATAGTGTGTCTTTTTCCTCTTCAGGCATCGCTGGCTTCACTCAATGACAGATGATCCTCCAACCACTCATCCACCAGTTGCTCGTAAATTTATCTGGGAGAACCATAAGTTCAATCTGAGTGGCACTCCTGGGCAGTATGTACCTTACTCTACTACTCGTAAGAAGATACAGGAGTGGGTCCCACCTACAACACGTAGCAAGTAACAACAATGAATGTGATTTGCCTCAGCTTTGGCTTTCAGTGTAACTGTATTTTCACTGGTTTTGTTGGAAATAAACCTCTCTATAACAGCTGTGTAACAGTTTGTTGAATTGAGGGGGGAACAAGTGAGAAAACATTGGGAACAGGTAGAAGACAGAAAGCATGACAAGTCTTAATCTCATCAAGATGTTGGGCTTTTTGTCTTATTGTCAGTGGCTCTTGTCTTCACATAAGCAGCTCTCAAACTTTTTTAAGCATGATAACCATTCCTGTGACAGTCACCTCTCACATTTATTCTATTCAAATTTGAAATACAAGGTTCTCATCTGTAACGTTATCCAATTATAGTTTCTACATGGCAGATAATGTACTATTCATATACTATTTTAGGAAGCCGTCTCTTTAGCCTAACTTGTTTCATAAATATTTAATGAGGTCAATCAAGGATTATAGTTTTTGTTGATAGATTCTTCGTGCATGAGCATGCATGCATTGCTGCATTACAGTATGGTATGATATGTAATATAAACCTTGCAAGGCTACAGTAATCAAATGACATCTCACCCCCTGAGGGAACTCAGCTGTTATCAGAGGGCTCCATGTCACATCTTTTTTGTTGCTTCTGTGTTACTGAGATTCATTAGAAGATGTTCTCACAAGGGTTTGGCATGGGGCTGTTTGCTGTGTTGTGACAAGACTTTAAGGTCTTTGGAAGTTTGAGAATGTGTGGGTTTTTGGGAGGTAGAGAAGTAAGAACCTATTCTCAAAAGTGAAGTTTGCAAGTTCATGTTTGAAAGAGAGTTGGTTGGAGCTGTAGCTTTTTTGTATCTTTCAGTTGGTTGATTCTTATTCCAGCTTGCTAACAGTTTTGAGCAGAGCTGTCCTCTCCACAAGGCTTCCTGTGATGGATGACCTAGTCCGTAGATAACTGATGATGGTGGGATGTGCACCCAGGTCCTCACTCACTCCACCTCAAATGGATGTGGGGGAAACCAGAAAGCTTGTGGGCTAAGATAAAGATGAAGAGACTGCATGCCAGTTACCATCATGAGCAAAAGAGATTAGACTTCAATTTATATTACTAGGTAAAATAGATATACATAGTGAGAAACAAAGGCAAAAAAGTGTAAAACACCACCTTCCTCTTCACAGTTCTTCCCATGCTCAACTTCACACCTTCATCCCTGACTCCTGTACCTTCCTGCTACAGCAGCACTGGGCAGTGGTATTGGGGTCAGTTTATAACATCTCCTCTCAGCTGCTCCTTCCTCATGCACTTGTCCTGCTCCAGTGTGGGCTCTCCACAGGCTGTGGTTCCTGTTGGAAAATACCTCCCTGCTCTGGTGTGGGCTTCTGCTGGGGCTACCAGGAATCTCTGCTCCAGCACCGGCAGCAATTCCTCACCCTCCTCCTACTCGCACGTTGGTGTTGAAATACCTGTTGCATATTTCATTTCTCCTCCTCTGCCTGTGCAATGTTTTTGCCCCATCTTAACTACCTTTTCCTAGAGGTGCTTCCATCTTGGCTGAGGAGCTCAGCTGTGCCCTGTGGTGGGTCAGCTGCAGCTGGCCAGAACAAGCACTGTCAGCATGGAGCAGCCTTGACCTCTCCTCACAGAGGCTGGCCCTGTGTCCTCTGCTGCCAGTACCTTGGCAATTACACTCAATACACTAACTTATAAAAATCATTGTTAAAGACAACTAAGAAAGGTTTTGAATATGCTATATGCTTGCAATTGCCTGTCAAGAAGAAAAAACCTACTTTACTCCCTAATAGCCACCTGAGTGGCTGCACTGCTGGCTCTGTGCTTGCTTTACTTCCTACTTGTCCCCACCTCAACAGGTCACTTAACCCCCAGGTGCTTCCTTATTAAATCAATTTCTCTGTTAATCCATTATTTAAAGGTGGTTCTTGTTAGCTTTAAACTAGTCCTAGTCTTTAAATTAGTAGGAATTAGCACTTACTGAGATCTCCTAACCTCTCTGATTAAAAAAGGATAATGTTTAATTTAGTTTAAGTCAACAAAAGCACAGAGCAAGCTGAAAAGCAATTTGAGCCATACTGAGCAGTGTGTATAGAAAGGACTCTTTCAACATTTTCATCTTGATAGATTATTTGACCTTAAGAACCAAATTTGTCCCAGCACTGCTGAAGAGCTTCATTACTAACATTCATCTATACATGCCCCACGGGCACAAATCTGAGTAAAACAATTAACTTTATTGGTTCTAGCCTCTACTGTTTAATGCATTTTCTACCTATTTCATTTCTCTTCCTTTGTCCTAGGCTTTTTTAGGATTACAGCCTAAACTCATCAGGAAGTACAGCTGGGAATGAACCTCTGTATTCAGGGGACAGGTAGGGTTGCAGTAACTCTTCCTACACCTCCTGTGCTGAAGAAAGAGGCCTCAGAGCTGTTTTCTCCTTTTGTTGTCAGCTGGAGCAGAAATACTGAGGGAGCAAACAGTTTCTAACAGCTTTGTGTGCAGCAGTACCCCACAGAAAGGCAGGAAAATGGGCTTGTCCTCCTGCCCCATGGGGCTGAAGCAAGCCTTGGACTCATTGAGTAGCTCGGTTTAGAAAACATCATCAATCTGAGCTCTGGAGAGTACAGAAACGTTCTCATCCTGCTTTAATCAGCAGGAACCACAAATGCTGGACTTTAACTGCAGAGTTTCACTGACATCTCTAGTAACATTGCTTCTCCAAGGTAGGTTGCATAAGGCATGTACAGGAAATAAAGCACATGCAGAAAAGTCAGTGGTCTTCCAGAGCTTTCTGTAACTGCTTCTGTGATTCAGGCTTTTTATCAGCAGCCTCATTCACTTGTGGAAGTTCACCTTTGCTGATGACATCAGCCTCAGTATCCAGGCTCAGTTGCTTTCTGGTCTAAATGACATTTCAAATGCCAAGCTGGCCAAGTGTCACAGCAGATGGTGTCTTCAACCAAGTGCAACTGAAGCACTGACAGGAATATTCCCCTTGCACCAAATGTGAGTTTTAAGAGGCAACTTTCTGACATTGGAACCATCTCAGTAAGAAGACAGAAACCCCTTCCAGGAGCAGCAGAGTGCTGAAACTCACTTTTATTTTAAAATTGTGTCTTTACCTGTAACTTTCCACATCCCCATGGTCCAGGGCAGCCCTTTGCTGTGGCTGCCTCTGAACTGTAGCTGTGCTGACAGGGTGCTCAGCTCAGCCCCATGCATTGGCATGGAGCCCTTCCTTCAAAGGGGCACTGCATCCTCCCTTGCTGCTGCCTGATACAGCCCAAACTGGCCATGAATGAGGCATCAGGGTGGAGAACGATGGAGAAAGAAGCTTCAGGAGACCATGTTCCCCTGTGAAGATCCCAGTACAAGAGGTCAATACTGGGACTTGCAGCAGCTCTGCAGCACAGCAAGCCTCATCCCTGCCATTGCAGAGTAGGACACACTGCCCAGTCCCAATCACTGAGTGTGACTCTTTGCCAGCAGAGAGGGTATTAAGACCATAGTAAGTCCAACAGCCCAGGAAAGCACTGGACAGTGTTACAGAAACAGGAGTAGCCTCTATCAACAGGATGCCTTAGCAGCAAGCCACTCACTAAACTTCCAGATTTTCACCTGAAGACCCCCAAATTGCACTGGCTGTGCAGTTCTGGAACAGGTGGAGGTTGCCTTGCAGAGGACCTGTGCCATAGGTGAGTAAATGCTCACGTCCAATGCTTGATAATTGGCTGTGTTGTTGAAAGCAGCTAATGACTCCTCTGTAGCTCTGTGTGGCAAAATGTTGCTTTTCCAGATGAGATGGAGGAGAGAGGCAGCACCAGCATCACACAAAAGGGCTTGCAGCAAAGAGTAAACATTCCATAACCATTTCTAGCTACAGCAAGAGGAGAAATCTTGGACAGGTGAGGACATTCTAGACCATTTAAGAAAGCTGGAAGGAGAGGGGTGGAGGCCTTGTCCTTTCCTGCCCAACCTATGCTCTACTACTGACTCCTGCATGCTATGCCCTCTCAGCATTTTGAGGGTACGCTGAGAACATTCAGATACTTACCACCTCACATTTCTATGTCACAAAAGCTCAGGCTTCAATTTTGGGGATATTTCCTGCCAAGGTTAATTCTGGGAAGTAGTTTTCAGTGGGAATTAGAGGGATGACTGTTTTCAATACAGTTGGAAGTCATTAGCCCAGAAGGCTGGAGTATCTATTTTCCACAGCTGTGGTGCATTCAGGGTGAAACCATTGGCTTACTAATTCTATGGGGCCTATTATTCTGTTGGTAGCCAAGGGGAAGGGAGGGAACAGAGCCTTGCTTTGCCAAGAGGTTAAAAGAACTGCAAGTCTTCACATCATGTTCACAAGAGGTGTACAAAAGCAGGTACCTGGGGAGGGAAAGTGGCAGCCTTGAAATGGCATCTCGTGTTCTTCCCACAAATCCCACAGCTGCTGCTGCATTATGCCAGAGGGAAGCATATCTCAGCAGAAGAGATCAGAGGTGTCAGCAGGGAAGTGCCCAGCAGGTCTTTCTTCCTGGAGACCTGCTGAGCTGTGAACACCTCCCTCCAGTTCCCAAGCAGAGCAAGGCCCACACACTGGAGTTAGAGACCTTTTGCTTCCAGCCAAGTTTCAGCATGGAGCTTGAAGTGCTTTGCTGGCTGTACCTTTCCCAGCTGCCAGCAGGAGCGTGACCATGCTCAACCTGCAGAGGATCTCAAAGCCCCTGGAGACTTCTCTTTGCTGAAAAGCCCAAACCAGGTCTGGTTATTTCCTTTCTTATCTTTTTGAGTCACCTGAACCACATCAAGTCATTTCCCAGAGTGATGAATTTTGCAGGTGCTGTTAGCTTTGTTCACATGTGACAAACACAAAAGGCAGAATTGAGGCAGGATTTTGAGGAGAAAAAAGAGCAGTGTTTTCAAAACTTCTGTATGTAATAATCCCCTACAAGATGGTTTGTTTTCTGAAAAGGCACTTTAAGACTTACAGTTATAATTTCCTCTATGCATTTTACTTAGAGGATTTGAGTCAAGATTTCTCTCCTATTAAATATCAAGAGTAAAAAAAAATGAGAACATGAATATGTGTGCTAAGCAATATGTGTATACAAAACTGTTCATAGATACTCTTTTAGTAGGAAAAAGAAATGTCAAATTTAGCATAGAGGTTGTATTTAGTTGGAAATTTGCATTACAAAGTTTCCAACAAAATGCTAAACTTTCTTCAAATTAGGAAGTTAAGGAATACAAGTTAAAACTCATACTCAAAGTTTCTTGCTTGTTAATTAAAATCATTAATCACTTAATTTAGGTCAGTTTGTCCTGCACTATAAAACTGATAAGGCAGAAGATACTAATTCTGATGTTACAACAAAAAATTTTTGTGTGCATGAGAGTGAAAATATGAGTTAGTGGCTACTTTTTAAGTAGGTGTTTAGAGCTGAAACAATGATTACAGGACTACTTCACAAATTGCTTCTAAAATCTCTATTATTTTGCAATTGGTTCCCCTTAAGAAGGATATGCAACAAACTGAAATTTTAGGATTCTGTCTTTTTCTTTATGTAAACTACTCACCAAAAACTACATTAATAGCTTAAGTGTAATTTAATCTTTGTAATAACAGCAGTTACAAAATCTATTTAAATAGTCAATACTACTGTTAGCATCACTTAAGCAAACTGCAGCTCAGGAGACTTCTGTATATTGCTAGAAGATCTATTTCTTTCACTTTGTCTCTGGTGTAATTTCTTTCCCACTCCTCTAATGGACTATTCAATTTTCCCCTGTGATATATTGATATATTGGTTTTAGGGCAATTGTTTTATATCCTCATAGCCCAAAGGATTTTTTAGCTGATGGAATAGTAATCTATCAAAGCAGCCTGAGTGTGGCAGATGAAGTCTTGTGTGATTGAGCATTCAGGCACAGGCTTATTAATAGTTTGGTTTTTGAGGGTTGCCATCCATAAGAATTCAATGAGGGAAACCCAAGTTCAGCAATATCTCTCTGTGTGGCACTTCCCTCATGTTCTGCAGCAAAACAATGGCCAGAGGAAGCAAGAAAAGCATAGCATGTTATAATTTGAGGCAGATGTGTTTAACAAAAGAGGGAATTTATTGACTCTGGCTGTTGGGGAGTTCAGGGAGCTGCTTTGCTTTCCCAAGGAGAAAAGCTAAGTGCAAGATTTTTCCAGCATGTGCCTCAGTACACCTTTGCTTATCCCCAGTGCAGCAGCAAGACTGTTGTTGGCTCAAGTGAGAAGGTCTCAGCTTGATCTCAATCATCTCTGACCTTCATATCTCTCTGGGACTCAGCCTAAGGGTGGCTTGGGCCACTCAGCACAAAGCCACCCTCAGACAGAGACCTCTCTGCCTCTGCCAAGGGAGATCACCTCCAAATGTCAAACTGAGCCTCATCACTGGGGCTCAAAATCAGATACTGACTTCTGGCAGCAATCTTGGCTTTCTGGGCACATCAAAGCTTAATTTCTGGATATCTGTGCCCCAGAGAGCCCATTAATAATGTGAATCTCTGCACAAAAGCAAGTTTGGCAATAGAAACAAAAGCAACAGAGGCAGGAGGAGATGCAGGTGACACCAAGAGCTCTGCCCAGCACCTGAAAGCTGAGAGGTCTTTCCAGCTGGAGCCTGGCCAGGTGATTGGAAAACATACCCCTCTCTTCAAGAATTTGCAGTTTCCTGTGAGTAACTATTAAAAGGGAGGGGAAAAACCCCTGCCACTGAAATGAGTCTGTCACAGAGAGGGAGCATATATTTTGGGTGATCAACTCACATTTGTATATTTAATGAGCAAGAAATCACAAAGAGTAAAGGAAGATTTTTAAAATTATTAAAATGTAAAAATTCAAACTTTTTACTCATTTGAAAGAGTGAGAGGAATATCTGGCTTTTTTTTCTTCTGCCTTAGAAAAAGCTTTCTTCACTAACTCAGCATCAGCTGTGAGAGTTAAAGCCCATGGGAGAATCACTGAGCTGACATTGGCTCAGACACAGGGTTGAGATAAAAGCCATGGACTGCAGGTCAGGACACACTCTTACCTCTCTGAAAGAGCTCAGTCAGAAGGCATTCATAGCTTTCACAATTTGTTTTAATGTATTTGGGTTTTGGTTTTTTTTAGCTATCAGATTAAAATCTACCTGGCTTTTCTTCAACTCCTGCTATATAACTGGCATTCCCCTTCAGTGGGATCTAGTTTCATTTCTATAAATAAACTTTTCCAGTTTGGGGCTCTCTGTCCTGCAGTAATTACTGGCAGGAAATGTTTATTTGTGTTTTATCAGCTTCGAATGATTTCTAATGGGCTTCAAATGATGGACTTTCTGATGGGTACTTTTCCTTTAAAAAAAATCCTTACACATCTGTTAGTCTTTTGGCTTTTAAAGCTTGATTTGGCCTTTAAAGTTTAGCTTTAGAAAAGCAGCAACAGAAGGCAATGTGCCCTGGCAGAAGCACTTCAAACTCTGCAGTAAATAGCAATGTTATCTTTCAACACATTTGACAGTGCAGAGCTTGAGAGGGCAAAAACTAATTCAGCACTCAACTGTATTACTTGCTGCAACCAATTAGCAGAGCTGAATGAAGAATTAAATTAAGCATGGTTTCTTCTTTGTGCTCATCCAAGTGGGCTGTAAAACTTGTGGTAAGTAGGTAGGTAAGGTACCTGGCAAGTGCAGGGCTGGGGACCCGAAGCTAGCTCCAGGAAGGGAGTGCTCAGGATATGTCAGCACTGGGCTCTGCTGGGTGCTCCACTCTCCTGCAGTAATCTCTGGTTATTTACATCTGTAACAAACAAAACTGAGGCACAGAGATTAATTCCAAATGTAACACCCAGCTGATTAAGGTGAAACTAACATGTATATTTACTGGAAATAGACAAACTAACATTATATATTTACTGGAAATTTTTGTGGTTCTCTACCTTCCTGGATTTTTCATCAGCCTTCTCAGAATGAGGATTACCTACCATAGCAAGCCTTTATACAAAGTGTAAAATCATCTTTTTCCTCCTGCTTACTTATGATTCCCCTCATGCCTGCAGCAAGAAGTCAAGATTGTACTAAAGTTTGGGGGTTTGTCTGTTTAAAACAAGGAGCTCCTTTTAGCTTACTGAAGGCAGTGGGTGATCAGGTCCCATCTGAGAAGCTTGGCTGTGGTTTGGTACTTTGCAGCAACACCAGGTTTCTGCAGCTGCAGTGCCAAGTTCTGCTCACCCTGTGCTCCAGCCCTACCTTTTTGCCTTGCCATTCCCACGTCTCCCAGGTGCAGCTGGGTGCAGCTCCACTCAGATACATCCCTCTAGTTTAAGAGCTGCTGAATTAGATGTTAACAAACACTAAGAGGGAGGACAGGATGGGTTATATACTTGAGACATAGGGGCAAGAGCCAAATAAAAAATATATTCATGGGAACTGCTGAATTAGCCAGTTCTTAAACCACTGAACAAGTGCTTTTCTGACATGGTATACTGCTAACTTTTAATCTGGTTTTACACAGTACAAAATTAAACCCCTTGCAATCACCTAGGTGTGTTACACCTCCACGTTTACCTGTACAAACCTGCCATCTGAAATGATGAAATAAGATATTTGGTAAGTCTCAGAAATATCACAACAGTTGACACTCTGAGCCAAGCATTAATTCTTGGAGTTCTGTCACCCCTGTTGTCTCTACCAATATATTTTTTCCCACACTCCTGGTCACTGCTAGGGTATACTTAGTCAAGTCATATCAGCATTTTATATACTAAGATAGCTAAGAATTCTTCCAATCGCTTTGAATTCCCCCAATACCTTCAAAATCAAGGTCAGGGAAAAAGAAGAATCATCAACAAACTCTTCTACCACATGCCAGGTTAGTAATGTTCATCCTACGAATTCTCTTCAGCTCCTGACAAAGAACAAATTCTCTCTAATTGATATGAATTACATGAATTCTATTTTTTGCAGATAGATCATAAAAATATTAAGCTGTTCTCTGTTATTAGCACTTTCATCATTCAATTCTGAATGATCCACTCTGCTGAGACCTTTGGCTCCTTGTATACTTCTGTATTGACCTTGGCCTCACAGCTGACATTCAGACCTCCTCAGTAGAAAGTCACTGACCTTTAGAGGCCATAGTGAGAAGGTAAGTGCTTGTATACCTTATTTTTCCACTCAGAAGAACCTAAGGGCTGAGGAATCTGCTCTCTCAGAGGTGCAACAAGGCTGATGGGGAAGAACAGGCCATGGGGCAGAGTTCATTCCCCACTCCTTTCTGATGACTGTTAATCACTTCAGCTGATGATTACCTGCTCACCAGCTAATATAGGTTTTAAATGGTTGATGACTCACAATGCTCTATCTGATAAGTGCTTTTTCTTGGGATAGTTATAGTTAGGGTAGGGGGCTGTTAAGGAAGTATGGAAGTTCCTACTCTGCTTTCATCCTCCTACTGTTCCTAGTTTTTTCCATTTCTAGAGACTCAAAAGCTATGTTAGGACTGTGTCCCCTGATCATCAGGGATGCTTGCCATCACCTTGGTCATGATTCATTTCAAATCGTGCAGATAAATGGGGAATTAGAATGAAAATGAAACAAAAAAATCAAAGCCAGGACTCTCATTAGATTCTGCTTCCTGTGACCTTTCCTGCAATATTAGGTTAATGTATTTACTTCTAACTGGCATCAAAGAAACTTCAGGGGATTGTGGGTCTGTTTTTTCTGTGTTGCAAGGCTGTACCAAAGCCAGAATGTAGGAAGAGCTAGTGCTACAATGACAGTTTGTTTATATATTTAGTGAAAAATTACCCTGAAGAAGGCTTTGCTGACTGACAGAGGAGTTTGTGCTCCCATTTTACAGACCAGTGGGGCTGAAAACCCCAGTAAGGCTCCTCCAGACAATGACTGAGCAAGCCATAATGCAGTGCCATCATAAAACTGACAGGGTGGCTTAGCACCAGCTGTAGTTGCACTCTTGATTTAGCATTTGGTGGCTCTAAAAATGTAGTACTTTATACTTGCTTGTCAACATACCCAAATGCATTAAAATATCACCTTCTCTACATCTTAGCTGATGTGTTAGGCCTTACTTCTTCAGTGGCACAAACTTTATTTTGATTCTGTTACTCTCAACCCACCTTGTCATTCAGAAATTTAGAAAGAAAAATGAATTACACTGTCCCTATTTCTGGCTGTGACAGCTGCTATCCATTAGGGCTTTTTAATCAACACCTTCCTGAGTCATTGGCTTCCTAACATGTGAGTCCCATGAAGAGTGTGGCACCAGCACAATGCTGTTTTTCCCTTCAAAGATAGGCTGCCTGGTGCTAACCATTTAACGGAGAACAGGGGAATGGTGTTAAGCAGAATGTGAGAGGTAGAGGGAGCAGGGATATCAAGTTCCTACAAGTTTTGTAAATGGTAGCACCTGGATAAAGGAGAAGGAGTGCATTAATACCTCAGCAGGTGGTGGGTTGCTTTCCTGAGCTACTTACCTAGTTTGCCCCTGTGGCCCAGCCTGGATGCCCCAGTGAGCCAGGAAGCATGAGGTGTGAACCAGTGTGAGGGCAAGCAGGGAACACTGGAAGCCAAGGGGTATTTAGGGTGTGTGATGGGGTCTTTGTGGCATTAAAGCTTAGTTATCTGTGTGAAAGCAGTGCTCCTTGAGAAAGATTGAGATGCCTAACACCAAGAGATGTTTATGTTATCTCTGCGAATGGGATCTGCAAAGCTGGGGCATGCCAGGGGGCTGAAGGAGGGAGTCTGGTGAAGAGAAGACAGCCCTTGTTAGGCTAAAACTAATGAGGCAAGGCCAAAATAACAAAACACAAATCTTCAAAACAGATTCTGAAGGCCATGGTGGCCAAATCAAGACCTTTGCCTAATTATCTTCAATTTTAATACTCAAAGTTGACACCCCTCAGTATGCTAATGAGCCAAATGGAGTACATGCTAGATGTATATGACTATGGTACTCAACTCTCCATCCAAATCATGCTAAAGGTCACCTAGAAGGTAGGGACAGTCAGAGTTAAGATATAAAGACCTATGTGAGGAATATTTCCTTGTTGGTGGGGACAGACTGAAGACCTTGGGATTTAATGTTACAGAAGATGACTGACGGGCTGCTCCTTCTCTGACCACCAGGATGGGAAGCTTTCTCGGTAAGAATGTCTCATATCAATATATGACCTAACATCTTTGCTAGCATGTCTCTCTACTATATTTTAGTGCTAAAGACTTTTTATTTCCTGACTTTGTCAGACACTTCCCTGGGAGAATAATTGTTAGCTTGAGCTCAAATTCCTTGCAGTTACTCAACTTATCACCCGCATTCCCAAATCTGTTATCTGTCACTGCAATAAATCAAATTGATCATTAATTCAACTTGTCCAGACTATTTCAGAGAGAAAGTCTGTCTCAGGCATCGTTAGGCAGTTTTGTCTAACAAGTTTCAGTAAAGGCCTGAAACACTGGGTCAGGCAGACTGCTGGGTTGGGGTCTCATCTGTTAATGTGACAGTCAGGTAAGGAGGAAAAGCCAGAGATGGCTCAGTAGGTGCATGAAGCTATGGGAGCTTTCCTAGTTCCAGCACTTGTGCAGTAGTGTTTGTGTTTACTTACATTTAACAGCTGACTTACTGAAAATAATGAACCAAGCTGTGAGGTGAATGGTTGCCTCATCATTAGCAGTTCTCCATGCTGTCCAAGATCCAACCTATTTTTTCTAACCAGAAAGTATTGACCTTCTGTGGCTTGGCTGAATCCCACTACAGTAGGCACATGGCCTTTCCCTTCCCTTCTGTTGCCAGCCTACAAGAGTTGAATCAGTGTAATACATGTTGCCACAGAAAAAATACTTACATTTGTTCAAAACAAGAAGTCATAGTTTGTTGTGTAGAGTAACTGTTAAAAACAACAACAAAAAAATCCTATGTCAAGACACATTATATATTGAACTTATGGTTCTAATATTCAATTTGTCATTGAACAGTCAAATTGCACAACAACCACCTCTGTGATGGAAATTGATTTTCATATGATGGGGGTTATGAAAGAGTAAACTTCATTAAAATTAAACTTCATTAAGCTTCGCTAAAAAAATGATGTTACTTGGCCAATTCAACAGAGACACCCATGGCTTTCTATGCTGCTCTGCACAGCCCAAGTACTACTCACAACATACTGCATGGAGTTAAAAGCTAAGAAAAGGCCAACTAAATAAAAGTTGCCTTTTTAGTGTCTCACTTTTGACTAAGCTGGTGTTTGCAGACTGGTCACAGTTTACATTGCTGAGCTTTAAATGGAGATTATCTTGATGAAAGCCTTTTTAAGTCTGAGAGATTCCAATTTTGTATTGAGACACCAGATGTCATCCTGAGAGTTAACATATTCTTTGCTTCGAATCGACAGCAGACAAACTCTTTGATCTCACATTGCACACTGAAGTTATATTTTTCCATGTTGTCAGCTAAAGATCACTTACAAAAAAATGTCAGTAGATGCCTGACAGCTTTATTTGTACGTGGTAATTCAGGGGCCAGATTTGATGTCCAAATGGCTCCAGAAAGTGTAACATTTTCTTTGCCAAAATCTTGCTTTATGCTGTTATTACTCCTCTTGTTTAAAATAGTCTTTTCTTCTGTAGGAAAGGAACTGGTTGGCTTGGGGATGTGTTGAGTGGAGGGGATAGTCATAGTACCTATTTTCAGTAAACTTATCTCATTTGTCATATCAGGAGCCTCCCTATAGACAAGGTGGAGGTAAAAAACATGCCAGCAGCTGGGTTAGGCACTGAGCATCTGACATGTGAATACCCACCAAAAGGCAGACAACCTGGGAAGGTAAAGCAATGCTTCTCCATTTGTTCTGAGTTGCTGTGTTCCCAAGTCCTTACTGCTATCAAAGCTAGATTGTGGTTTTACCATTTTGATGTGGACCATGGTGCTTTACATGCCCCAGGTTTTGTCATGGTTGAAGCTTTGGGTGGATGTACAGATCTGCTGGGACTGTTGGGAACTATGCCCTGTACGGTAGTTTGTAACGAGAGAGGATCTGCTCCTCAGAGTACCCTTCATGTACAGGAGATACTGGTAGTGGATTGTGAAGGAATACAGCAAAGGAACATTTCTAAACTCCATTCATTCTACAGAGGCAGTGGGAAGCAATGCTAAGACAGACAGAATGTAATTACAGGACAGTCTAGCATTGTATGGTCTAAATGCAGGAAATAATTTCAGCATGGAATAAACCTGAAGCACTTTAAGCAAGTGCTTGAGGGACTCAAGGATATTGTTAAATTCTTCCCTGAGTCAAGAATAGTATCTGATCATTTAAATAAAACTAAGAATTCTGTAACTTTAAGCCAGAATGAAAAATTGAAGTGAAAACTCAGTTTGATTAAAAGCTCTACAGCCAAGAGAAGCTTCCAGAGGGCAGGCACTCTTCAGTGCAGTGAAGAGATGCAAAATGTTTCCTGGATGCACCAGTACCATATCTGAGTTATCCAGCTCTGGGAAAGGTTGAAGGAGAATTACTTTCTCTGTAGAGGTTGTAAAGCCAAATGCAAATGTACTTTTGTGTATTTCAGAAAAAGTACAAGCTTGAACCAGAATGACAGTCTCTGAAATTGCTACAAATGCAGCTCACTGTGCTGAATTCAGCAAAGTCACATTTAGATCATCTCAGAAGTAGCAGGGTAGCTGCCATGAAAACACTGGAGAGGAGAATAAATTCTGGCTGAGCTTGTTTCTTTAGCCACATGATAATGTATTTCCATTAATCCTGCTCTGTTCTACCTGACTGGAATATTTTGTTTCT
The DNA here is from genome assembly GCA_013396975.1 of Bucco capensis. Classification (NCBI taxonomy): domain Eukaryota; kingdom Metazoa; phylum Chordata; class Aves; order Piciformes; family Bucconidae; genus Bucco; species Bucco capensis. The sequence continues at coordinate 713,913 of VWZO01020260.1, read as the reverse complement.
TTCAATAGATTTTAATTCCTTGAGCTAACAAATGTGCTTCAAAATACAGGCTTATGTGGTTTGCTTGGTATATATTTGCTTTACTAGTAAGTGCTGGTACTAGTGCCATCACTGTCATAATTTTGATCTCACTCCTGGAGGATGTTGCAATAGGGATACTGAATGAATATACATTTGCTACTACTCCCTTCTCATTTTGGGGGAAAGTTATTTTTTTAGTCTTAACTCTCCAACATTCTGTTCAGTTCTTTTACTCAGATCTGTCTATCTATATCTCTCCATCTGTCTGTTGTTCAAAATATATCAAAATAACAACACCCTAGCTAGATATCAAGCTACAGTATTTTCCTATTTGTTTCTCTTATGAATAGGATAGATGTCCAAGTTCCATTTTAAATGTGATGCTTATTTAACAAAGCTGATCTCTCACATCTTACATTAGCTCAGATGAAGATATTCCCATGTAAAATTTTCAACTCCCCAATGGAGGCAGAAAAAAAAGCAGTTTCAAAATCTTTGCTGCCCTGAAGCACTTGGCTCCTGACTACTAGGCAGTTTGCTAACTCATCTAATTCAAATAGGCAAAAGGGTGAGTAAGCAATAAGCCATTTCAAATCAATCCATCTGGCAGGAGGTAAAATAGCTATAATGAACAGCATGTTTACAGAGCACATTTCCTACTCAGTCTAGTCCTTTGCAAGATTCAGGCCACAGATGTCACAGGTTGTCTGAGGAGCATTAGATGCAAGAAGATGACTGCATGTGAAGGGAGAGTTTGAGGATAATTTATGATGATGGCTGTTTGCTGTTTATGTGCACTTCATTAGCTAAGCCAGTCTGGCTAGTGCTCCTGGGAATTCTCTGCTTTCCCTACTGCTTGCTGATGGCCATTTGCTCTGTGTTCATAGGTGAGTGAACACAAACATATGTTTTCAGATATATGATTTGCTTTATGATGACTAAGGAATGCATGAGGCATCTGTTATAGAGCTGCTAGAAGTTGCCGTGTCCTTCAGCACAGAAGCTGGGAAGAATGTATTGTAATATTTCCTTCTTCTGGATGCAGAGGAAAAGCTATCTATTAAGTTTCTATTTAAAATATGGCAATTTTATTCTGACTTGAGATGCTTTAGGATCTAAGATCCTAAATTCACTCCCAATATGAGAAGCTTTGTATGTGTCTCAACCAATGCTATCAGCATAATGTCTTGGTATTGTGAATCTTTGGGTTGCCTTCACTGGGAACATGCGTACATAAATAATAGCAGGATTTGGCTTTCTGTATGTAAAATTATTAGGCAAATCAGTAGGAGCAGCAAAGACAACTGAGTAGCTGTCTGAAAAGTGAGAACATGAAGTGCTCCTTGGTGATCCTGAACATGACAGCTAAATTCACAGTGAGTTAGAAATTACTGCACAATTGTAGTAGCAAACTGTTTAGCAAGGATAAGCCAATTCTTTCAGTTTGTGAATGAGGAAACCCACTAAATTTTCACTGTTATAAACACATTCCTCATGTAAATACATATGGAAGCATTGATAAAGGCGGGAGCAGGATCAGCTACTCGATCAACATCACGTACCTTCCAGATTTCTAGAAACAAAGGACACTAAGTCAATGTCTGTTTTGTAATTGTATCTCTTTTCTGAATGACAGCTTCCATGAAACAATGTGAAGGACAGTTCTGGGCAGAGGATTCACTCAGGTTGCTTAGTACAGCTTGAAAAGTGCAAATAGCAAGAGACCTGAATATATTAAAGTAAGATGCAATATTACAAATGATCAAATAAATCCTCTTAAGAAATTCAAATTACTTGTGTCCCATTTGCCATTGCCATCAAGGCATCTTTGCAGGGAAGACCAGATAGCCAGTATGGATCAGCAGGAACTAAGACTGCTTGTCCACCACATGAGCATCTGAGTAGCCCACCTTCTTTAAAGAGGTGCTCCAACTCTCCTGCACCTCACATGCTTTTTCCTGCAATTCTACTGCAGGTATTACAGCAGCTGAACAAGCTCAGCATAAGAACTGAAGTGACAAAACACTCCAAGGAGAGGCACAATTGTAACAAGATGCTATGCTGATAATGGAAGTACTTACATTGACATAATTTCTGTTTTGGACAAGTATTGGCAAATATTGAAATGTCCATTACTTGAACCCAATATTCACTATTCTGGTATAATTGCTTTAGATCACATAGTGTCCTTGTTGTACTCATATTCCTAAAATTAGGACAGCTGCTATAACAAGTGCTCATGCTCCTACTTGAATGACTGAGCTATGTAACTGTGATATGTGGAAAAGGTGTCAGGACCTTCTGCTATGCTTATTTTGAAACATCTCCCTTCTCTTTTCTAAGGTGTTATGATTCACACACTGCAGTACTGGGCATCTCTTAGCTCAATGTGGACTAGGAGTGAGGCAGCAGCCCTGCTTGGTCCACTGCATGCTGAGCACTACGATGTTCAAAGCCCTCCTCAAGTCAGATCTCTTATAATCCACTCACTCAAACATGGTGATATCTCAATGTTTTGGGCTGGGTCTGCTCAGGAAACTTGTTCCCTTCTCTGGCTGTTTATGCTGTACACTTGAACAAAGTTGTGCATCTCTTCTGTTACCCATCCTAGGATCTGCACTTCCCACAGCGACAAGAGGTCTTACTATCTCTGTGGCATGGACCTAGCCTAGAACCTGTGCTGTCATTTGGAGATAGCTCAGCATCTCACAACACCCTGGCTCACATGAGAAACACTCAGGTCTAACAATAACACAGACCATCACTTTTTTTTTTTTGCTTTAAATGCTACTACTGAATGAGGTTCAGTTGATTTCAAAATAATGCTTTATCAGACCTGAAGTAGGCTGATCTGAAATTCAGTAATTTATGTCACTATAATTTCCTATACACCTGTAAGTATCACAAAACACAGAGCATTCTTCTGCATTTGGTATAAAGAAAGTAACTAGGATGATGTTCCCATTTTACTTTATTTGTGCATATAATATTATTTTACTTTTATTATGGGCCTTATGAGCAGGCAGCTACTGCCTTTCTTCTACAGACTATCTCATGGCTTTAAATTGACAGCTCCTGGAGGAGAGAGACAGCATCTGACATGTGTACAGAATCTAAGATGGGTAAGGATATGCTTTCATTTATTATAATGACTAAGAAGGAGTGAAGAGTGACAGTTCAATAGCTCATTAATAAAGACACACTGTATTTCCATTCATGAAAGTGTTACTCAAATTCTAAAACATTTTTGAAAGGGTGTTATTATTATTACAGTTTGATTTAGTTCTTTCTCCTCATACAGGAAAATCCCCATCGAGAAACAGAATTTTAAATAGTCTGAAACCTACCCCAGAATTACTGATCTTTTTCCTTTTTAAAAACATTTTGGGAAATATCTTTTCTGCTTGCAGACTGACAAGATGCAGGACTTAAATATCTGCTTACTACAGCTTGGCAGGTTGCTAAACCTCAGCAGAGCCAAAGGACTAATACACCGGTCTAGATGAGAGGATCAGGCTATGGACAGAGGTCTCTGACTCATGTTTACTGAAGTAAAACATTGATAACAGAGACTAATGACAGAGCTGACTTTGAAGGACTTGGCAGAGCAGGTTATGAGCCTTGTCCCACGGAGCAGCTCTGCCCACAGCCCCTTTTCCTGGAGGAGCTGGTGCTCAGTGTCAGGCTGGTCCACACTCCAGTGGAGCAGCTGTACACCCCAGTCACTGAGGGAAGCCAATGTTGACCTCGGCTTCCACATGCTCCCAGGCTGTACCTTGTGTGAGAGCAGCCTGGACACTCCTATGGTGGGATGAGCAGCAGAGCTGCTGTCTAGGGATACAGTGTATCAGTTCATGGAAAAGAAAGTCCCCACACAAACCCAGTCTCAACATACATGTAGGATAAAGGAGGGAATCACACAGTCATGTTAAGTCTTGTCTTCTGTTGCAACTATTCCTGTCCCAAATTCTTTGAGGGCTTCTTCAAGCTTGCTGTCTCAAAGCAAGATATAGCTAGATTTGAGCAGTTTCACACCCATTTCTTTCCTTGATTCCACTGTCAAATGGGATTGATTTGTCAGTTTGTCTTATTGTCTGCTCATGTTCTACGGTAAGATGGCAATCTCCCGTCCCTAAAAAGCTGCTAGGGGTTTTTTGGCAGTAAATGAGTCATATTTTTCCACTGTTTGGCTGTGAAAATGATTGTTCTCTGTTTTGTGTTGACTGATGAGGTGAAGTGCAGATATAGACAATCTTGTTATTTTGAAAGAACTCCACCTCTGTCTTCAGTTGATTGGGTGGAGAGAAGATTTTGTTCCCATAGCAACATTTTGCATTGGAGCCTGCAGAACTGAGGCTGGCTGCAGGCATTTCACACACTCTGCACTGAAGGAGCAGCTTGTGCTCTACAATGCATTTTCCTTTTTTGCATCTGGCAGAATTATTTAGGAAGCACCAGAGAAACAAAAAGTAAAGCTTTTGCATCCCTATACATGTAACCTGAGCCTGCTGGTGCTAGGTGTGCTACAGAGCATCACTTGAACATCGCTCTGGGAAAAGACCTCACCGTGCTGCTGTCTGTTGTCTGAACAGACACTGCAACTGTGAGTAAAAATTGGTCCAAAGCTCAGATGTCACTTTTGTAAGAGTTCTTCTACCTTCAGTGGAGACCACAACACTGAGTACAGTGTTTGGAGGGAACTAGCTAGTAGACTGAGGAGGAGTAAAACCCGTGCAGGAATTTGTATGTCAGAGATGTGGGGCAGCAGAGGGGAGAGCCTGTTGAATCTTTGCAGAAGTGGCAGATAGGATGAAGGTAAAAAGTCTTCCCCAATACAAGTTGCTGCTGAAGGAAGACACCTCTAAACAAAAGCAATTTAAGTTCTGGTTTTTGCACTTCACAGTGTAAAGGTTGATCATGTGGTAGCAGGGGTAGGTTTTGTGGCTAAAAAAGAGGGAGCTGGACTTTAGTAATGGAGGGCCAAGAAAAGGAAGGTATTTCACTTCAGGACTTCTGGTTCATTTGTGAAATACTGGGAAAGAAGGAAAGAGAAGCAGCAATTTGTATTAGTCTTTAACAGGCATGATACAAACTGGCCCTTCCTCTTTGTCTGCCATCTGTCTGTGCTTTGCTAGACATATTCTCTCATTCACCACAAATCTTGTTCAGGCAGAACTGGAAGATTCCACATATTTATCCAGGATTGACTCTGAGAGTGACACAGCTCAGTGGCACAGTACACACACCACAGAAGCACAGTGGTTTGGCCCAAGAAAAAGCGATGGCGAGTCACCCAGGAGGACACAACTGCAAACAAAATGCACACACAGTCGATGTAATTTTAGGAATTACATTAACATGCAGTGACACTTTAATGGGAAATTGAGTCACTTTTTGTCCATGTTTGCCTTTGGGCACTGATAAGCAAAATAATGACACTAAGATAATAGAAAAGGTTCATGTTATTGGCAAATACCTTAGCAGAAAGAAGTTGTTACCTAAAGCTTTCAGAAGTTCTGTGGAAGGAAGACATATCACACAAAAAATGTTAGTAGAATTCAGAGGAATTTCAAAGCAGACACAGTCATGCTGAAGTCTGCTCTCTAATTATCCAAGCTTCATCTGAGCTGCCCAGCATGAGCTGGAGTTCCCACCTGCCATATTCTGATGAAGTGGCATTACTGTATGTAAGTAAAGCTCTTTGAAGATCATGTCAAAATGAGCTTGAAAATAATAGTACAATATTTGTCAGTCTATTTTATTAGATTTTAGAGGAGGAAGTGAGTTTGTGTACAGGGAAACTGATCAAGGGACTGTTTCTGGAGATCTAGGATCAGTCCCATCAGACCTCCTCTGAAGATGCCTAGTATTGCACAAGTGGGCTAAAACTGCAGGAGCAAAGGGGCACACAGGGTGATGTCAGACTGAATGTACTAAGGAGGAATCTGGAGAGAGCTTATGGCACCAGAAGGGCAGGAGAAAGGGTAGGTGCCAAGAGCCATGCAGAGTCACAACAACTGATAAAGATCACAAAAAATCCCTGATAGTGATGAGATGAAAAAGTGGAAAAAACAAGCAATCCTGATGCCCTGAAATGATATTATCTCAGACAAGACAAGGCAAGTCAGCAGAGTTAGTTATTTGCTGCTGGTTGGTCAGATGGCCTTGGAGTTGTATCAAAAATCCCTGCCCACCACATTTCTTTATAGGTCTGGATTCCAAAGTTATCATCTACTTTAAAGTACTGATATTTTCAAAATAAAGGGATGGACTCAAACTTTCATAGCTCCAGAAAAAAATGCAAAGGGCAGTAGTGGAAGAAGAGGCAGCAGTATTTCTGCTGTCAGGAGAAAACAAATAAAAAAGATGTGCTAAGTTATCTGATACAGTTTTTTGAAAAATATGGACATCAAGCTCTGTCTCCAGGGCTCAGTCCTGTGTTTTGAGAAGACAAAAGCTCTGGCCTTGAGGTAGGGAGACAGATTTCCAACAACCTGTCATCAGAGATTCTGAGGAGGCTGCTTTATGAAAAACCACGTTTAGTTTCTGATTTCAGATAGTTTCTGACTTCTCAGAAAGGGAAGATTACTATGAAATTTCTTCCAATGTCTTGAACATAAAAAGCCAAGTTACCGACACTGAGGCTTGAGGTACTTTGAGAACCCCATACTTTTAATTTAAGCATTGTAACACCTGAATCTCAGGGTTCTAACTCTTTTAATCATACTCAACTGATCTTCAGAAAATAAGTGATTCCAGAGCACATGTCTTTTCATGAGAGTAACTATGAAAAACCAAACCAAATACCCAGAGCAGATTCCCATATTCCTAGGGTCCAGGTTTATTGCTAATGTTCTTATTCCTCTTGATTATCCTCTTTCACTTATAGGTAAACTTGTAATTGTTTCAATCTTCCACAATCAACCCTGAAGTAAAAAGCACATGTGTGCTTGAGTGAGAAATATCTAGAAGAAAGGAAAGCTATCTGAGAGTCTGTCACTACCAGAGGTGACAGCAGATATTATAATAAGAGGAATGTGTCCCTCTTAGCATTTTACACTGGGCAGAGTCAATGACTGTAGCAGTAATATGCTTGGAAATGGCACTGATTTCTGTGAATGGTCATCTACAGTGGCTATGACAACACAGCATACCTGTAACAGAAATTTGGACAAAATGAGGGCTTCTTCATTTTCAGGCAACAAGAGAAAGGGAAGAGGCAGCCTGACCAAGTGAATAGAAGCACAACTGAAGCCTGTCTAATTAGAACTGAGAGGAGCAGTAACTATCAACCAGCAAAATGAGACAAAAATTAACATGCTAATTAGAGCTAGCAAATCTGAGCCCAGTAACTGTCACTAACAAATGTAACAAGCACTGGTTAACCATAACCAATATAAAAAAAAACTAGTCATGCAGTTTCCACTCAGGTGACCCATCTCCATTTTAGCACCTTAAGGTAACATCATGCTGAGCAATACCTTACACCACGAGATCAAGGGCAGCAGCATCAGACCTAGGGTTATGAGCTCTGTAGTAACCTGTCAGCTAACACTCACTTACTTAACACAACACTGTGCTGAGCAATACCTTTACACCACTGGCTCCCTGTTCCCCATGACACAGGGTTATGAGCTCTGTAGTAACCTGCTGCCTAACATTCGGTCACTTCAGCTAAACTGCTCCTGTCAAATTAACTCTGAATGTAAATGTGATGACAGTTTGCTCTAACTTCTTTGTCTGCTTTTACCTTTCTGACCAGCTTGCTGGACATGAATTTATCACAGGTTGCTATACACTAGTGGACTGAAGTTTCGTGAAAGTTACTGGAGAGTGTACCAGGATAGAGGGAAAACTGGAAATAAGGGATTGCCCTGATATAAGCCACATCCTTCAGGACCTGAAATGCGTGGTCCTGTCCTCCTGAGACCTGGCACAACCTGCTAGTCTACTGTCTGGGTTAGGCTGCTAACCCGGGCTCACCAGGGATGTGTGTGTGTGTGCAGATGGGCCGTGCCAAGCATCGATTCACCTCCACACAGCAGGCAGCAGGAGCCCCAGGTTCCTGCACTTAACGTTAGGGTTCCTGCGTTTAATGTTAATACAGAAAGTACATTATAATTAGCACTAAATACCTTTTGAGATCTGTTTCTATTTTAACTTGAGAACACCCTGTAGCTCTGACAGCGTACAACAGCTTGCAGAAAAAGTAAATTGTTCCTGAATCAGGTGTAATTTGTTTTAAGTGAGACTTGCTTCGTTAGGGGAACCTGGAGCACCCTGACCACGTACAGGGTGTCTCAGCACCACAAGTGTGTGGTCCAGGAGGCTTCCTGGATCTGGGAGGGGTGATGATGAAGCCATCCCGCTTGGCATCTCCCTCTCTCGCAGGAGGTGGTCTGCCCTGCTCCAGCCCAGACCACTCGCTGCTGCACGGCTGAGAGGGAAGTGGCCGCAGCGGGGAGGGAGTGCCCCACGCTCCGCTTTCGGTGGGGCTCCGCCGCCGCCGCTCCCCGAGTCTTTGCGGGCGCGCCCGCAGCGTGACCGAGCGCCAGGCAGAGCCAGGCGTCTGCCTTGCTCCCTGACCCACCCGGGTCGAGGCCGCCTCTCCAGCCCCAGCTACCCCAGCCTTAGGCGGTGGGTCCGGGCGAGGGCGGGGAGGGGGCTGCGGGCGGGGGAGGTGTCCTGGCAGCGGGGGGCGGGTGTGCCCGGCCCCTATCGCGGCCGCGCTGCCTCGTGGCGGGCGGNCGAGGCGGGGGATAGGGGGGCCCGTGGGGGGCGGTTAACGGCGTGTCCTCCGGGGCCCCACCAGGGGGCGCGCCGCGGCGCCGGGAGTGGCGCCCGAGGGGGGCGGTTGCCGGGTCGGGGTAAGGCGGGGGAGAGGCGGGCGGCGGCTGGAGTGCGCCGGGCGCTGTCCGTGGTGCTGCGCCGGGGCAGCGAGCGGGCACAGGCGGGGTCAGACCGAGCGGAGCAAACTTTGCCGTTCCGCGGCTGGCGGCAGCCCGAGCGGGTCGTTGTCAGGCTGGAGGGCAGTGCGGGGTGCGGAGGAGCCGCGGTGCGTGGTCTCCCCCCGCAGGCCGCTGCCACTGGCTGCGAACCCTACTGCGGCGAGAGAAGCTCGGCCGGACGGCGCGGGGTGAGTGGCCAAGCGCCTGGAGCCTCCAGGAGAGCAAACCGCCGCGCATCGGCCGAGCAGAGGGAGCGGCGGTTCGTGGCTATCCTGCCTGCAGCTCCATTGTTCCTTGCACGGCTGCACACGATTCCTTCGCTGTCAGATCTCGGGCAAGGAGAGACTTATGCAGATAGAACAGCTCTTCATCTGCACGCTAGGCAGTGGCGCTGCTTATTTTGTGTGAAGGCGAATGTGAGACTCTCATGACTGCTAAAAGCTTTAGAAAAATAACCTCAAGGTCTCAGCTGAGGGGAGGGAGGGTGATTGCACAGCAGCACCAGACCGGCTTAGGACCCACAGCCAAAAGCAGTCAGAATCCTTTCTCTGACTTAACAAAGTGTGCACACAGACCTTCTAACTCCCATCACAATTTTCAGTGCTCTTTCCAAAATGCAAGTTTTGCGTTTAGATCGACCTGGTCTGCTTCCTATCACTGCTGGACTCTGACTGTAAAAGGAAAGTGCCAGTGCAGAAGGAGTACTATCAAAAGAATGAATCACGTAACTGCTCAGATTTCTTGTCCCACTCTTATCTGTCTTGCTCTCATTTTGTGTTATCTTCCCAAATTTTGTTGCTAAAGCTTCAAGCTCGCTAGCCTAAGTGGGCAGTAGCTCACCCAGTTGGAGTAGCAAGACATCCCTTAAAGTTCAGTATTAAGTGTGTGGGATATCTCTAGCCTGACTTCATGGTGAGTGAGGTGCTTAGAGCCTGGGATCCAGCGCTTCTGAGCCGCTGATCGGGGCTCCAACATCTGCACTTGGTTTGGCAGAGCCTAAGCAATGCAGAACAAATAAGATGATTTAGGATTTCCCTTTGTCCTGGAGAGGAATCCTCCACTTAGTCAGGCTCCTAAAGCCTGATACTGCTAATCTCTTTTTACAGACATTCCCAGAGCAGTGTTTGATACTCTTAGTGTTGATTATTATGTAGCTATTATACAATTTGAACAGGCTGGGTAAGAAAAAGCTGATTAATTCTATCCTTGCATTGTGAATAATATGGAACAAATGCTTCATTTGAATTTTACCTTCTTCCACTATCTGTCATAATCCTTTGCTTACAAGGAGAGGGAATGCAGAGATGGTCAAGATTTGAATTTAAGGGTTTATTAATGGTCAAAGTGATCTTGGGGATTGTGGATACAAGGTATTTAAGCTTTATTTCTTTTTCATACCTAATTCTGTGCCTGCCCAAGGGCAGAACTGGGGCTTGAGGGCTGGTCTAAGCTGGCTCTAAGCACAGCATATTCATGAGCCATCCATTGCAGATTGACCTCTGTGTAAATTGATGGGCCACCTGTGCTAAATTCATCTGTTGTGTACAAGAACTAGAGCAGTGCCAGAAGTTAAAAGTAAAATAACTTTAGCTTTAAAACAATAAAATTTTGTAATGCCTAATTCTTAGGCAATGTTTCAGGGCTAATGAAGGCTGCATGAAGAACTGTCTGAGAAAAGGAATCTCCTTTTAGGCAAAAGGAGCAAGAATTAAAAGAAGCACAATTGCAGCCCTCCCTTTGTACCATGGATGCTCAGACCCTACTTTAGGTATCCCATTGGAGAAGCTCCCTCACTGAATTTGTGGATCAGGTCCTTAGCAGATCTTGGAAAAGCAGTTGTTATGCGGGCAGCCAACAGTTAAAACTGATTTCATGCCATGGCTCCCTAGGCTGGACTATGAAACCTCAGTGTCAATTGCTTTATCTCCTCTTTATTCTCTGCTGCTTCAGGGGATTTTCTGCAGTTTGTGACTTGGCATTCCCTTTTTGCTTTTTTATCTGTCAGGCAAGGAAGATAAAATAGGGAGAAACTCCTGGTTTTCTGTTGTTTCATCTGTATGTGATTTTATGACCAAGAAGAGGAAGCCTAACATTTGGGCTGTCCCTAAATGCAGTTGGCTTTTCATAGGTAGCTTCAAAAACAAATTTAGCTGGAGAGGACTGGGCCACTGATACAGAAAGCTGAAATGCTTTCACAGGGTTTAGTATGGGTCAACAGGTCAGTGTTAAATCCACACTTTCAATTTGGATCAACTTTTCCAGTGCCATCTGTGCTCATGAAGGACCAATAAGTAGAAGAGTTGTTTTGGATTTCTCAGAAATGTAGTAAAAACTTGAGTTTTGTTTCCAGAGACAGATGAAAAAAATGTTCTTGCCCTTTCTTTAGAAGGTGTACTGAATTTCAACTCTCACATGGAGAAAACAGACCTGTGAGGATGGGTGGAATCAGTGAAATGTTAGTGTATTGGTGGAGCTGCTGTTGAGTTACATGTGTGAGGTGGACTTGCCCTAAGCTGAGCCCTTGGCTTTTCAGGTGAGCTGATCTCTCCAAGGAGCCTGCCTGCTCCCTGTCCTTCAGTCACTGAAACAGGCTGAAGTGCTTCAGGCAGTGGTGACCTGAAGCCAGCAGTAGTACTTAGGCCCTGGCAGTCGTGGGGCTTTAAGAGTGACACCATGATGCTCTGTGTAACCTCCTCTCTGCTTTTGCCCACCAGTGCAGTGGCACACCTTGGGCAAATGACCCTCCATGTGTTCTTCAGGTCCCTGTTGTAGTCCGTGGAGGAAAGTGAGGACTACAGTATGCAGTATGGAAGAGAGACCACCATGTGGAAGAATGGGCAGCAGTAAGACACTGCTAGCCTGCTGCTTTCAGGCTCTCTGCTGAACTTGGCATCTAGCTCAGCAGCTCTTACCAAGTGCTTCTGCTAGGGAGCAGTTTAGACCACTCTGCCTGCCATCTTCAATTCTTTCTTTTCTACCTGCCCTTCACTTTTCACTCACTTTTTTATTAGTAAGAAAATACTAATGCATATATAAGCAGGAAGAAAATCCCTGTGTTTTTTCCCACTCATTTTTACATACCTCCCCCTTCCCTGTCATTCAAATAAAATAGATTGGCATTCCAGTTAACAGAGACAAGCTGGCTGTTAGATATTGCAGTAAGGTGGTAACAGAGTTAAGAGAGGAGAAACTACATTTCCAGACAACAGATAGAAAACCAATTCTCCAAACCTTAGCATTCTTATCTGTTTGGACTTGTTTCTCTCAGCTTCTATTGCCAAGTGACCTACATGTCTCAATTGACCATATTAGGAACTAATTTATTCAGCCTCAACAGTCTTTCACCAGATCACTGAAGTACTTATTAGGTGTAAATTCTCATTTGTATCTGCTGTTATTATCTTTTTGAATATTAACTCTGTGTATCTTGTTCATTTTTGCTAGGGAAAACACATTCATGTGTCAAATACTGCTGGAGTTATTTCTTCAGGCAAGATGTACCCACACTTGGAAATTAATGGAAACCAAACATATCAACAAGAAATTAGTATTTAGGGACAAGAAAAAGGAGAAATTAGTATGGGCAGAATATACTGCAAGTCCAGCCTGGTCTAAATAAAGTGTATAATAAAGATGAAATTGTGTGCTACTTCTGTTTTTATTACATATCATTTAATGTTCTTGGATGTTTTTTGGCTCTGTTGCTCAGTAATCAGTAAGTACTTTTGTAGATGCAAAGAAGGAGGGGAAGGGAGCAGCCTTGCTTGGTAATACTCTGTTTAATTCTTAAGTAGATAAGAGGGACATACATACCTTGACAGGTACAGAGCAGTGCTGCATCTTGCTATAAATTTTGTTTACCAGGTGTTTGAGCAGAATAAAATCTTTATTTATAACCAAACTGTCACTGTCTGGTCTTTACAACTTGTTGGGTAAAACTGCACATACTGAGGCAGTTTGGGCTAATGGGTGGCACCATAGCTCTGCTGGGGAAAGATGTGCCCTGTAGGTGGTTTTGGTTGCTCAGAGATTGTCTTCAAATAGCATACAGCACTGTCAGTCAAAGGCTACACTTTAGGATTGAGGTAATAATGAGATTTTTCCTTATTCAGCTATTTGAGAGGCCCTACTATTTTGGCTACCCTCAGGGAATATAAAATGTGTTAGAGTTAAATCCATGACAACAGATAACTTACTTAGCAATAGATTTAGCTGAGCTAACTTGCAGGTAATTTAAGTGGGTGAGACACAGGCCACCTTGGCATGAGGGAACATTGAATCCATGCTCCAAACACAGCAGAGGAGGGTTTTGAACAGGGACCTCTGGCCTTTGGGAGAGACAGGATGGACAGGCAGGCAGAGATCTCTGCTGCAGCTTGGGCAGCCTGTGACTGGGGCAGGTTTAAGTGGGTTTTAGTGGATTTTTAGTGAATTTAAGTGCTTGGAGGTGTTTAAATGCCTCAAAGATTACATGATGTGCAAGTGAGGATTTCAGTGGGATATCAGCATTGATTTTGAAGGACTAAAGATAAGAGGATTTTCTGTCTTTACCTCAAGCAGTCATGTTGACTAAAGAGTTCACCTTGCCCACCACTGCTTCTGCTGGTTTTTTTTTCTGTGCCTCAACTGATTAGCAGTAGGATCCATCTCTGCCAACAGTATCTGTGGTACAAACATCAGCCCCAAATGGGGCTCCAATCTACCAGTGCTTGAAAAGGCTTGAAGCAGTAGCAATAGTAGGAATAACAGACACCAAGGCAATGAACTGAGGCTTCACATTCTGTGGTGGTGAGTGCTGGGGTAGGCAATACCTGATGGAAGAGCAATTCATAAATGTCACTAGGAGGAAGAATTAGAGTGACTGATGGTTCACTGTCTCTGTCAGCAGCACTGGGGCCATCAAATGACACTGTCAGTCCCCAGGTTCAGAGCAGGAGGATGTGCTTCTCATTTAGTTGTGCAGTTTCTTGCCATTGGGCATTGTGGGGACCATGAGTTTCCATGGATTCAAAAAACAAGCAGGCAAATTCAGGAAAAATACTTCAAAAGCCCCTGAGTATAAAACTAACACTATTGGCTCAGAAAGCCCTTGACCTGCAGATCCCCGGCAACTGGAAAGCATTCTGAGGAAGAGCATTACAGAATCACATAAGGTTAGGGACCTCTGGAGATCATCTACTCCAAATTACATGATCATTCTGGCTGTGAGAATCTTCCCAAGGCATCCACTGTTGCCTACTGTTTCAGCCAAGATACAGGCATAGATTAAATGTGTCAGTATGCTCCTAACAGTTCAGAATCAATCTTTGTTTTCTCCTGAGGATGCTTGTGAGGTATTGAACCTGTTAGGGTCATGCTGTGGATTAAGCAGGTGAGCTGAGAAATGTCTATGTGGTCTCGGAGAATGTGTGCATAACTTAAGATTGAAGCAGTGGGAAAACAAATGAAGGAAGATTTAAGACCTCTGAAACACGTTAGCTTCACTGAATGAAAAACAGAAGGATTTTAAAAGAGTAATTTCTTGTGTTCATGACTCTTATTCAGGGCAATGATAGGCAAGAGTGGCTGGTTGTATGTTTCTTGGCAGCTTGCCTGTACCAGGACCAGCATTCCCCATCCTTATGTTCTGAGGTGGCCACAAAGCAGATTCTAGCACAAAAGACACCAAAAAAGGACAGTTAATATCTTTTCCTCTGTATGTTCCCCACTGCTGGAATGTTGTTCTAGTGAGAGGACAATAAAATATTAACTTAAAAACTATAAATGAAAAGAATCTCCAAACAGACATGGGAAAAGGGGGCAGAGATGATCTTTCTGGTTGTGAGAAAAGGAAGGAAATTTTGCTTCTTTCAACAAAGATGATTTCCAGGTCTGCCTAGTGACAAAACTGCAATTTCCAAAGGATTTTTCATTTCCATTGTTTGGGGTAAGGCTGTGCTGGACCGAGCAGCCAAATAAATGGAGTTAAGAGGTTCACTTTGGTATGAATTCCTCCTCAGTAAGCCACCTGTGACTATTTTTTCCTGTCAGTCCTTCCTGCAGTGCAAAAATGGATGTCTTTGATCTGCTGTTTGACCACGTAGCAGAGGTACATTTAGAAGGTGGCATGGATGGTTTGTGTTTTGGTCTCCATGGCTGCCTGTTTCCTCTGAGAGGAGCAGAGTCCTGCTCGCTCAGGTGAGGATGTGGCACCAGACAGTAACACCTCTCTTGCAAAGCATTCAGCTGAGACTGAGCAAATCTGGATATTTCCTGGACCAGCCAGATCAAATTGCTAGTAGATTCTATATAGTTTGATGATTAATGAGTTCTCCTTAAATTATAATATCCAACTAACGGATGTAGCGTCTTGACTGCTTTGTGGTGGCACTTCTAGACCAAATATCCCAAAGGTTTCAGACCAGCAGATTACTGTGAACTGTTAACCCCTGTAAAACTGTGTGAATAGTTTCTAAGTTGGAAACTGTTACACATTTCTGGTTTGTGCACCATTTTATGAGGCCTCAGAGATGGTTTGCAAACAGAACCAAGCATTCAGTGTACCTCCTTCTTGCTGCCTGAGGAGTAATTTCTATCATCAGAGGGTAAGTGGCACCAACTTGTAGATGTTGGTATGACGATGCCTCACTTGAAACAGAGCTTGTGGCTCAGTGGCTTGGGCTTTGGGCTTGGTTAGACAGGTATGCTCTTTTCACTGGGCTTTTGACCTGAACTGGGATTTATTAGGCAAATTTGTTTGATCTTTTTCTGCTATGGTCTGCCTTGTGCCTGTTGTGGTGAAGAAAACTTTTCTCTCGTTGAAGAGTAAGGAAGACTTAAAAAAATCTTTGATAGTCTCTAGTTGTAAGGTGAAAAATGGCTAGGGCTGACCTTTTCTGCCCTACTACACCATCTGTGCATGCCCTGACAGATCTCATGTGGCTTCAAGACCTATAAAATGAAGACTCTGGCTTCTTGGGTCACTGGTTTCTTGCTTCTGAACAACTGATCTTAAGGTATTGTATTTAAGGTAGTGGAGCCTGACCTTGAATGCCAGGAACCATTATAAAAGGAAATGCTTCACTGGCCCCACATTATTTTTGTCAAAGCTGTTTCTAATTGAAAAAAGGGTTTGATTTAAAAGAAACCCAACACTACAGAAGATATATTTCTTCTGAAAATATTTATTTTTCCCTGAGAAACTAACCTGTAGTAGGAAAAAAAAAAAAAAGGGTTAAAGCTCTTTATTCTCAATGGGAAGTCAAAATCTTCTCCAGAAGGAGAAAAATAGATATATATTTTTTTCCAATAGCAGTATAGTATTAACACTTGCTAGTTTGATTCAGATATCCCCTCCCTTTTTTTTCAAAAATGAGTTAGTATTGACATCTGCATTTTCTTTTTTTTATTACCATTCATCTTGGACATTTGCTAGCATATAATTATTCATATCAGTGACTGAATTTGCAAATCTCACAGTAGTTCTCCATCCTTTTCAGATGCTCTAAAACCTGTTCTGTTACATGTTCTCTTTGTCTTTTTCAGCTTATTTCTGGGCAGATGAATAAACAGACTTTTTAATGCATTTCAATTATCTTGGTTTTTGTCAAGATGTATTTTCAGGTAACACAATTAATTAAAACTCCATTAACTGTTTAAAAAGGACATATCCCCTAGTGACAAGCCTTTGGTCCTGGCCTACTTGAGTTAATGAGTGCAAATGGATGTTTGATACATATTGACTTGCTCAGAAATAAAGGGAAAATTTTATCCTTTTTCTATTTTTTATTTTTTTCCCTTTTATCATTTTTCTTGCTTTTTTGTATATAAAGGAAGTCTGAAGAGATACACTTTTCATTGCTTTAAACCTTTTTGATTCAGTCTATTTGAGTCTTCCTGAGACCCCACAAAAAACACTTTGTCTTCACTAGGATTCACTATTTCATTTTCTCTTCTCTTCTCTTCTCTTCTCTTCTCTTCTCTTCTCTTCTCTTCTCTTCTCTTCTCTCCCTCTCTCCCTCTCTCCCTCTCTTCCTCTCTTCCTCTCTTCTTCTCTTCCTCTCTTCCTCTCCTGTTGTTGACATCAGGGCTGGTTTTACAGTCTTTGGATGCCTTCTTAGCAAACATATTGCTTCTGANTTCTCTTCTCTTCTCTTCTCTTCTCTTCTCTTCTCTTCTCTCCCTCTCTCCCTCTCTCCCTCTCTCCCTCTCTTCCTCTCCTGTTGTTGACATCAGGGCTGGTTTTACAGTCTTTGGATGCCTTCTTAGCAAACATATTGCTTCTGACCTTTAGTAAGAAAGAATTAGGACAACTTTTCTAAGCTTTTTCTATTTGCACCAACACTCAGCTAAGGTATAACCATACCCAGTCTTGCAAGCAAGCAGCTGTGTCCAGCCTCTGAGGCTTTTCTCTTCTGCTGCCAGACCAACCTGTTCTCATTCCCTGACTTTCCGTTCCCACTGGAGTAGCCAGGCACTGAGGATACTTGTTCAGGCTGTGGGAAAGCTAATGCAGACCAAGTTGTTTTTTCAAACTTCATTGCAACACAAAGAAAACTTCTCAGAGAGGGCTGCTTTTGCCACTGCCCTCTGCTGCCAGGTTAGCTACTGGTCTGGGCAAACTAGGCTTTTGTGGCTTGCAGAGTGCCTGCATGGGAAGGCACCTGAGCACAGAGAATACCTGGGTGAGGGAAGGGAGCAGGAAGAAAGTCCTTCTTTGGAGTGGTAAGTGGGAGAGGGGTAACCAAAGAGATTTCTAGGCTATAACCCTGAGTGATGTCATTGCAGAAACTATCTAGAATGAGTTGAGAGTAAGCAGAATAAAATGTCCTCAGCTCTGGTTGATAACAGAAGGCACAGTTTCCTGACAGTGTTTTATTGTTCCTTTTTTTCATGTGTGATGCAAAAGGGCTTTTCTATCCATGAGGGTTTTTAAACTTAACCCTATAACAGGTGACTCCTTTTAACTACTGTTTTCAGATCCCAAAAAGTAGGAGTGCAGCTTAGAGTGTGTATCTACATATGCAGTTCGCACATATTGGGAGAAAAAGAACAGAATTATATCCTAATAGCCTGGCATACCAGTTCTAGAGGTGGGAGTGAGTAGTCAAGACTCTTGTACTTGGCACATCTGCTGACAACTCTACAGAAATTGGAATAATTCAAGAAAAAGATGAAGTTACTTTTATTCAGTACAGAAATATGGCAATAGTGGAGAAAAGAGGAATTCTGAATCACTTATAGTGGATAGTAATCTAATGAAAATTCCTAGGCAGGTGAAATTAATGTATTCTCGGCATGGTGCCTGGAGTAGGATGGGGGGGGGAAGGAATGGGTAGGGATGAATCAGCTCTGATGTTTTGCAAGATCCTGCCTTCTAGTTCAATATTGTCTTGTTTTCTTTGCCTGAATTTATTCCTGACAGGTGGTGACAGAATGTTTTCATTAAAGAAAGGCAGATACCTTCCTAGAATCACAGACATCATATCCAGTCTCCTGTGGCAAACTAGTACTCAGACTCACAAGTGGCTGAATTCTTTTGGCCAGTTCTTCTTTACTGTTGCCTAACATCCCTTTTATTCTGTGCTCTTTTATCTAGCAGTGCAAAGAGGAGAGCACACAGTTTGTATCCCCTGCTGCCTGCCCCTGCCCAGAGGAGAAAGGCTGGCTGCAGGATGTCTGGTTGGCCACAGCAGGGTTGAGCTTTTTCCCTATGCAGCCCTCATATGGTGGGTGGTGCTGTCCTCCAGGTGGTCTCGTGCTGGTACCAGCACACCTCCCCACCTACTTTAGCACTGCTTCACATTCAATTACAGATCAGTTATGGCATTCTGTTGATAGACTCTGAGGTCAGGGTACAGGTTTAAAATTACTGTCAAGAGAGGACAAGCTGGTGCTTTGACAAGCTGGGCATAGGAAGCACTCTAGCAACAACACTGCTGTAAGAATAACATGTTATTACCACTTGCAAAGGGTGCTTGAGCCTCTTTTGTTCACAGCTACTGGAGCCAGGGTAGATCATGATGCTTGGGGAACAAAACTGTGAGGTTTGAATCCTGACTGTTCAGGTTGGTAGCTGTGCCTCACCTCATTTGTCCTCGAGAGCTGGTTGCTGGGATTTGTTAGAGCCTGTGCTAGCTGCTGTGGTTTCCCAGTTGTGGTTCCCTAGTGAATTTGATTGAGAACGTGGATCACTATCAAACTGCAGCACCGTGGGGACAGAGGAGACATGACCATCTGTATTGATGTGAGAAGGATGGACAGGCAGCCAGAGAGCTGCTACTTCCAGCTTCAGGGCCAGGGACTGTGTGGACCATGTCTCCGTGTATAGAGCAGGGCAGGGGAGAGGAGCAGCCTGATGAACCATATCTTCTTGTATAGGACAGGACAGTGGAGAGGAAGAGGAGCTGCCTGATGAACCAAGTGCTGTCATCATGACTCTCAGCAAAGCTGAGCATACTAGGGGCAGTTTTTGAGTGCTGCTTCTGGTGTGCTGAACCACCACCTCCAGAATAGCCTGCCTGTAACAAGTGCCCAGGTGTTCAGGTTGGGTTTACTGTCCTCTGTGGTAACTTAATTTAGGCAGAACATAATTTGGAAATGAAAGGTACAAATCACTAAATCAGAGGGAAGGATGGCATTGAAACAAGTGAGGAATAGTTTCCCTAAGCTAAAATAACAATCAATTTCTTTGTTCCTTGCTTCTGGAGCCCACTTTGATTTCATAGGCACATTTTCTTCTTGGCACTGCCACTGTAGGGAGTTGGAAAGTATATATGTATGTTATCAAAAGTTTTGCTGTACCTGAGATCAGCTTTGTTAGCTTTACTTGTCTGAGTGTTTAGTTCAGTTTCTTGGGCCTGTGCAGTGATCAGTTTTAGCTATCCCGCAGGGCAGATTTTGGCAAACAGCTTTAGAACTGCTCATAGAGGGTGGTGGAAGGGGAGAGATACTGCAGGGCTAAGGGTGTGTTAAAACCCTGTTGCTCTGATGTACCTGAATGCTTGTAGGATTTCTCATCTTCACAGTGCTTCTAAGCATTAACAAATCCTAATGACACCTCTACGAAGGGATGTAGATATGTATTATCAGTATGGTAAATGAGAGGGCAAGAGGTAACATTTTCTTGTGTAAGGCTCACCACAGAAGCCAAAGAGAAAAGCAGTAGTTTTAAATGACTGTCTTATCCAAGACAACTAGCATTTGTCTTTCTAAGACACTACATTGTAAAAGCATACACTTGTGTATGCATCAGTGCTTTCCTGAACAAAAGCATGTTCCTTAACTAGTGCTTAGGAAACCAGTGCAACTTTGAAATAGCTGAATGATTCTGCAGGGAAGAGCTGTCAGCTTTTTGTATCTGTTAATGAGCTTACTAAGGTTTTTCATTCTAATAGGGTTTAAGATTAGAACTTATTTAGCAATTCCAGGCTTTTCTCATGTGATTTTTCTCCTTCTCCATACCTCAGTTTGAAAAGGAGGATGGAGGAGAAGGAAAATGACAGCACCTCCAGAATATGTGAGGAGTGGTGCTTGGATCCTTGGGCAGAGGCTGGGAGGAGAGAGAGAGCAGCTGAAGGAGATGTCTTGGGACTGAGGATGCCTAACAGGGTTGTGGTCTTGAAACTCCAGCTAAGAGAGGAGGCATTGCTGGGTCCTTCAAGGGCTCTGCTAGTTCTGCTGGAGCATCCTTGGCTGGGCTCTGTAGGTCCTGGGCTTTGTCTGCACCTACTGCCTGTTGTCATCCTTTTGTAGTCCAGGCCTTTTCAGTGTAGTTCCACCCTTGCAGCATCCACCTCCTCCCATCTGTATTTGTTCTCTGTTCCTAGCAGCTCCTTGGCAACCTGCCGCAGGAGATAGAATCTGCAGCCTCACTTAGAGAATTACTCTACTCTGACCTCGTCTCTATTGCAAACTACTTCTGCTTCCTAGAGCTTAATCCTGCAAAGAGCTAAACACAAACTAGGCACCCTTAACAGAGACTGCTTCCCACAGGGGGATTTATGGTTAAGAGCAGCACATGTGGAAACACATTAACCACCAGAGGGTAGAAATCAGTGTGATGAGTTTAATTTGTCAAGTCAGATCTGTAAACTAATTCTAGCTGTATAAAATCACCCTGAGGAGGATCTTCTATCACAAAAAAGCTAAGGTAAAAGGAAAGCCTGTTCAGTATTTTTGATTTTAAAATACTCTAGTGTATTTCTTTTACAGGTAACACTAATCAGTGATCACTGAACATAATTCAAGATTTCTTTTACATATATAGCATGAATGTAGAGTTGCATTGGTAATAATATCTTGTAAGGCAGATTCTTAGGTATAGTGAAGAACTAGGACACAGATAATTATGTTTCCAATCAAATTAAGTTTCTGCATAGTGAAATATCCATGAACCAACCCTTTGGAGGTATTTTAAATAGCATAAAAATCACCAGCTGTACTCCTGCTGATTCTAACACCCATTGCAAGCTGCACGCTCTGAGCTCCACTGCCTGACACCATGACATGTTGGCAGGAAGGCTGATTGGGTCTGTTTGCTCTCAGTAACATTGTTACAGAAGCTGTAAAGGGCATTTTTCCTGTATGTTGGGTTGCTCTGTGATAACCTCTTTATTTTCTGCAACCACTTCCCTTTCTACTCTGCTTCCAGAGGAGACAACCCCACAGACTCTACCTCCACCTTCTATCATACTGCTCTCCTCTTGAGAGAAGACCTTTCAGACTTCCCTGGCACATGCTGCAGCTCTGGCTTACCTTAGCCCTGGTCCCTGCCTCCTGCTCTGTGATGTTTGTGTAGCTGTTCCAGGTTCTCTCATGGCTACTCTGTTGTCCCCTTCTCTGACTCTCAGTTCTGCTTTGTCTTTGCTGCAGTCAGTGGGCTGAGGCAAGTATCAGACGTTTTCTTCCCCCTGTCTTTCACTGAATCCCACTTCTTTCCCCAAAGCCCCCTCAGAGCCAGTGCCTTTGTGTGGTGTTGTTCTGTGACTAGTGCTTTGTGTACAGGTCTCTCAACTATCTTGCATTGCTAGGATGCTCTTCAGATGCTGAGGTATGAAAGAGTGATACAGTTTAATCCAAGAGCTGGATTAGATTCATGTATCACCTGTAAACCTGTCTTCCTGAAAAGAGAGCAGAGGCTGATGTCCCAATTGTCACTAATGCTGTATTTTGAGAATTGTTCTGCTAGCTGATGGGACATGCAGCTAGCATGGAACCAGACTTCTCTGGTGCTTTGGCAGTTGTGAACCTCCCTACACTCCCTGGGGGCTCCTCCCAAGAAGATGGGCTGATTGATTAGGGAAACTTGCAGTTTCCCCCTAGACTTTGATAGTGTGTCTTGTGGGTTTTGCTTCCCCTTTTAAGAATGCCAAGCAGATACTAGTAATGATGATTAGTGAGTCTGATGCCTCAGTACTGTTGTGTACTTCTGTTTTTGAGGTGAACACATGAAAATTATTTGGTGCTGAGTTCTGTGTAATTCATCCCCAGGATATAAATAAGGGGAGTGGGTGAGCTCAGATGCTGAGCACTCTCTCTTTAAGTATCCTGCCCTGCTCAACAGGCTAAGAATTGGTATCTGCATTTTGTAGTAGTAGTTTAAACTAATTGAGCTGTGTATGATTTGCCTTCTGGACTCTTACTCCTACTGAAAACAACTGATGATCAGTGCCAGTGTAAGTTAGACATGAGTAAAATGCTGTTCAGCTACACAGCTTGAGTCAGGTAACAAATGGTGCCATTTTGCATGCCTAGTCAGAGCACAGAAAATCAATCTGCTTCCAAAGCTGGAGCCCTGCCACTTGATTTTTGGATTCCTAGCAGTTTCAGACTCAGTTTAACTTAGAGTTAGCGTAATCATGTTGTCCAGTCATCAGCATATGAACTGCACAGATTATGTTCAGGAATTACATGGTGCAAATGCAGATGGGTCTGTTTAATGAGGTACAAAACCTATTTTAGATGAAATATGTAAACCTCAATTATTCCCATGCCACAGGGGATAAAGGATGATTTTGATAATCAAGCTTTCAGAAAATGGCAGGAATGTTCAATATGATAAGCATTAAGAATCATGTCCTCATCTGGGATAACAAAAGGCTTGGATAATTGAAAGGCTTCTGTGTTGGATAAAAGGAATGTAATAGTATTTAATGTTTGGGCTCCAGCTTGGTAACTGCTATTAGTATCTGACTCAAAAACCTCTCTAAGAGTCAAGTAGATCCAAATGCTTCTCACTGCCACTGGTAATCTTCAGTTAGCTATTATTTGGGACAGAATAGAAGAATTTGGTAGCCTGCTTCTCAAAGAAAGCCAGTGTGCCATTTTTATACAGTGTATTTGCAAACTCAAAAAAGAAAAATACTAGTGGGCTTAATTTTCTCTCAAAGTTGTGTTTTAAAGATAAATCACTTTCTTTTTGGTCGGAGTTGGAGCTCAGAGTATTTTGGAATGTTTTTCTTGATTTAGAGTAAATCTTGCTTCATTTGAATTAATTACTGCTCCTATGGTGATAGTTGATAAAAAGACAATCTTGGATGCTCCAAAGAGGGGGAAAAAAAAAAGACTAAAACTCATCATATGAGTCTTACTGATAGAATCTTATTAACTCTGCATGCTGATGTTCACAAGTTCCTCCATCCTCCTGCCTCCCACTGGTGCTGTCTTTTGATTTTTAAATGCATGGAGGTTGTTTTTTTTCAGACAAGTCCAGTAGATGTAAGCTTCACATTACCTTAGCAGAGTGGTAGAGATCAACTCTAAATCACCTGAGTCACCACACTCTGGAGAGATCTATGTTTAAGTTCTTGGTATGAATTAGCTTATTCTGTTGTTTGAAATAGCAGTAAGTTTATAGTAAATGAAGACATCCTCCTGTTGCTCTGGGTGGACAGTTCTGGTGGCTCTGCAGCTGTTTTACTTGACTGCTTAGCATTCTGCCAGACTGTATGAGTGTGTGTCTTCTGCTTCATTGGGCAGAAGGAATAGAGGAGTCCAAACAGATTGATGCATGAATGAACAGATGTTGTTTGTTGAGACACAACCTGGGTTAATTCACTGGCAACTGCATGTCTTGAAGTCAGTCTGTAGCTGACACTGCTTTTTTGTGCCACTGCGCATTGCACTTGGGAAGGACTTGGTGGCCCCTCCGTCATCTCACTGGCTTTTTGAGTCCTTTAATCCATTGGCTGAAAGGATGCCAGTGCAAGGTCACCACTGGGATGTAATGCTGCATCAAAAGGACCTATAAGAAAGGAAAAATCTAAGTCTATGCTCAGCAGGTAGTTAGTTCTGCTATCTGTCCCTAATGTGTTCTTCTGCATAGCATGTGGTAGCTGGAGGTGGGCAAGCCATACTTTGTGGCAGAGGCTGCAAAAATAACAGTGATTCAGGACGTGGCATGTTCACAGTAAAGGGCTGCTTGAAAGCTGAGGAGCTCTTTGCAGTGCAGGAGGCCAGCTGGGTACAGAAGAGCAAGGGGGACCTGAACTCCTGGCCTTGCTAGTCTCAGATCATTTGGGTTCCTACATGACAACCCTACAGAAAGTTCTTTAGTTGGTGAGCATTTATCTCCTGATCCATTTCTTTCCCTTCTGCCATGAATAACTTGCACTGTACACTGACAATCAGCAGCTCATTCTCAGTGTGTGTGCAGGATATTTGGAGATTCAGTAGGGTCCTTATCTTTGTGCTCAAGAAGATTTGTTAAGAGTCAGCATCTTGCACTGTTCTCTACCAGGCTGTCATAATCTCTTGTTTCCTTAAGGCTGCCTTGAGGTCCCTTTTGCCATTCATTTGAAGTGGTGCCAGCTCTGTCGTGTTCTTTAATAACAACAAATCAATAGTCACAGGGAATCTCTGTAGTTGATTAGACCATAAACACTCTTCATTTCCTGTGACTCTACTTGCAAGGCCAGCTTTCCCAAACTCTGCCAGTCTTGTCCTGCACATTAGATGTGAAACAGAAAATTACTTCTTAGAGGTGTCTTTGTTGGCTGTTAATGTGGCACAGAAGAAGAGCAGAATCTTTATGGTATTACATGCCAGAGGACAGTCAGTTGTACAAAGTGGGGGTGTGCTACACACACTAATATACGTACTGAAATAGGAGGTAGAGTGCTTCAGCAAAAGTATCTGAGACTTTTTGTTTTTCAGGACAAAACTTTGCAATTTAAGAGCAAATAATACATGTGGAAGTACATGTGCTAATGATATTAACCCTTGCTATATCACGGAGATTTCTGTAGGATGACTTTATTCACTTGATTTCAGCAGGATCTCTTTTCTTGTAGAGCATAGAAAATAGCAGGGAAAATATTTGGAGGCAATGTTTCAAAGCAGTGCCACCTTATGGTTCATTTCAGGATAGGAATGTGTAGCCTCCCACCCAGGCAAAACATTGTGTCTATCTGCCTGGGCTTTCTCAAATGATCACCTTCTGTGTTTCTAATCACAGAGGTCAATGATTGCCTGTTATCTATCACTATCAGGATGAGTTACAGAGAAATAAATGTAATTATTAGCCTGCTTCTCCAAGAAGAGCCCTTCTCTCTGTACAATGAACCATCCCATTGTTCAGGTGAGTAAAACACCCTGCCCTGAGTCCTTCCCTCTCAGATTGCTTGTAGAGGTGCACATGCAAATATAGTCTAGGGCTCCTATTTCTGCTGAGATGATGTCCTCTAACCCACTGTCACAATCTATAACCTTGATAGCTGCAGCCCATGTTCATCATACATACCCCTGTCGTCCTGTCGTTCACACCACAGTAAATAATCCGTGACTGGCCAAGTGCAGGACGACAGGCTTTGAAGTTCTGCAGCACTGTTGCTTGCCTAGATCCATGATCCCTAAGTGGCATGGGTTTCATGGGCCTGGATGTGACCCTGCACCTGGGAAAGATGATCTTAGAAAAATCCTTGCAGAAGGAACTGGTCTACTCAGTCTCTTCCTGCTCTTGTTGCAGTTTCTGGCAGGACTAGTTGCTGCCTGGATGCCAAAAGCTTGTCAGAGCTGCTTGGTCCTGTGGCTGTACTGAATCCCCTGAGAAGTCAGTTACATATTGACATATGCTCATGTGTTAATTACAGCTACTGCTGCAGCTTGGAGACCTCTTTTGTCTGCAGTGGCTGCAACAGTTTGCAAATAATTCTGGCCTGCCTGTGAGAGAAGGGTCACTGAACTACAAGAAAAAAATACTGGCAATAACTAAATTAAATTCTAGGTTTAAAAGTAGTTGTTTCTTCCAAAAAATGCAATGCGTAAGTCCCAGAAGTGGGATTAAGGAAGAAGGGATTCCTGTGATCTGCTTCTAATTACACAACCAGTAAATACTCATGATTTACTTTTGTGCTGTTTACCTCTTTATGCATTTGAAGCCTTTGTACTGTTTTCACATTTTTAACAGATGATTGTATTTGGAAAGTTTTATCTCTATCATCAAAAGGATCAGGCTGTTTTTCTCATCCTTTTTACCTAAAAGATGCACAAATGTACCAGAATTTGTGCAAAGTGATGAAGCATGTAACACAGAGAAGAGTGCACTATATCTGCTTCTTATGTGAGGGCATTTTGTTTCACACCTCTTGGTGTATCTGGAAAACTATTATGGATGCTACAAGCTGTATGGAAAAAGTAGTGCTGCTAAAGACCATGGGGTAATTAATATTATGTAGGACTACATGTCTGCATGGATCCTACTGCAGGATCAATATGTGATGTCAGTGTGAATCTGGGTGATCCACTCAGCCTGTGAGGTGGAAATGGCAGGCTCAGGGTCTAAAATGAAATATAATGCTTTGTCTTCCATTTTTTTCTGTTTTTCTAAGGTCTGCAGTAATGCTACTGCTTGAATGCTCTCCACTTGTTTTCCTCTTTCTTCAAGGCCCTGACATCCTCAGCAGGAGTGTGTTAGGACAGAGAACTTTGAGTAGTTGAGCTTTCAGCCCCCTGCTCTGTTGCATCCTTCCCTCACGGTGCTGCAAGAGAAAAAGAAAAGGAATTACTGATAAGAGAGATCACACTAGGATCTAGGCCCTCTGCAAGAGGCAGGTTAACCCCATCTCCTTGCAGACACCAAGCCTGTCTTGTCCTGTATCCTAAATTCCTTGTACACAAAGTGACTGTAAGCTTCCACAAGCTCTGAATCTGCAAATGTGATCAGTCTCACTTGTTCTTGTACACTCAGTTTTCTGAACTTTAGGTTTTGTACAGATGTTTCCCTCAGAATCCGAAGTTTACTGGGTGCCGCTCATAGATGCTAACTTCACTGATGCCTTTCAAAGGACCAGATGATTAGATGGAGTTTTGAAACAAGTAAATCAGCCCAGGGCAGCAAGAAGACACCATTGTGAACAGCCCATAGGAGACATTTGTTATACCTTGGCTTGCCTTGTAGTCTCATCAGCCACAAGCCTGCTTCATCAGGAGACGCGTATTCCTCAGGTGTTGGCTTGAGGCCCTGAGGAGAGGCTGATGCTCTGGAGTCAGGACAGCCTCCAATTCTCAGGGCAGCTTGGTAAGGAAGGCACAGGGCTTGCAGTGGGTCTTTTCTAACTGTTACTGCTCTTTGACTTCTAGGGGAGTCATTGCAGTTTTCTGTACATTGTTTGCTCCTGTTCACCAGCAAAAAAAGAATGCCATTTAATGGACTCTTCAGTGTATTTAGACACAGAATCATAGAACAGTTACAGCTGGAAGAGATCTTGAAGATCATCAAGTCCAGCCTTTGTCCTAGCCCTATCAATTTGCTAAATGATGCCCCCCAATGCAACATCTACCTGTCTTTTAAACACCTCCAGGGATGGTGACTCAACCACCTCCCAGGGGAGATATCCTTAAACATGAAATCTCCCAAGATCACTCAGTTCAAAGATTTATTTTATGTTGAACAGTGTATGTCTAGTGAAAGATTTGTTGATTAGGCTTGTTTCTGAATCAGTCTCTCCAAGTTGTGGATCTAATCTCACCTTGAGAGCATAAGGATAAATAATTCTTTACACCTGCTCTTGCAGTTCAAAAGAGGCTGCTTCACAGTTTCTGTTTGATCTGATTTCAAGGTCTGCCACAATTCAGACAGAGTTATTATCTTTTCTACCTCTGCTGAGGCGTCATGGGTTTTTTCAGCTCCTGTTGCTTCATTTGAACAAAATAACAACAAAACCTTGAGGTCCAGAACCCCTCCCTGGGAAGATGATCAAAGTCTACTAAGTTATCAAATAAATCAGCACTTAGCAACAGATTGCTTGGTGTACGTATGGATCTGATGTGATTCAATAATAGACAACTTGGTGATACATACATTGCCAGATGTTTATTCCTCGCTACAAGACAGCAGTGCCAGCTCGGGTTCTGAGCCTTTTGATTTTTTGTTTGTTTGCTTGAGTCACAGGTGGGTAGCTATTTTAATTTCAACCTGTTATTTTCTGATTTAAGACCTTGAGAAGATGAAAAGCTAGAAAAGGGTTAGAAAGGTGTGGAAGATTCCTCCTTTCCACTCCATTTTTCATTTTGGCTGCAGAATCTCACTATAGGAAACAGCAGTGGCTGGTCTGCCCAGGGAGAAGCAATTGCTGGATTTGGTTCAGGAGGTTGATCTGGCAGCTCAGACTGGGGCGGGGGGGGAGGCATGAGCTGAGCAAAGTCTGACCCCAAACTGCCTCTGTGTTCCCCAAGGCACTCACAAGGTTTCACAGTCCATCTTCCTCCACAGCAGGAGAAGGAGCAGCTGCTGTCCTTGGAGGAGGGCTGGAAGGCTGCACTCATTAGTGTTGGGAAAGCCCTGTGATGATGTCTAGATGCATTATCCTGCTTGTTACAGACCACTGTTCCTGTTCTTAGATAATCATCTATTGCTCTAGACAAACCAGAGCCCATCAAATGATACATGCTTTTAGGTATGTTTGTAGTAGCAGAGCTAAAAGGGGGAAAGTATTGGGTTTTTTTTCAACACATCCAAATGCTGTTAAATTGTCAACACCCTCATTACCCTGCATCTGCACTGCAACAATAAACACAGCAGTGCTTCTCTGGGTGCTAGACAGCCTAGCTGTGAATGAAGTGGAAGGAGCAAAGGCTTCTACTGTCATCTCTCTAAACTACAACAAGGTGGCAGCCGTACCTCAGGACATTACTGATGCATCTGCAGCTGGCTGGCCATTAGCTACCCCTTCTCTGGGACACCACTGGGTGAATGTATATCTTGCATCTACTGCTGCAGCAGCACCCCTAGACATGCTGGTTATCTTTTCTGGCTCCTGAAAACTTCTTTGTTTCCTTTCAGTCTGGAGCCTGGGGCATCTGCTTGACTGTCCTTCACATGGAGTTGTACTTCACAATGCTGACTGCAAGCAAAAAGCTTAGAGCTGGCTTTATATTCCAGTGTAGTACATATCATGACAGATGACGGTCTAGAAAGCTATCTGAGTTTGACACCAACATATGTAAGCACTAGAGAGGTGAGAAGGACAGCAATATTTGTACCCTTCCTGAAGACATATCTTCACCTGTGTGTTTCAGATGAGCAAGTCTTTGGTTTTGGGTTTTTTTTCCACTCTGATTGAATTTGCTTGGCTGCACATAGGCCCAGAGATGCCTCTCCTGAGAAGACTGCGAAAAAGATTGATTTGGAAACAAGATACTGAGGTGAAAAAAGACAGACATGATTTTAAGAAGTGTAAAATGAAGGGCAGCTATCCCTTTCAGCTTGTAGAGATGACACCATTTTCTTATTTATTTGGAATAGCTTTTGGGTTTGTTTTTTTTTTTTTGCTTTGTAAGCTGACACATGAGGTTTTTGCTTTTCATTGCATGCACATGGTCCTGATTTACAGCTGTGTGAGAAAGTAGCAGTGACTTTCTTAGTTAAAGCAAAATTCTCATCTGAGGTGGTTTTGCCTTCAAACTTCTTCTTAGAGTCAAGATACTACTTTCTATTGGAACTATATGATTGGATTGCTTTCCAGACTGAGTCTGTGCTTAGAATGAATTTGGCTATTCTTTTGTAGTCAAAACAAGAATGTATTTCTTCAGTTATTTTTGTTTCTGTGGGTTTTTTTCTTTGTCCCCAGGACAGCACGTGGACAGACACAAACTTCCTGAAAGTACTTTTGGAAAGAAACAAGCTTAAACCAGTGACTCAATCACACAGCATTTTGGGATATTTGTAGAGATCTTTCCTCTTACCAAGGGGTCATATGGCTTCAGAGGTAATGATTGCAAAATTGGGTTCAGGCTTGAATTCATTGCAGGTTCATCATTGCTAACAGCTGCTTCTATTGGTTGTACATCCTTAAGGATTTGGCTATAAAGGTCAAAATTTCCTCTGCTAGAAAGAAGTAGCCCTGGCTGGGAGAGAAGTGGACTGGATCAATAGGGTAGGTGCATATTTTCCTGTATTTTTTAGCACTTTGCTCTAAAGGAGTGCAAAGCTGAACTACAGCTATCCTCACTCCTTTGGGAAAGCCACATGGCAAAAATGTTGCCTTATCTTTCCCAAGATGATTTTGGTTTTGTTGGTGGATATTGATTCACTATGGAGTATTTCTGTTAAATTCAGATTTCAGCTTGGTACAAATTTGTATCTGGCCCATAGACTGGAAACAAAAGTTGGGTATGGTAAATGATTAAAATAGAAGTCCTTGGCTAAACAAGCATCTGTGATCTGGCTGGGAAGATGGAGAAAACAATCTTTGTGTAACAGGTCTTGGGTAGCTCCAGAATGTATTTAACTGCTTTAAACTGCTTGTGTAACAGCAGGAAATAAAACTCGGCTCTGATGTTTGAAGTGTTTACTCTGAAAATCCTCTGAGTTCAATTTTCTTGAGATATTTATGACCCAGTGAGAATTAAACCTTAGCAGAAGGTTTATGAAGCATAAATATACACATAAGCAAATGCACATACACTTGAGTATGCACATCTGTGCATTCTGCATTAATGTCCTGATTTCCTACTTGGGGGAAAGAGGAATAATTAGCTTTGAATTACACAACTGAATTTAGTTATTTGAACTAATTAGGGCAGTGTATGTGCTTTGCAGAGGAGCCATAAAGGTGACTTTTTTGTATGCAATCAGAATTTCTCCTAAACTTCAAACCCTTTAAGATCAGGTGTATAAACTGACTCCTTTGTTTCACTGGTCTCCTGGGACTATGGACTGAAGCACCTTGTTGAACTGGAGCTGGAACTACTCCATGGTAGGATAATGGTTCATAAAGGACCTCCCAAATAGTGTTTCCAGTCTGTTGGCAGAGAGGTTGTGTGCAGCTGTGAAAGAAGGGACACACTTTGCTCCAGTGTGCTGAGTAGAACGGGATAGGAAGGAGCTAATAACATACAGTACTACTTTCAGTAGTGTTTGTGTAGTTTTTGCATAGAGAGAATACAATTTAATCATTTTGGCAATCTCTCCTTTTGGAAATGCATAGGTCTAGCATTGTGTATGTTTTACATCTACCTTCTCCCCCTTTCTGCTTATGGGGCTGTGTTATTAATCTGTAATAAGGTCTGGGGAAAGAATCAGAGTTTTTAAAGGTTTTCTTTTACCAGTTTTCAGCCCTTTTTTGTGGCATACTGTGTGTAAAAGATGATACGTGTACAGTACGTAGAGTAGTAGCAGGAGATATACTGGCCTGGGGGGGGAAAAAAAGGCAAGCAAACTTGGGAGACCTAGAAATATTAACACCATTTTGAGCTAAATTCCTAACACATACTTTGTAGGAGACAAAAATTTTACTGGAGTAGTCCAACATATCTGAGAACACCTGCCATTATAATTCCAGCTTTAGGTTCCAGGTGAATAGAATGCAATAAATATTACGTTTTGTTCTCACTTGGTGTATGCAGACTTCAGGTTCAATTTACATAAACCATAGCGTGTGGAGTGTTTTTTCTGTTTATCATTCTGTATGTTTTCTTGTACATGGCAACACTTGGAAAAGATTTGCTCTCTTTCTGAGGCATACTGAGTGAGGAGACATTCCCTAGATTTATTCTCCCAGTGTTAATTGTCTTACTCTGCAATTAAATTCAGCAAGCTTAAGCCATAGTATTACATTTTGAATTAAAGATTATGGTAGCCAAGTGAAGTGGCAAACATACAGAGCCTGTTTCTTGCATGCTTGATGGTACTTGTGCTGCCACAGTGTTCTAGATTGTCTGTCTTTGGTCAACAAATCAAAACTGGCTAAACAAACTCTTATGATTGTTGTGCTTCTGAATGCTTTGATCTAGTAATGTATGAATGTGGTGCTTGGCAAGCTGGGAGTCTGAAGTTAGAGAATGCCTTGGTTTACAGTATAGATGGAAAAATGACTTCAAAGTTGGTGCTACTGCATTTTTCAACTCTTCCTGCTACTTCTGATTGTTTATGAACTGTGCTTTCCTACTCTTTCTACTAATCCTTGGTAATGCAGGTATTATTAACAGGTTTAATAAATGTGTGAGATAGGAGTTTTAATTTCTACATTCACATAATTTTGCACTTGTAACATAGAGTAGTAAAGTACTGCTTTGTTAGCTACAGCTCTGTTAGCTATGTAAAAAAAGAGAACTGATCATCTTGAGCTGTACAAGTAGGCATAATTAAACCATTGCAAACCAAGAAAACAAATGTTCTTTCACTGAAATACTTAATTAGCAGTGTTAATTTGCAAAAACCCAGGGGGATGATGGGGATTGATCTTGTGATGGGTGCTTAATTTGATGCTTCTGGTGCATGCAGTGCTTCCTAATCCTAATGACTTTCAAATGATGGAAGAAATGAGTTGTGTTCATTTGCCATTGCCTGAGAATCTTGCTTCCATAGATCAAATGCTGTAATCAGTCGAAGGGACTGATGGAACATGACAGCACATAGTTTAATTCCAGTGAATCTGTGCTCCTTGTAAGTTATTACTGAGTTTCTCTCAGTACCTGTAGATTTTGTACCTTTGTGTTTCTGCTTTGTAGTCTTTCAGACACTGCCCTTCCCAACACTGTATCACCGATGTGGATGTAGATTGGTCTCTGATTTACTTCTTGCTGTTGCAATGTTGTAGAATGGCCTTTGCAGGTAGTGAAAAGATCCAAAACAGGAGGCAGATTTGCTGATGTAGTTACTGCCCATGCTGCAGGAGCAGGCATGCCCTGATTAATGTGGAGGAGAGCTGGGGAGAAAAGCAGGGAGAGGAAAGCCTTGTGGTCTCCCTCTCTCTCCCATGCCCTGTGGAGCTAATGCATAGTTTTTTATGGCTAAAGGTTGAATATGGTTATACATTATCCTGAAAAAAAATTGGAAAGAGATTTATTTTGGTTTGGCTTCATTTATAAAATCTACTGACGTTGGCTTTTTTATTTCTTGGTTCCTCCATCATTTGTCTTTACTGCTTCTGCAAAAGGAAAATTGGTGAAGAATTTTTCACATAGTTGACCAGAAGCTTACTGCTGACAACTGTGTTAAAAATGCTGCTTCATGATGAGGGTTGAAAGCCTTTCCTTTGGCCTCCATGGCAAAGTAAAGGAGAGATGTCCTGTGTTTGTTCTCCAATCCACGCCTGCTGTCAGTAAGGGCTGGGTGATGGGACTGCCTTTGTAAACACAAGCCATTCTTGAGGCTAAAGTGGCTCTGCTTTCCTGAGCAGGCAGCAGGATCTGAAGCAAACAAAAAAGGGCTTGTGAGGCAGCAGTTATCTTGTATGACATGTATTCATCCAGAAATTGCTGTGACCTCTGGGTTACCTTTGCTTATGTAAGGGATGGCAGAGTGGGAGGAGGGAGGAGGTAGCATGGGCAGAACATGTGCTGCCTGCCTCCAGCAGTGGGCAGGGGAGCTGAGGCACGCACATGAAGCAGGGGTGATGGCAGTGGCTGGACTTCAAGGCAGGTGAGGAGACAGGTCCCCCTTGGGCTGATGGTGGAGCTTTTCCTCACCAAGTCCCAAGCCTTGGTGTGGGAGTGCAGCCAGTCATGCTGCTGGGCTCTGATGGGAGAGCAGGCACTCACTGGTGAGATCTTACCCATGGCAAAAGAACTTAATGTTTTACTGAAAACAGTAAACAAAACCACTGAGGCAGTGCAGTGTGGCCTTGTCCTCCTACAGGCACTGGCATTGAAATGATGATGTTCATGCTTTCTGGTCAAACTTAACTCTCCAGATGTTCCCATAACATTCCCTCAGCCTGAAGAGCTGAGATTCCTGATCCAACACCCTTACTTGACTCCTTTTAAGGAATGGTGTTTCTCAAGCATTTAGTGAGCTGAAAACATGGGTATCTGCAGCATCACACAGTAAGAAAATGTCAAGGCTGTTTGATGAATCTCTTAAGTTTCTGACCTACTAGTGAAGTGCAACAAAAAGCATGGGCCCCTGTGAATTTCCATACTGCTTCTAAGACATCTGTTGCTTTTGATTTTTGTATGCTTGGCTGATATTAATTAGGTGAAAAAGAAGAGAGATGCTTTTATATTTCTTTCGGGGCTCTCTTTGGTGCTAGAGTTGCCCATGAGTGCATTTGGACTCTCTAGGACTGTCAGTTGCAGGAAGTTCTTCAATTAGTGGTGACCTTCCCACTGCTGGCTTTTTGCTCTCTCTGTAAGTATGTCACTTTTGGTTTTCCTTTTCTTTTTTTACCTGATTTCTGTTCTCCCTCTCACATTACAGTCAAGGCTGTAATGTCACTGAACCACTGCTGTGCCTCCCTCTCCTTTCTGTATCAATTAAGTCATCTGGGACAGAGAGAACACTTTGAAGGTTGCAGCCCCATCTTTGCTCTGGCTCTAAGTTGAAGTAAAGGCTGCAGGCAAGAAGGATATTAACTGTGCTTTTAGTGGGGTCATCTGAACTCTGGGCCTCAGTTCAAGTTCTGATGCTGACTGTCCCATTTATAACTTGCAGATATATTTCCCTATGAGAGCAGTGCTAGGTGGTTGTTAAAGGAACTGGGATTTCTGTAGAGTAAAATTTCGTCTGTTGCAATATGGAAAAATCTCATAAGCAGTCTGTGATGCAGGATGAGTAATGGGAATGGGAGTCATGTGGAAAATGTAATATGGTCAGGGATCCTGAGGAACAGCAGTGAACAGAAATAGAATAATCCTGGACTAAACGCAATAACCCTGGTTGCTGTTCTCATTACATTTAATTAGCTGTGGAGTCCTTTGGCCACCCTGCAGTATTCCATGCTTTCTGAGGAGTGTGGTGCCCAGGTTGGGTGTAGTACTCTTGCTGAAGCATAAACATCTACAGGTGAAACAAATGTTTATAGATTCCAAGGTGAGGTTTGTTTTAGGGTCATTCTTTGTTTGTTGGTTTTGCAACAGCATGACACAGGCAGACATTTGTGACCCTATCTGATCTATACATCCACCCATTCTCCATGGTTGTATCTGTGCAGCTAAGTGCTTCTTCATTTGTTCATACTGCATTGCCATCTTATTTTAAGTCCTTTCCAACCAATTTCTCAAATCCTCTTGACTTCTGCCTCCTCATGTGCTTGCAGCTCCTGCCAGATGTTCTGTGTACAGAAAATGCATGCTCTCTAGTTTGCGCTCTCAGTCAAGAGCTAAGGTGAGTGTCACGCAGTACAGCCTTTCTGTATGGCAGTGGACCACTGAGAAGCACTTTCTAGTTTTATATTGTGAAAAAGTATAAAAAAGCTATATAGCAATGGAAGATACAGAGTGTCTTCTATTTCCATTTTGCAGAAAGGCCTTTTATGGTGTCATAAGAGGAACAGCAACATGATCTGTCTCTGATAAATCCTCGTTAGCTTTTCCATAATGCTCTATAACCTCATGGGTGCTTGCAAAGAGAGTTCATTTCCTCTCCTGTTTCCATGTTCCCTGTTCAAAGGGCCAGGAAATTACTGATCCGGCAGCGTATTTGTTGCTTCTGGAAAACCAGCAAATTTTCCATTGTATGGAAGTTCCCAAACACAGTCCAGTTGTCTTTTATGTGGAGGTAACTGTTCATTCTGATTTTTCACTGCATTTTTACAGACACTCTTTTCCATCTATACTTTTGGAAAATGTCAATAATCACCATTGAATAGTGTCTTACATTTAATGGATTGCTATGGCAGTGGAAATTGTGGTAGT
The DNA here is from genome assembly GCA_013396975.1 of Bucco capensis. Taxonomy (NCBI): domain Eukaryota; kingdom Metazoa; phylum Chordata; class Aves; order Piciformes; family Bucconidae; genus Bucco; species Bucco capensis. Next base: position 677,890 of record VWZO01020260.1, on the reverse strand, counting down.
CTACTTTCCAAAAATAGCAGGAGTCAGCAAGCAGAGTCCTATCTCTGATGCAAAAGCATTGATCTATCTGTAGCTGTTACTATTGAGAGATCTAGACACATCAGCTCAAATTCACTCCAAAGAATCTGAAGCTTTTAAATGACAACTCATTTCTCTTTGCACAGAATACAGAGGGTGCTTAGATAGCAATTTAGGTGTCACAGCTACAGAAAGCAAGGTAGGTGGATGAACTCGGGCAACAGGGAGCAAGTAAATGCACTTTGAAATCCATTATTTGCTTTGTGAATTGATGCAGTCACTTAACCTCCTGCAAAAAAACCATGGGGACCTCACTAAGGTAGAATGACCTGAGAAGGACTCTTTGTAATTAATTTTGGTCATGATTATGACTATCCAAAATGCTGAGACTAAAAAGACAGGCTGATCAGCCAACTAATTTGGTTGTGATCCAAATGGCACTAAAATTAATGGATGGACTGTGACCTCATGAGAGCTGTGTTGGGCTCCAATAGATAAAAGAATTCACTAAGCACAAGAGTAAGACTTTCTGGCTGTGTTAAAGTTATATTTAGTTTAGTTATAAGCCTCTTAAGATAGTGTCTGCCTTTGGTGAACTGTGAAGGACTGGTCTGGATTACAGCAGAGCAGAAGTTTGCGAAACTTATATCTGTTCTTGTCTTTCCTCAAAATTTTCAGTTTATAGTTTCTTCCATATCTTAACCATACCAAATATAACCTCCTCCTTCTTTTACCCTCATTTTTCATGTTAACATCTTGCACAGTTTCAACTTGCTAGTTGATGAATCACAGAATTGGGTAGGTTGGATAGAACCTCTGGATTTCTCTTTTCCCACTTGCTGCTCAAAGCAGGCCCAGTTAGAGCAGGTGACTTGAGTATGTTGCAGTTGAGTTTTGAGTATCTTCAAGAATGGAGACTCTCTATGGCCTTTCTGGGCAGCCTGTCCCATGGTCTGACTGAAACAGAGCTGTGCTGGGCAGATAACATCCAGAAGAGAACTCAGAAAGGCATTGCCATGATCTCGGTGGGTAGGCAAGTATCCTGGGTTTTGTCTGGAAACAAACAGGCATTCAAAATCATAGCGTGGCCTAGAGAAACCATATGTGCAATAGAAACTCCATCCTAATTTCTTTTATAGCCTCAGTTAGCATTTAATTAGTGTGTACACAGTCTGTAGTCTTGTTTTATCTCTATTTGAAAAAGCCAGTCTCAGCTTGACCACTGAGTATCTCCACTAAGTTTTTCTGGTTGGATTTCTTTGTTGGCTGCTATAGAGCTTGTTATTTAGGATTCATCCTTTGAATTAGTGGAGATATTCTCCAGAAGGCTGTGGTGGTCATGGAGCTGTCTGCACTGACTGCTGAGTCCTTTACCTTGGCCAAGTCGCAGTGTCACTTTCTCTGGGTGTGTTTGACATTGGTTTGGTAGAAAGCATGTCTACATGCAGGCAGGAGGGAGAACATTAGCTCTGATAGCCTTCCAGCAAACACTTGGGACCAAAGTTAGCTACAGTGCTGGTCTCCATCCCTGCTTAGCTGCAAAAATCGATTTGAGGAGACCAGAAAAGTCCAGAAGAGAACAGTAAGGCCTAGGCCTAGAAGTAAAAGTGACTCTGGTGCCAACCCATACCAGCAGACTTCAGGGCTTACTTAATTGGCCCTCTTATTTAGAGTCATAGAATTATTATGGTTGGAAAAGACCTCTGAGATCATAGACTTCAACCATCCACTCAACACTACCATGCTCAACACTAAACCATGTCCTAAGCACCACATCTACATGGTTTTGTAATGCTTCCAGGGATGGTGACTCCACCACAATCTAAGGGAGTCTCAGTATTTTAAGATACTGAACTTCTGCTTTGACTAGCCTTACTCTGCAGCCTTATGTTGTCCAGAGTCACTGAAACCAAGCTTGGTTTGTGCCTCACATATTAAACCACATATAAAACTCAAATATTAATACCACTCCTTTTTGGCATGCTGAAATGGCAAAAGTATAAAATCATTTTTCATTTTCTGTTCCTGTTTTGACTGATTGGATAGTTTGGATGTCATTAGGCTACTTATTTATAGCAAGAGTATGGGTACTGCACTATGAGCAGTGGAAGTAATTACTGGCTGCTTAGCTAGAAGTCCAAATGTTAATTTAAACACTAACAAAAATTAAATGAAAGTACCATTTTGTTCAATTCTTCAGTATCAAAAATAAATTGATTACACAAATGGAATTAAGACAACAAGCTTAATCTCTCCTCTTATTGTGCAGGTTGGCTGTGCCAGTATTATCCTTCAGTCTTCATGATTTTGTTATGAATGTTGTACATTGCTTTGAAGTCACTTAATAAAATTAAGCTTCCTGAACTGAAGAGAAATAGATGGATTATTTTTTAGGATAACAGACCAGATATCCATTGCATGTCATATTTTATTAAAATACATCCTCAATAGAAAACACTTTGCAAAACATGTTAATGGAAATAGTGTTTTGATCTCACTGTTGTCTCTGGGTATTACGTACGTGGTTGAGTTTGTGATTCAACACAGTTTAAGCCAGTGATTATACATGCTATAGGGTCCTTAGGTTGCAGAGCTCAACTTTAATTAAAGCAGTGCTTTAAGGAGCTAAAAAGTCCTGTCATGAACACACATACACCAATAAGAGCACCACTCACACACACAAAAAAATCACCCCCCAAACCCACCCTGCACATTAAAATCCAATATTTACTAATAGGAAAAGAAAACAAAAATAGGAGCAGCCCTCTCTTCCTATACGAGATCCTTATTACAGACTCTGCATGTGCTTCCTGCACCAAAACTCAATTAATGAACTAGGGTTTTCTTTTGTTTTGTTTGAAGTAAAAAGTAGCTTCTGAATTTGGGTGAGGTTTTTTCGAGTTGCATTTGTTAACAATGCCCTTTGGCAGTAGGTGAATGTGCAGACATAACCTCTATATGAGTAAAGATTATTCTGATGGTGCTTAATTGAGAGAGTGCTCTGTAGCATTAGGATGCTTTTCACTGGAGTAGGTAGCATGATGGTCCCTAGCTGGAGATAAGTTACTACAGTTAACTCATCATATCACTGTAGAGTTACAATCTGATTAAGATACCCGACAGAAAACAGTACAGAGAATATATTTAAGGAAACACAGCTTATTTCTAAAGAGGGAAATTTGAGTGGGGAAACAGACTTGAAGTACTGGTAAGTTATATGGTACTACTATGGTTTAGTTGTTCTTCAAATCTTCCTCAGCAGGAATGAGAGTTTGGTGCTGATTTGTGGCCAGAATGCCAAGCAGTGCCATAGGAAGCAGATCATGTTATTCATAAGTCTGCTGGTTTTACAGCACATAGGGAGAGACACAAAAAGTACTAGGTGTGAGCAACAAAATCATCTTATTTTATTGTATCAGTAGTAAATGATAAAGCTGGAATAGTGAAGGATGTTGAAAGGAGTAAATCGATGTGCTTAATAAATGCCTAGGCATAGGCTTAAAAATAATTTAGTGGAAACAGAGGGGTCCTGAGATTTTCTTTGGCTGGAGTTTTGCAGACTGGACTGGCTGATGAGCATAATAGTCTTGCTGGCCTTAATAGCCATTCAAATCATGTCAGTCATTAACTGTTCTTTTTCCTCTTTTTTAGAAGAGGTGCATATTTGATCAGTTCCTAATGAGGTAGCTCTGTTTGATTTCTTGGCATGATTGCAGCTCATACACATCTGCCAGTAGTGATTTTGACTTTTTGCTTTTCATTTTTCCTTGTTCCAGTAAATCACTCACAGAAAAAAAAAAATGTGGAGACATCTGAGGGGAAGATCTAAGTAGCCTGTCAGGCTGCCTTTAAGATCAGACATCTAGCAGACTGGCCTAGAAAGAACAGTACCATCTGGACATGGAAAGAACCCTTAAGATGTTTTTGCATCACGTGGAGTTGTTTACATGGTAAATGTGCAGCAGTAAAGGCTGCCAGGAGGCTGAGAGCTGCTCTGTGTGCTTTCCCACACTGTGGGTGTTAAAACTCCCTGGAGCAGCAGCCTGCAGCTGTACTTTCATTAGCTCCCTGGGAATTCCAGCTCTCATTGAAGTTCAGTTCCTAGATGGTAGGACTACTTGAAGGAAAAAAAGTCAATGGATTTATTATATTTGTTTCCCTAGCATGAATCCTTTTTCAGTGTCAATAGCTGAAACATATTGCTTTAGTCAGTTTAAGTGAGTCTGAGCATTCAGAGTCTATTTTTCAGCCATCTAAAAAAATCACTATTTTAATGAAAACTGTTCTTAAAGCCTAAAGACCAAAAATTCTTTTCATGATCTTTATCCAGACTTACCCCTAGCAGATCACAGAATGTTAGGGTTGGAAGGGACCTCTGGAGATCATCTAGTCCAATCCCCCTGCCAGAGCAGGATAACCTCGAGCAGGTTGCACAGGATGCTGTCTAGTCAAGTTTTGAGTATCTCCAGAGATGGAGACTCAACCAGCTCCCTGAGCAGCCTGGTCCAGTGCTCTACCACCCTCAAAGGAAAAAAAGTTCTTCCTCGTGTTAAGGTGGAACTTCCTGTGTGCTAGTTACCTCTAGTCCTGTCACTAAGGTATCACAGAAAAAAGACTGGTCCCATCCTCCTCATACCCATCCTTTAAGTATTTATAAGTAGTGATAAGATTACCTCCTCAGTCTTCTCCAGGATAAACATAATGTTAAAACTTGTTAGGAACAAGCCTTTGAGATAGTTTCATTTCACTGTTTATCTAGCAGAAGCTCAGCTGACCTATTTGGTTAGCATGGCAAAGGCAGGCAGATGTAGTGTTGAGCCAGGTGGCTTATTCAGCATGGATAGCCATCATGTTAATCATATGTGATATTGGAGACAAGAGGAAATGGCTTCAAGTTGTACCAAGGGAGGTTCAGGTTAGATATTAGAAAGAACTTCTTCACTGAGAGGGTTATCAGGCATTGGCCCAGGCTGCCCAGGGAGGTGGTGGAGTCACCATCTCTGGAAGTGTTTAAAACACAAGCAGATTTGGTGCTTAGGGACATGGTTTAGTGGTGAGCATGGTAATGTTGGGTGGATAGTTGGACTTGATGTCAGAGCTCTTTTCCAGCCATAGTGATTTTATGATTTACAGCGAGGATGCCTGAGTCTGGGCTTTGGGATGCAACTTGGAACAATGTGCAAGCTCTTAACCTGAACCAGCTGCCTTATCAAGCCCACTGTTGTGATCAGTGCTTATTACTCATTTTAAATTCTAAATCAATACTTTATCTTTTGTACAGCTAGTGGGACTGGTTTTTTTTGGAAGCTCTCTCTCCAGGACTTGAGGAAACAGATCTTGCCTCTCTGATTTGAGGAAAGATGATATTGTATCATGCTGTTCAGCTGCACTCTCTCATCACCCTTCAGCAACTGTCTTGGATCTGGGGAAATGTGATGCCTGCAGTGTTCTGTTAAGCAGAACCATTTCCAGGAGCTAACCCAACCTAAATCAAAATGTGATGAAAGTCAAGTTGAAAGGAAAATGGCTTTAAAGCCAGCCTGTTCTGTAATCACCCCATGAACCTTTTCCCCCTGATTTGGGTTCATCATCCCACTTGAGGAAGCTTAAAATCAGACAGTGCATATATTATCAAATGTGACTGTATTCTGTATGCAGAGTTCTGTGCTGCCTCTGACTCTGCTTCATTTTTAGCTTTGGAATAGTGTAGTGCTCTCATTTATTACAGAAAACATCCTGGCAGCAGAGAGGATCAAGAGCAGGTGGAGCCATTGTGGCTGTTATCTAATTCCTTCTGAATGTTAGAGTATTAAAAAAAAAAAGCCTTTTTTAATGTGTGCTGTAGTGTTTTCATTTTGTGTCAGAAAAGGAGTGGTCTGTTTAATAGCTAATTGGCCCTCCCTAAACGGGATAAGATTTGAACACTGAAAATAAAGAGCAAAAACTCCAGTAGCCTCATGAGGGGCAGAGGTTTTAATCCATTTATTGTGACCACAAAAGAAGCTTCTCTCCATTCTCTGAAGGACAGCCTGGACAACTCCCTTCCCAGCCTGTAAAGCCACTTTTGTGGGAGGGGAGATGGTGCTGGTGGGGAGCAGCACTCCCTCCTGTGTCTACTCCAGCAGACTCCTCCAAAACTGACTGGATCATGTTGTAAGGAGGAGGGGGGTGTAGAGGAGGACAAACTCATGCCTAATAATAAGCTTCTTTGCAGGCTCCAGTGAATAAAGGAGAGCTAAACACGGGAGAATGGGAAGTACTGGCAGCTGTCAGAAACCTCATGTCTAAGCCTCTTCCCCAGCTCTTCCCCCATGGAGAGGTGCCACATGTTGGATGATGTGATGAGCCACTTGTTGGCCATGTGAATGAGGAATGGCCACAGCACTAAGCCACATCTGTGGGTGTGTAGGGGAACAGGGGAGAAGGAACAGTGTCACCATCTGAGATAGCCTCAGCAAGAATGTAGGGATGCAGCCTCTCTCCTCCCTCATGTCCCCTTGTGTTGGTCTCCTTGAGCAGCCAAACCCATATATCACACCAGCATGGTGGAGGCAAAAAAAAAAGCTGGTGGTTGTACTCTGTCAGAGAAGCTTACTCTGTGGTGCAGAAGCAATGAAAACTGCCTTACTGTTTTGCTTGCTTGGGAAGTGCATTAGTCAAATTATTTGGTTTCTTTTACTCTTGTTTATATTAACCTGAGAATAAGACATGGTTGGTTTCTCTGTGGGAGAGTTTAGGGCATCTACAATCTGTAAGCACTCATATTTGTTGAACTTAATGTTTGATTGTGAATGACTGTATAGGGAGGAAGAGCAAAGGGTTTATCTTTCCCTCTTTGGCTTTAGAAATCTTGTGGTGAAAATTCAAATCAGTTTACATCTTTATTAAGAAAAATCTATAAAAAGTTTATAAAGAAAATGCGTAACTGGAAAAAGAACAAACCTAGGCCCTTCCTGCAATTTCTGATTCCTGTGTATTCCTGAGGGATCTCCAGCTTTTTTGCTACCATTCAGCCTGGAAACATTGCCTGCACATTTTGGCTCACAAAGAGCAGTCTCTAGAAAAAAAACATAGGCACCACATGCCCTCCTGCACCTTCTGTCCATCCTGGACAGCTGGCGTGAGTGGGCTGATCACTGGCAGGCCTGCTGTCTGGGCTTGGCACTGGGCAGGACATCCTCCTGCAGCACGAGAGGCTTTGCATTCATGCAGGAGTCATCATGTAGCTTTGAGGAAGGCTCTCAGCCTATCTTTAGCAGACAGACAACTGCTGGATTGTGCTCCTAGAAACAGGAACAACTCTCTGCTCTGACTTCAGTGCTATTCAGGTCCTTGCTACTCAGCTCCCACTTATGTTTCCAGAGTTTAACTCCTACAGAGGCTAGCTATATCAAGGCAGGAATCATCTGCCTCTCCAAGATAATGGTATCTACCTAACCTTTTTCACCTTGCTGGCAGAATATCATCCCTCTGAACTTCTTGGGGGAACACTGTTGGCTTCCTGAGTATGACTCAGCTGTATTAAGATACTGCTGTCATTTGGTTTCCCATCCAGGACTAGGTAGTCTGCAGTGGTTGTGGTCCAGAAGTAAAGATGTTCTCCAGATGCTCAAATGCTTCTTAGTTTGCCCACGTCTTCTGCCCTCTTACCAAGGCCTTATTCTTTGCCTCTACAACAGCAAGCTGTATGCTAAACAAGCAGCAGTCAGCCTGCAGAGGTATAATGTAGTATGGATTGTCTTTGCATCCTGACTGTCAAGAGTTTGGCAGTAATAACTACCAGTGATTAATTAGATGACAAGAGTTTAGGTGATACTACCAGAGTTTACTGGAGTTGTTTTACTTTTGAAGTTCATACAAGATCAGAAAATAAGTCGTTCAGCATTTCTGTAGTCCTTGTTTGCATCACCTCCTGGTAAATGCAGTTGTTTTGGCTCCATGTACCTCACACTTTCCTTCCACGTGGAAAAACAGAAAAAGACTTGCATGTACAAAGTTCTAAATGTATTTTTCATGTTTCTCAGTCATCTTTTGTTTTGCAGGGGCTAGTTTTGAGTATTCATTGCTCAAGTTAGCAGTTGACTCAGTTTATGAGTCTAGTATCATACATTTTTGAAAAATTGGCCAGGAGATCAGTTTCATTGGTGCTGACTTGAATGCCTAAGTACAGAACACTGTGCTATAAAAGAAAAATAAATTTTTCAAAGGTCCTAACATCTTTTTATCAAGTACCAATTTTTGAAGTGGATTAAAATCTAGAGTAACCTAATAAACTATTCCTATTCAGGCTCTCCTGTGTGAGCAAAACATGTATACAGAGGACAGAAAGTAGCTGACATAATGTGAGTAAAAACTGGGAAAACTGAACTGGAGAAGAACACCAGAAGTAGAAAACAGACAAGCAAAATAATTAAAAAAAACAAATGTATTTTTTCTTAATATGGAAAGCAGCAAAATGTTGGGAGTTGGTGGCCCAGTGGCAATTCCTGCTGTGTTGCAGTGTGGTTTGGCTTATTAAATCCTTGGGGAAACTACCCTGACATGTGCTTGGATTTTGAGCTTCTTAAAAGTAATAGATTGTGACAGCAGTACCATTGCAAATATCAGAGAGCAGTTGCTCTTAGCTCCCTCTGACCTAGCATGGTTCCTGTTGAGAAGACTGAGACTGTAGCATTTATATCCAGTTTAGGTTTTTTCATTTGCTCCATCTGAAAGGTAGCAGTTCCACTATGGCTTTGGAGGTTTGTCCATAAAACTATGTATCTGTTGATAACCACTTCTGGGGCTAGAGGTTTTTCTTTAGCCTTTTACTGCTCGAGGCTGATATTCACATAATGATTGAAGTCACCAGTAGCAGCATACTGTGAGTTTCACCTTCTCATGCTTATGCACCTCAGAGAATCTCTGTTAAAGAATTAATTACATTAAAGGTCCAGAGAGATTGAGATAGTGTGAGATGCCTTCCCAAGAGTGACAGGACTTTATTGTTGCATCTCCAGTCTATCCTAACAGGGTAAAAAAGCCTTGATTTGATGTAGGTTAGCCTTACTGCAAGACCAAACCAACCCTGGGATTTATTTCATCTGCAAATTCATGTGGTCAGTGTTTGCTTACAAGACTCAGAAGATGACATCTTCACTGCAGGTATTCTTGGGTGACTTCTGTGTCCTGTATGGTGCAGGAGATCAGAGCTACATGTTTTGGTCTTTGACCTAAAATGTTTGTGCTCCTGTTAACTGGGAAACAACAAAGTGGAGCAGTTGTTTATCAGAAAAGTTGATAGACTGCATCAGCACTGTGTATGATGCAAACCTTTATTTTGACAACCACCCCCCGCCCCACTGTGTTAGTTAGGTGCTATTTTGAGTTCAGCATGGGATACAATGTTAACCAGACCCTTGTTTTGGTGTTACTCCTTCAAACAGTTAACCTGACACCAAGTCCTGCAACACAATTGTCTTCATTATTAGTGGCTTTCACTGCTGAAGTATTTTTAGTCTTGCAAGAAAATGCACAAATGTTATGTTGGAAATTTACACCAGCCCTGAGCTGTAAAAAAACACTTCCTCTTGCTTTCTGGTTGCAGGCTTCATTCATTCGTTGCATGTAGTCACAATGACTTGGCCAGCTAATTCTAGCACTTACTAAACAGGAGGCAGAAAAAGAAGTTTGGATGCCATTCTTTCTTCTGTATTTCTCCACATACACTTTCTGGAGGAGTAAGAATTAGTTGATGTAGCTAATAAAAGAGATTTTGCATTCCATGTGAATGACAAACCTATCTCTGCAGTCCTCATTAGTGAGAAGAATGGAAACAAAAAATATGGTCACTTTTGATCTTTCCAGATCATCCAGCCTCATGGTCCTTTGACCCTTTTGACCCTTTTGTCTTTCTAGATAAACAATTTCCAGCAAGTAGTGGTAACTGTATGCATTTAAAACTTACCAGTCTGAACATGAAATCAGCCTGCATTGCTTTCACAGAACAAACTAGGCTGTAATGCTATTGTCTGCCATACTTCATGATACATCTCTTATTTCTGGAGTTATCTTGAGTTATCTCAGTTTGGGTTTTTGGTTTGTGGGTTTATCTATTTTTTTTTTCCCCCCATGATAGTCCGTGAAGGTACCCAAAACCTTAAAGAAATTTAATTGATTCTTTAAAATACCAAATCACAAAGTGATTTATTTCCTTTTTTTTCTCAGTTTTATGACTATTGCTTTTATAGGTATGTTTGTGTTGCAGCCTGAGTTGGGTTTCAATTACCTTGGAAAACAGACTTCTGCCTCACACCTTTACTTTCATGCACAACTGAGCCAAAAGTTGTGCAGGTTTACTCGAGATGGAAAAAGATAACAGATGTGCTCTGAGAAAAATTAACATCTTGCAATGTGATTGCATTACTGCAAGGAACACTATGCTAAAGCAGTTTGAGTACTTTCTTTTTTTTAATGTAGTTTCTAGATCAGATTCTATTCCATGTTCCTTTTGCCTTTACCAGCTGATTTTCAGACATCTTGAAGTGAAGTTACAGAATGTTTTAGTATTGCTATGGGGAAAAAAATAAGGATACTTATCTTTCTGCAGCTAACAGGAAGATAAATATGTCCAGAAACCTTCAGGGCAAAAAAACCCCAAAGCTTTCCAGCACCTGCCTTGTAGGAATGTGCTGCAATTTATGACAAAATGTATAAATGGTTGCAACAGATCTATAAAACCTATAGTTAGTTTTTTATTGTTTAAAGAGATCGAAAAAAGCCTAGAACCCTTAAATGAAATTAATGGCCTCATTCGAAGCCAGGTTGAGTTTTGCATTTCTGGACACTTCAGATCACACTGATGTTCCAAAAGGTAAGTGTTTCTCTTTAGGGGACACATCTTAAGAGATAAGGAAAGCCTGTTGGATCATATTCTTCACTCTTAATCCACTATGAGTTTCCCTATGGTGTTCATGTGATTCTTTTCACACCTATCTGTAAATCACTGCAGCAATGAAGCTTCCATCAGTTGCCTAAGGAAAGCATCCCACATTTAGGTAGACCTGTCTTCCCCAAGGCTCAGTTTCCATGTTTCCTCTCAGCTGAAAACTCATGCTTGGGTACATCCTGTGCTGACAGATTGTACAACATCTCACTTGGAAAACCTGGGCTGACCTTTGGAGATATGGAGTCATTGCCTGCCTGCGGAGTTGCTTTCTAAGCATTATCCTCTTTCCTCTCTTGGGCAAGCACTAGTCAGGGGCTGCCTTTTAAAAAGGCAGTTGCTATGGAGGTAGGAGAGGCAAAGCATCTTCCTTTGCTCTTTCAGAACTGTCTGCTGGAAGCAGGAGCCTGGGTGCCAGCTGCAATGCTCACCTTCTGTATTCCCATCCTTGGGGCAGGGTGAACTCCTTGTAGTACTGATGGAGAAAGGAGGGATGGCTTTCCCAAACCAAGTGACCTGCATTCTTCCTAATAGGAGGAGTAACTGCTCCTGCTACCATTGCCAATTTTAATAAAAATATCACTTTGGCTTCTGTGTTTTAAAGAGCATCAGTAGGATCAGGGATAAGGCCATTGCTCTGCAAACAAAACCACTTGGATTATGTATTCTGTTCAATGCTTGTGTTGTGCCAGGCACAGTGGAGCCTTGCTCTAGACTGAAAGTGCCACTGTGTTATAACTAATAAATAACAACATCTGACAGTAATTGTTTCATTACTTTAAGAGTCAGACCCTTTAGTGGGGAATTTGCTAATTGACAAACGTTGTTCAGCTCTGCTTTTCCATTAAGGAGATTGCACCAGGCTTTTCTGTGTCTTTGTACTCAGATGGAGACTTGAAGTAATTAATCCATAAATAAAAAACAACAACAAAAGAAATAAGAAATTAGGTAAAAAAGTTGTACTTCTATGCTTAATGGCTTGTTTCAGGATTCTCCCCACTGCTGCAGGCAATTGATATAGATAATGAGGGGTTTCCCATGCTGGTCATAGCCTGTGTCTCTAGGTGACAGGAGAGGCAGAAGGCAAAGGGAGGTTGGCACAGTGATCATCACTGCTTGGCTTTCGCTTAGCAGTTCTTGTAGCCACAGGGCTACCTTCCCAAGAGCCTGCTGGGGCATACCTGGGGTGGATTGGTCCTCTCTGCCTTGGTCCCCTGAGACCACCTTGCTTGTGCCAGGTGCGTGCTCCAGAACTCCGAGAGGCAAGTTAGTTTTAAACAGAAATGTAACACTAGCCTGAAAATGGGAATTTCCTTCCTGGTTCTGCCATGTGCTTCTAGTGATGCCTGGGATAAGTTGCTTCTCTCCCAGTTTCCAAAGAACCATGGAAATATTACTTCCACTAATTTCCCACCATCTTCCCTGTTTCCTTTGACAAATGTTCTTGCAGGAAATTTTTAAAATTTCTGCACTTCACTGATTTTAACAAAAATAAATAAAAGAGGCTGCTTCACCTCTGCAAAATGAGACTTAATGCTCACCAATGTCCTCTCATGGAGGTGAAAGACCTGTCAGCCCTGCAGTGATGCACTTGTCAAGAGTTTCTGTCATGAGTTAAAGAGGCAGCAATTCTGGGCTTGTATGTGGATCTTGCTATAGTCACTTCTTGTTGCACAGATGATTTTGAACAGATTGGAAATTGTTTTTCCTGCTTTATGGCCAAATCCTTCTTTGACAGAGGAATGCCACTTCTCTCCTTGATGTTTTTCAATTCAGTTTTTATTTTCTACCCTGGTTACAGACTGGTATCTCTTCACATATATTATCTATCTGAAGTGAGTGAATGCTGCTTTTATGGGTTAGTCTCTGCTGTTACTAAATCTGACTCCCTTCCAATAAACTAGATAGTATGGGATATTTTTTCAACTACAAGGTATGAAGTAAAATGAAATGATAGAAAGTTGTACCATATGGTGTTCACATTCCATAAATTGCCTTTTTTTTTTTACTCCACCAGCTGTGAGTCCCTTTGTGTGCCTGGGAGATAATTTCTGCAGGCAGTTCTGGGTATGATGTGTGGACAGGGTATGGCCAAAGCCCTGTTGCCAGCTGAAGGAAGACCATGCTCTCTTCCAACACTGGCTCTGGCATACAAGAAAAACAACAACTGTGGCATTGTTTTTCTTCCTGTCATTTCAGCAACATCACCACTGCATTTGTAGCTCTGATTTCTGCCTAGGAGGAAAGCAGAAATCAGTATTAGGATATGAACATGAAGCCAGGACCTGTTGAATTGCTTTCTCTCCAGTCATCCATTCTTGTCAACTGAGCCTGAGGAGCTGTTCATGTGCAGGGCACAGCCTGCCAGGAGTGGTGGAAGCTACTGCTATATCTTATGTCAAGATCCACATGAACTCTGAGGATGAGGGAGCTGAAAGGCAACTGAACCTTATTGCATGTTTTCCACCTTCTGTTGGTGCTAGGCAGAGTTCATGTGGAGCAGCTGGCTTTTCTGTGCTCTGCTGCCATCAGTGAGACACCTCAAACCACACTGGAAAAGGAAATTCAAAATAAGTAAGTCATGCTGAGGTAAAAGACAATTGTTATCATCAAGGAGATCCAAAATTTCTTTGGACCAAAACCTGTTACCATATGCCACAAAACTTTCCCTTTAAACTTCAGTTGACTTTCACAGATCAACTACAGTTGATGCCAGACTTTCACAGATCAAGCTTGTTTTGTTTTGGGTAGTTTGCAGATTTGGAGCAGTTTGGGCAGTATTTAGTCATTTGTGATGTTGAATGTGTGAAGCAGTGTACTGAAGTGAAGCCAAACAAAGCTCTTTGTTTGCAAAACTGCCATGAAATTTTCATAAATTTTATTACTGATCTTGGAAGGCAGAGAAGAGCTCAGTACCACATAGTCCTCAGCATCAAATGCTCCTCTTGCTCTGCTAGGAGTTTTGACATTTCAGTGTGTTTTTCAAATATGTTTTGATTTCAAAAATCAACTGAAGTAAACTGAACTGTGTAAGTAACTTCTACTTACAAGATTTGCCACGCTAAACTTATGCAAATAAAGTCACACAGGTACAAAAATGTTTGCGGGACATTGCTCAAAAGGAACATGGCTCCAGCCTCATTTAAAATGTGCCAATATCCTACTTTGTAACCAAAAATGTCTTTAACTGAAGCATGACTTTCACTGGCAACTGGTTTTGTTTTCAATATATGCCTTTGTGCTCAATGATGGGACACACAATTTCTCTGAGTGGAATTCAAATGTGTTGGTTTGAATTCATGTATTGGAAAAAGCTATTAAATGTAACACAGAAAGGATAGCTAGGCCTATTTCAAATTATAGTGGGCACAGAAAGGGAGGTAAAATTAGCATTTATTCATTATTTAACTGGTTTTTAATATTTATGACTAGCTCTAATTGTATTTTATTTCCTTTTTTTTATTTTTTGAGAGTGCTAGTATAGGTAGGTTCTGTAGAAGTGGTGTTTTGAGGCAAATTGCACGATTGCTGATGCCAAGTGTTTAAAAACTGAGACTGACCAAACAGTTTTCTTCATTTACTTTGATTCCTGAGCCTTCAGATTGTACCAAGATCCTATTTCACATTTTCTCTAGAAGAGCTAAAATTGCATTTATTTTTTTTATCCTGGTGGGTGGTAAGTGCATCTGATGACACTGATCCAGACACCAGGTTATTTAGCATCATTGTGGGATTCATTATAAAGTTAGGAGAGCTGGAATAGTGTGTTGGAAGGCTTGCATTCCTTGATGACCCTTCAAGTGCTGAGCAGAGATGAACATGCTGACTATCTGACTTGGGCTAAATTGTTTGTCTAGAATCTGAGGAGTTAAAAAGGGTTCATTCATTTTGAGGGCAAGATTAAGGAAAATAGTTTGGTCTTGTCTGTTTGCTGGTCTTTGAAAGGAGGCTGGAAGGACCTGGCCTTTTGTGAGGAAAAACAGTAAAAGGTTTTTGTAATATGCAACAAAAAGTGGTCTGGTTCTTGCAAGCAATAAGGGTTGTGGCACATGACTGTGGTTGTTTTGCCTCCTGTCTCAGGCTTGGGGAACAGACTTGGCTCACAGATTTGCCTTCAGACTCACCTCTGCTCCAAAACACAAATCCAGAAACACAAAGAACCTTGTCACCCCTTATCCCTTCCTGACTTATAGCTTAAGAGAGTCTCCAGATCATTCTAATGGGTTTTTGTTCCTCTGAAGCCAGCTAGATTGTTTGCTCCCAAGAGGTGTATGGGGGATGGTGATGTGCTGGTGTATCTAGCCTGAAAGAGCGAGGACATTACTCCTTAATTTTTTATTACTATTATTTTTTAAACTTATTTTATTTTTTTTTTTAGCTCTAGACCACCAGGTTGAGCCCCAAAAAGATGAGTGGAAGTGTTGGTTCTGGGAGAAGCTTTCATGGGAAAAGTCTTGGAAGAGCTTAAGTCAGAGCTCACAAGGACTAAGGTTTCCCAGCTGTAAGACACGAGAGTTCAGGAAGCCAGACTTTACCTTCTTGCAGAACTCTGTCTCCTTAGAAAATTTCTGTAGAAGAACCAAACAATCTAACTGGAAAGCATATCAATTAGAGATGCACTCTGAGTATATTAAGTGCTGTAAAAGTGCTGTGGAAAACACTAAAAATTGGTGGATTTTATGGCACTGATAATTCTGTCTCATTTTCCCTCCTGTAAAATTGTACCCTATAATTTTCTAATGCATTTAAGATAACTTCAGAAAAGTTTGATAACTCCAGAGTCTGAGAATGCCACAGTAATGCCCTTGCAGAAACACAGGGTACAGGGACATTATAAAATAGATGAATACAGTTGGAATGTGAGATGGATAACAAGAAGTGCCATTTTCCCCTTTCAGGTGAGTCTTTTTGTTTAATCCTTGTCCATTTTCCCCATATCCTTTAGTGTCTGTAAAAGTGCAGCTGTTGTGGTATGTCCTATCCAAGTTCCCTGCAAGAGCAAGCAGAAGTCCAGGATGTGTTTTGCAGTCCTGGGAAGCATGGCAGAGCACAGCAATCCTGCTCACCTAGGCTTAAGCATGTGGCTTTGCAACACAGGCTTTCTCCTGCTGCTCTGAGAGTGAGGATGGAAGAGAGAAACGTGGACAAGCAGAAAACAAGTATGTGCTAAGATGTGCTTCCTTCTGGGAGAGCCAGTATGTGCATGCTCCCTTGGCATGGTGAAGTTGCTCCAGCTTCAGCAGACATGGTTACTGTGAGTAGCTGCAGTGCCCTGCACTGTCTGTCAATTAACAAGGCAGGAGAGCAGCCAAGCACTGTAGAGCTTCCTTGTTTCAGGACATGATTTCTCACTTCCTTCTTACCCAGCCTTTGATTTTTCTCCTTCTCTGAGAGGGCTGCCAGTTCTCTTGTGTGTCAGGAGCACTTGCTTTCCCTAGTGTCCTGGCAAACATGCTTTGCCTTTCTCTCCCATTTTTTATTTGCCCTTGGTCTATTTAAGTCTTCCTTTTCATTTCCAATCCTCCCTTGCAGGTTTTCTGCCTGCCTATACTCCCAGCTCTCTTCCCCTCATCTCCTGTGCAGAAAGTGCTAATGGCACTTTCAAACCTTTCCTCTGTGCATGCTGTCTTCTCTGTATACCTTGAATCAGTGGATGGTGATGCAGCTTTGTTGAAGTCATGGGGGTCACACTGACCTGTGCTTGCTGAACCTCTGGTGATGGTTAATGAGCTCTAGGAGGCTGATCCCAGATGTGGCAGGTGAAGCTGGAGAGGGTGTACTGAGAGTTATTAATTGTGCTCTTGTTTTAGCCTGCATGATCCTGTAAATGAAGGTCTAGCCTTGGCTGAAGCCCTCTGTTGAACCCTGGAGATTACTGAGTGGGGATATTTCTAGGTACTTTGGCACCAGTGTTCATATCAAGAGCTATTGGTAAAGCTGCAGTATCTTATTTTTAATGATTTAAGAGGTTCTCCTTGCTGCAGTATGAGGCTGATCTGATGCAACCATTTTCATGATAGCATCCCACAGTGTTTTGTCTTTCTGAGTACATCGTGTTCTTCTTTCAGAAATCTGCTCTTAGCTCTAAGGTCTGCAGTTGTTGGCCTGTAATTAGTACCAATGTTACAGTGCTATTACTGCACTGGTCTGAACTGGCTATTTTTAGATATGACATTGTTCAGGTTTTTGTTGTGTAGCTTATTTCTGTCATGAAACAGCAGGGCACTGAGTATAAAAGAGTGTTTTTTAGAACAAGTAGGAAAGACTCATGTATATACCAGTCAGCCAGGATTTACACAGACATTTCTTTAGATGGAGACCATGGTCCTGTTCCAGGCTGAGGGAGACTGTGATCAATATTCTCTTTTGCTGGCTTGAGATACTGAGTAGTTGCCTTGCCTATGGGCCAGTTAGTTAAGTGGATTTACACACAGTCTGCAGTGAAATCAGATACTGAAACCAAACTGTTGGTCAAGAAGCTAAATACTATTAATGGCTTGTTGAGAAAGAGCCAGGTTTATGATGCCTTATGGAGGGCTAATAACAGGAAGACTGATTTCATGAAAGCTTAGGTCAAAACTAGGACATGTGCTGTGTCTGAACCCTATAGCTAATACCTGAGTTTTTTCAACTTACATCTTCTCTTTGAATAGTAAAACATTAGCCCTCTGGTCCTTGAGTCCCAGTTAATACTAATCATAGATTGTGCAGTTTTTGTAGGTAAGTGGCAGCTTCTTGCTTTGGAGATCTTCTTTGGATACAGTGATTGTACTTTTTAGCTAAGTCTCTTCTAAGTAACTAACCTTTCTGAAGTTAACAGCGTGTTTTTGCAGACAGTGTCTGTACTAGTAATAAGGCTTGATGTTTATAGTTAGTACCAAGGAGTGGTATGCAGACCAAGGTCACTGCTAAATCCTGTGTACCTCTTTAGGGGTGCAGAGTATAAGGCCATACCTGCAGGGAGGAGCAGACAGGACAGGTGACCCTAAACTGATCAGCTAAGTATTCCATTCCATATATGTCATATTTGGTATAAAGCTGAGAGATTGAGGGTCAAGCTCTTCATCAATGGCCAGTGTCTGAGGAGAACTCTGTCAATTCTGTCTTTGATTCCAATCTATGTGTTCCTGAATCTGGTTCCAATCTGCTACTGAGTTGGGTCTGGAAATTCTCCAGTGCCTGCCACAGAATCAGTGGTGACAGTGACATAATTGCCATCAGAGGGGGGTAAGAGAGTTGGTAAAAGTGGAGTCAGGACATTCCTGAGCACCTCCTGCTGATCATGGCCTCATTTCTCTGAGCATGAACATGAGCCTCCTTCTTAAGTAAATGCAAGAAATTAATAGCACTGCTAAAAGTATCCTCTGGACACTCATGCAGAGACACGAAGTGCTAATGTGGTCATTCATTGGAATGAAAAAGTGCCTCAATTCAATAAGGGACAGCAGCTAATAGAACAGAAAGAGTTCTCAGGAAAGCAAGAGAGAAACCCTCGTAAAAAAAACTTTGATTACCAACTAAACTGAAATGTAGGGACTTTTTAAAATAACTTTTGTTTTTTGGGGTTTTTTTAGTTCTGGAAATATCTCTTCTATTTAGGGAAAGAAATGTATCTTTATTAAGCTTGCGAGGAAATACTTTGAAGGTCATCAGCTTTTTAGCATTTTGTTTCTAAATGCATACCTGTGAGATTTCTAGGCCTCAATGAGCTTTCTCAGTGATAAATGTAACTCTTCATTTTACCCCACTGACCAACCTGCTGGTCTTGTGAGCTGAATCTAGCAGCTTCTTTCCCAACTTCTTGAAGTCACGTACTCCAGCCAGCCATCAGGGCATTGCTGTACCTCATGCTACCTCATCCCCAACTTGACTTGCAGCTGGTTAAGGCCTTGGGTTGGTGCCTTTCTTTCCCTTCACCTCCTTGCATGTGTGCATTTGGGAGGGCAGGAGGACTTCACAGGCCCCATATGTGCATCCTCTCCTTCCTCTGCTGCACCTCCTGGCTTCCTGGGCTTTGTTCTCAGGGTGGCTGCCGCACACTTGTCTTAGCCTCTCCTTACTCTGCTTCACTCTGCTTCCCTCTGTGCTTAGAAGGTGCACAGGGCAGACACCTCTCCTGCCCCATTTCTGCTGTGGCTGTGTCTTGAGAAGTCAAAGTATTCTTATGGATTTTGAGTTCTTGGCTTTCCTGGCTACTGGAAAGCCCCAGGAAGGTGTGGCATATGGGGAGAACAAGAGTCTCCTGGGGTGACCTAGAAAATGGAAAGCTGCTGACTCCTGTTGGGGTGCTGCAGGCTCCAGAAGGGAATACTGGGCACTGCCAGTAAATCTACCTTTGTTCTCTGACAAAATACAGCTTGGAGATTAATATGGTGCAGGGAGACAACTCCACCTGCTTCTATTTGCCTCTCTAGAAGCCCATCTGTCTAGCTGCCAGGTTGTCATACAGTTGTATTACCAGTTGCATTGACTCATACTGTCTTTCCTAATGATGCACAGAGATCAATTATCCATATGTTGTTTCCAGTGCCTGTATTTGCCTTTCATGTAGTCCCTCCTGAGGGGTTATTGACGTTCCTGTGGAGCAGGAGAAATGGATAGGACTCTTTCAAGCAGCATCTCCACTAATCTATGAAGACATCCTGAGGAGGAAACTGGGAAATTGTTTTCCTTCCCTTACAGTGTTGTGGGATGTGTGCACATAGGAGTTCTCTCTCTGAGGGTTTTCATTTCTATTTGATATCTTCATTAAAAGATGTGTCACACGTTGTCTTCGTATTGCTTATGGCTAATATGCAGCTGAGCAAGTTTTTCAGTATCCTGTCAAAACTGGAAAATAGAGGAGAGTGATCTGGCTCATTCTCAGTGCAGATAAAAAAGGCTTGGGAAAAATATCTGGAATATGCCTTTTCCCCCTTAACCCTAGGACAGCGGTTGCAACCATGGGCCACTGAGTCCCTCAGACTCCCAGATGTGAAGCAGAATCAGCCTGTGCTCATTTAAGGTGTTTGTTTTATTTGTATTCATTTGCTGTTACTTCAACATTAGAGATGTTTCTAATTAATTATATTCTGAGTTTCTCCTTAATTGCTCCACTAAGGACTAAGCAATGTGTACAACACTATTAAAAAGAGCATCTTGTTTCAGTCATGTTCTCCTGTGTCTTGCTCTCTTACTGAGGGCCCTTGACTTTTCCTTAGGTTTTTAAAATACTGATGTTAACCCTAAGTGGACTGGGATCTGCATGGCGAGAGAGAAATCCTCTCTCAGGCCCTGTTGCCACAGATGAAATGTAAAAGTAATCAAGCTCCCAATTTTCCAAGAGAGCCCAGTGGCTGGATCTGCTCGACCATTTGCTCACAGTGGCTGGAGCAGGATGATGTGTGGTATGGCCTGGATATGGTGTTTCTCAGTGAGGTTACTCATCGTCCTTTCAGAGCCTTGCATCTTCTGGCTTCAATAACATGCTGATTGCTAGCTTAGCTAAATGCCTCATTAACACTTCTTTTAGTAGGTTTGTTTTGACTGGACATAGTAACATGATAGGAAGTAACAAGACTTTCAGTACAGAAAGTGAGAGTTAGCATTCTTTATCTTAACTTGGCAGAAGCAGAACCATGCCCCTGAACCTACTTCTTGCAATATGTTGGACTTCGAGTTCTTGTTCATTCTTAGTTACATGAAACTTGTTTACATGAACATATCCTTACTTACACTGAACAACTATTTTAAAATGCTTATATCTTTCCTAATTTGATTTTTACAGAGTCCTTCCTGTGACAAAATCAGAGTAAAATTCACTGGCAGTGAGGTGGCTCTGCCTTATGGTTGCATGTGCTTTCCAGTAGGCACAAAATTTTACCTTTATACTTTCGCAGGTCAACAATCTCAAGAGGAGACAAGATGCTGATTTCTTAGGCTGGTTGGTCTGTTTTAAAGGAATTGAATTAGTCTGAGCATGCACAGCATGTCAATAAATAGCATAGCTGTCTGCAGATACTTCTGGGGTTTGATTTGCTTGGTGGTTGGTTTTTTTTGTTTGCTTTATTACTTATGATTAATAAAGGAAGCAGACTACTCAAAGGGACATAGGAGTTGCCAATTTTGATCATACTAGTAGTTAACCAACTCTAGTTATGATGGTTGCTAAGTGCATCAGAAGGAAGTCTAATAATATGCAACATAGAAAGTACTTCATAACTTGTCTTCACAAAAATTACCTTCTTAAGCTGTTCTGTTTGCTCCCTTCCTGCTTCCAGGTGTGATGATGTACTTTCTAACATTAATTTCAAACTTTCTACTTGTATTTTTTCCTGGGTGGTTCTCGCAGAGAACTGTTTGTGTCCACAAGTCCTATTTCTTCTGTCTGAAGCCATTTCCTAACCTTGCAGGTTAGGTCCTGACTATCTGAGCAGACTTCAGGTGGCAGCTGATCTTAAGGGAACCACAACACATACAGGATACCTGCGAGATGTCTGTGAAGGGAGGGGAAATGTCTTTGGGACAGAAAGAAACCCTGCAGGGAAGTTAGGAATAAACAGATTTGGGAATTAAACTTGTATAGCAAGGAAATTAAGTATTAAATTGGCAGGATGGAAACTTCTTTTTGTTTTATATTCTTGAAATATGAAATATCAGATGAGAGTGGGGTGTGTCTCAAGCTGACTGGAAATAGCTTTGCTGCCTATTTTTCTGTGGGAAATGCACTAACCTCTTGTGAATGCTTTCTTACCAGTTCATGTTTGCCATTCCTTGTTGCATTACTGGCTACCTGTGAGCCAGTTGTTCACAGCAGTGTTGATATTTCACATCACCTAAGTGAACTTGACAGGATTTTGAGGTACTTGATCTCATCCAGACCATTCAACAGCTAAACAGAAAGGCTATGAACTGCATTTCCTCCAGCTGTCAGGTCTCTGTTTGCACAGATGTTAACAGGTGACAGCGACATGTTGAAATGTGTGCTGACACAGGAGGCACCTCTACAAGAGGTGAGCCTGGCTGTGCTGTAGAGCCTATGCATTTCAAGAAGGCCACCTAGGAGAAAAAACCCAAATGCAGTGAAATTAGGTATTTTTATACAGAAATGCATCAAAATCCCACTTCCTTGAATGTCAGAGGAGCTAGTCAGTAACACAAGGTAGTGTCCTGACTCGCATCCCCCAACACTCAGGGCAGAGGGTAACTCCCCAGAGCTTGCCCTGAAAACTGCTGCAGTCACCTCCTGCTGCACTTGTGCAGCCATGCTTGAGGTTTCTTGTTAGGCTAGCCATCTCTCCAGGCTTCTCATGCTGAGCTGTCACTCTCACACACATTTCTGTCCAAAGCCATCCTCTGCAGAGCTTCACCATTCAAGGTTCAACAGCCTTTGCCCTTCCCCTGGTTTGAGAGGAGGGATAAAAACACCCATCTCTGTCAAGGACAGTTTAGCTAGCTGGTCCCCAAGGCAGCTCTTTGTCTCTTTAGCTCCTTCACATTTTTTTAGGTTTCTGTGAGTTTTGGATTTTCTTCTAATCCTTTTAGGAGACGAACTAACTACTTGCCCATAAAGGGATGTGTGTGATAACACCATCCTCTCTCTGGTTTTGTGCAAGGTATGTAAGTTTCTTCTGATTTAACTGGAAGATTTAACACTTCTGGACTTAAATACATTTAAACTAATTGCTTTAAAAATATCTAACTTTATTAATTTCAACCAAAACTTTTCAGTGACTTCTGGTTGACTTTCAACTTTTGCCAGCTCTACTGTAATTGCACTCTTTTTCTTCAAATAGACTGGGTCAGCATATTAACAGTTTTTCTTGCTAGTCTAGTGTCTTGTTTACAGCAAGTTGAAGCCAGTTAAGTCTTGACAAAATGCATGTTTCTTCTGTTTCTTTATAATCAGTTTTATCAATTGATAAATTTGAGAAATGTTAGCAATTTCTCATCACTGTCATGGAGGCACTGCTCTGGAAACAGAAGTACATGCAACTGTTAAGAGTTTCGGTTTGGTTAGGAAGGTTGAGTATAATCAGAACAGAAGATTTGTGAAGTAGGTGCTCCTTAGAAGTTGAAGAGTACTCACTGGAAGGTTAAATGACCTGGGACTCACAATCTGTATCACTTCCTCCCCCTCCCCAGACTGAGGAAAAGAGAGAGAGAATCTATTTCCAGGACAGGTGCATCTTATTGGTGAACCCCTTTAGATGTAGTTTGTAATAGAACTGTGGCTTACAATATCTTAACTTTTTTTTTCCTTAATATGCACGGAAATGCTTCCATCATTGATAAAGATGTTTTCTAGTGTCTGTTTTGGTGTTACTACCATTTAAATTGCCTTAAATGAGGCAGTTTGTTTTTCTTCAGTCACTATACAAAACCAAAACAATGCTCTTCTAATACATTTCAAGGACCTAGTTAGACTTGGCATCTTTTAATTAGACGCTTAACCTTGAGCTGTAGGATGGCCACAATTAACTTGAACTGCTACTGATGAGCTTTCTAAATACATTTCTGTGCAAGTTGTTACTATGCAGTTGCTAGAGGCAAAGGAGTGCTGGGGAGCCATGTAAGCAGTTGCAATTATGTCTGGGACTAATTGCCTCTTAGGGCTTGGCCTTGCCAGTTGCTTGGTTTTCATCAGCTTCAGTGATTTGTCTTTCACAGGATCAGAAATAAAAAATATGAAAGCAATCAAGTAGGTTTGCTTTTGAAAAGCATCATCTGTTGTTTGTTGTCAGTGAGTGCTGAGGCAATGGTATCTTTGGGCAGCTGCAGATGAGAGTCCAGTTCCCAACTTGGTTGAACTTTGTGACTTGAGTGAATTGTTTCTGCCAAGGCACTCCACAGTATTAATTAATTTTTAGCTGCATGAAAGTTTGGGGTCAGGATGTACAACTTCTCTGAGGCAGCGTTTAGATGTATGATTGTGTCCCCTCTGCCAACTTTTGTACTCAGCAGCCATGAGTCAGACCTTCCAAAGTAATGAGATTAAGAACAGTGACTTTCTTCTCCCAACCATCTGTTTTATGACTCGCCAGGTGATACCCTTGACAGATATTTAGCTTTTCTTTGTAATCATGAATTTTACACTATTCAAGAATGCAGAAGCTGAGAATCTCACTTAGTTTTATCATTCCAGGGCTGGGAGCTTCAAGAAACTGGAAGTGTGGATAAAATCATGAAAGTTGACAGGGCTGTGGCAGAGCAATAGAGCCCTCCCTTGATTCAGCACATGAGTCTGCAGGAGGGCTTGCATGCCTCTCCCAGTGGTATCAAGGGATCAAAGTTTGCCAAGGGATCAAGGCTTCCTGATCCAAGAACTCAAGAGGACACAAGCCAGGAGTGACTGCCAAGTAAATGGCACTTTGGAGACCCATGCCACAAGCTTGGTCCCCTAGAAAGGGTTGTGTGGGATCCCAGCCTGCTGCTTGCCCATATCCTCTGTGTATGGATAGGCAGTTGAGGAAACTACCTACTTTTCAACTAAGCAAGTTCTTGACAAAAATTGATTACTTGGGCTGTGTGCAGCTGTACTGTGGAGACAGTTGGTCTCCACGTACTTCTTCCGAGTTATGTGCCCTAAGAGCTCTTATTCTTTTGCTGTAGGAAAGGTCATGGTTTGACTAAACTTTTGTCTCCAACAGTGGTTTATCTGCCCTGGAACAGAAGAGAAGAAAATAATATCTGAGTTTTGTCTAGTAGAGAGCATAGGGAGTTACTTCCTCTTCATAAAGAATTTATGCAATGTTAGGAAAACAATGTTTACAAGACAAAGCTCCTGGTGGCATTCAGAGCTGCTTTTCAGCTGCTTGTCAAAGTGAGTGCTGTCTGAGCTACCAGGGCCCAGGAATAAATCTAAAATTGGCAATAGTGGTTTGCAGTTGCACATTCTGACCCCTCTTTTGTAGCTGCCTCCAATAAGGAATTAAAACCAAAGAGGTTCTGTTAACCTTCTATGATTCTTAAGCAATGGACAAATAGAGGAATGAATAGAGAAAATGTCAAGAGAGAAATAAGTTAAGAAGTTCCATATCCTTCTGAATTTCCATGTTTGCATCACATTTGAAACTGATACTTCCTAACATGATTTAACTAAGTTGTGAATGTACTTCTTTGATTTTTTAAAACCCTGATTATTTTATCCCAAGGAACATCTGTGCATCACCTGAATGACACACATTTCATGAGCAGCTTGTGCTCTGCTGAAAGGTCATTAGAGTAAGGATGAGGAATAGCATAGATTAGCACCTCAGCAGTATGATTATGCACAAGGACTCTGCTACAGCCTTTGGTGAGAAACTATGGTCTAGATCCAGACAGTATTACCTTGAGAGTTACTGAGCCAGACTCACTGCTGAATCTCTCCTCTGTAGTCTTAATGCCGTGTGGTGTGTTCCAAACCCGTGGGAAATGAGAAGGCAGTAGCCAAAAGAGCATGTGTGTGATAAAATTGTTTCCTTTCAGTATTTGTGTGACAATCTCACTTCCTTTTTTTTTGGATATGTGTAAGTGAAAAGTGTTAGCTTTGCAATGCAGAACTCTACTATACTCTTTTCAATTAGCCCAGCTAAGACTTGATGACATTTGTTAAAAACCAAAACTCCCACAAACAAGTATCTGATAGTTTAGGCATTTTGGTTATGTATACAAGCTCTTTGGTGTATCCAGGTGTGTGGAGTCCTCTAGCTGTGTTCTGGAGTTGGGGAAAGTTGAGAAAGGAGCATTTAGAGCAACGTCTGTTAACTATACAGAAAGTGCGATTTCCCCACTCATGGTGAGTCTTTCACTTTGTATCAGCTCTGTTGCTTATGAACTGTATATATGCTGTTCTAACAATTCTCCATCAGCACTTTGAGTGCTAACAACCAGTTACTGCATGGCACTTATGGAAGTGGGCTGGCTAGGGGGAAGGATGTTAAGGAGAGGAGGCACAAACCACACTCAGCATGCAAAGGTGACTTGAGAGGAAGAGGTGGATCATTGTCTTCTGCTTCTGTTGTCTCATATGTGCCTGCTCAGATGTGCAAGGGATTGCCTTGGGTGTTGGTTTTTTGTTTTTTTTTTTAAGCAATGGAACTTTAGCATTGCCAAGGAACTGAGAAGATCTGGACCTGTGCTGAGCTCTGCAGTAGGTATCATATTTAGTGTATGCCCAGAAGAATTTCTGTGGTGATTTTTCTGTGCTTCTTACTGAACCCACTGAACCCAATAGGAATCGTTGGAGAAGATAACCTGATTTCAGAAGCCTGAAGAAATTCAGAGAGAAAATCAGAGAACTGGGAAAAACAATAGGAGACCTGTCAGGCTAAGGAAGCCAGCTTTTTTCCAAAAATCAGCTATCTTTAGGTAAAACCAGGAAGCCTATACCAAACCTGCTACAGGTAACTGTTTATTTTTGACTGTTTTGAAAATGGCTGACAAAGTTATCTTTGTTCTCATACCTCAGTCCAACTTGGTCACTGACTACCAAAGCTGATAAGAACAGGACCTACATTTTATTGAAGTACTCTGAGGATCCCAGAAATGTTCTTTACTGGATCATTTTTAGATATGTCAAACTGTTGTGAATGAAGTAGCATTCTGTAGTCCCAGACACATTTGTTATATGTCACATCTTTCACTTTTCTGAGTTTTAGTTAGCAAAATTTGTATTCTCTAAGTTTTACTCAAAATTAGGTATAGACAGTGACCTTTGTGTAACTGTTGTTTTTCTTGGAAAAAAAAAGGGATAATGGTTATTGACTTGAGTTCAGTCTTGTTTGTTTCAGTAGCTCAGATGTTCTTAGACTCCATCCTGAAAACCTTTGCACACAGTTAACACATTAAATCCCATTTTGCCTAATGGAGCAATTGTCCCATTTCAAGCAGTTGAGAGGTGAGAGCCCTGCTCAGTAAGCATGGATGCAGGTTAAAATGTCAGCATATGCCCCACTCAGCAGGAAGCTTTTTAGAGTTGTAGAAAAGGCATGCAACAGGCTGACTGCTTGGGCAGTAGCTCACCTGTTGCAGGTATGACAAAGCCACAGATAGCCTTTCTCCAAAGAAGGTTCCTGCTTTCTCAGTTCAGATATACCCCAAAATGGCACATGCTTCATGTCTGCATATACCAAGACACAATGAACTAGGGTAACACAGGATTTTCTTTCTTGGTTTTACTGGCTGGAGACAAGTCCCTTATTTACTCAGAATGAGTGTCAGAGCAGGCTGTGAGAAGTAACACAAAAATGCTGATTGTTACCTGTAATTTCACTGATTTATATTACAGTGTTTCACAAAAGCGATTCCTCTTATGAGGCTATTTCATGCCTTACTGCTTCCTAATGCATCTTGCTGCTACCTGCAGATGTACAATTTCAGAAGACATTTTACAAAGTCCTTTTCAGTTCCCAAATTTCAAAATATTAAATATGCTGTAGCATGAACATCATTAGACTTGATAATCCATAGATCTACTCTGTTTACTTTTAAATGTCATTGTCTAGAAAGAGTTACTTAGAGTAACATGGGATTGATGGTACTTCTGCAGCCTGGTGAGACCAGTTAATTGCTTCAGCAGAAGTTCACTTCAAAGGGTCACAGTGGGAACACATTATCTCAGAAGTGGGTTTTGGCAGTTTCCTGTTTCCTCCTCCTTAAATGTCCTTAGTTGTTTCAGCATTCCTTACACTGTGCTGAAATCCTGTCCCTACAAGCTTGATTGCTACTCCAGGTGGACAGAGTATTCTCACATCCATTCAGGTGTTGTGGCTGAACTTGCCTTCTAAGCAAGAAAGCAAAGGCTTGACCTAGAGCTCTTTGAAATCAACCTTCCTGTTTACTCTTGTTGGCCTTTATACTGAGTTAACAGCATAGTCCAGTCAACTGGAAAACAGCACAGCCCTTTCCCCAACTTTCCCTGCCCAAAGCCTGGCACAGAGCACACTGTCATCATTTCTTTCATCCTTCTGCCAGATTTGGGTTTTTTCTTTAGTTCAGCCTGAGTGTCTGCTGTCTGATGTTTCTGTCATGGGATGCATGTTTTAGGGTAAACAAGGCTTGTTTTACTTTCTACAGTATTAATTACCTGTAAAAAGAAAATTGTTGCTTAGAAAAAGCTAATTATGCTTAGTCAGTCCAAAATGCACTAATTAGTGTCTCATTTCAGAGCTGGAGGCATGTGCCTTGAGCCCCTTGCTCTGCTCTCATGTCAAAGGCTGTTCCTGGTGAGCATCATTGGAAATGGTACCTGCTCTGCCAGGGCCAGCAAAGGAAAGGTAGAGGACATGGCACTAGCCCTATCCAAGTGAGCTCTTGTGCTTTGAGATGCAGAAAGAAGCATACTTGCTGCACTATCTGAATTGTGGGGATGGGCTGGGACAATAAAAAGGGATCAATCAGATGTGCCTGAAGCTAAATGTTTGATTTATTTAGCAGTGTGAAGTTTGTATTAATGTGGAAGTGGGAGTGGTCCACATGTGTCAGAAAGTGAGAGCGAGAGAGAAAGGGAAGAAAACTTTAAAGTTATTGGAAAACAGTAAGTTAAAGTCCTGTATGCTCAGATCTGAAGCTAGTCAAATTTCTTAGTTGCTCTGAATGAGGAATGGAAAACTAGAACCCCCTGAACCTAAATATCCTTGAGTTGTAGTTAGTCCTGTTAGATGTACATTTAAATCCAACAACACAACTTCTGTGTCCATTTGTTTCTCAGAGGTCTTTTCCAATCATTATGATTCTATGTCAATCCTCTCACCCCTTCCTGCCTACCTTGCCCACCTTGAACTACTAGGAATTGGTAAAGGACACAGTGTTGGCTTTGCAGTAAAATTTGGCCTTGCACATACGATGTAATAATATGTCATGTCAGATAATAGCTGTAGTGTGTCACCCTGATTAAAAAATGAACTGCTGTAGCAGTAAGCTACTGTGTATCGTGATGTCAGTCTGCACAATGTCATTGATTTGACAGACTTCTAGAGCTAAGAATTATAACTTTCCTTCCTCTTGGTCATTTTAATAAATCCTGATTGATCTTTCATCAAAAATGTCAAGGAATCTGCCAGCAGCCTAGCAATTAATGAGAATAATGACCTGCTGTAAAACAAACAATGGTGAATTAGAAGTATAGGTCATGCCTGCCCTTACCAATAAGATAGAGAGATAGAGAACTTTTTCTTTAGCTATTAATTCCATCTTCAGAAAAAGACATAAATACTAGGGAGAGGCTGTTAATTGCAATTGAACTCAGGTTCCTATTGGAGTGCTCAAAGATTTTGGCTTGCAAATAGGGACAGCAGTGATTCTAGCCCCAATTCACTCTTCAAAGATTTCTGCCCCTGTTGCTGGGATTGCTCAGCTAATCATAAAGCAGTTGAAGATCTCCTTAAATCAGAGCTGGATGTACTGGGAAAGACCCAAAGTGATGCCAGTTTGTGTTAATATGGTGGAGTGATACAGCAGCTACATAACCAGAAGCTGAGCAGGTCCTGTAAGGAGGGAGGGAGGCATGTAAAATGGGCAGATTGTTGGGACAGAAAATTCTTCTAAGCTTTCCTAAGCTCATCTGTATCTACTAATGAGTCAGAGCTTTAATTCCCAATGAATTAAACAGAATAACTCTGAGAGAATTTTGTACTTGAGTATTTTTAAGAATCCAGCCCTTAAATTCTGAAGCTTTGATGGTAGGACTGAAGCTCCTGTATCCCTTAGGCTTTGCAGTGTGGTGCCTAAAATACTGTAATTCCACTTAAAAATTCATACAACTCGGACTTTGTCTGTAAAAAATGTTCTTGAGAAAAGTGCATACTGTGAGTGAATGTTCTGTTTCTGGTTTACATTTATAATTGTAAGGGTTTTATTTTAAATGTTAAATGCTGTATATTTTTGGACAAACATGGAAGTGAAACTGTTACATTTTAGTGTAAATT
This sequence comes from Bucco capensis, assembly GCA_013396975.1. Lineage (NCBI taxonomy): Eukaryota > Metazoa > Chordata > Aves > Piciformes > Bucconidae > Bucco > Bucco capensis. Next base: position 648,061 of record VWZO01020260.1, on the reverse strand, counting down.
TTAACAGCACTTCTGCTTTCCTTTCCTGTTGACCCAGGTCACATTAGTAAGATATTACTGCAGAAAATACAAGAAACATCCCCTTTACAGTACTAGGGAAGATGGGTGAAAGCAGAACTTGTCACGGGAAAAACTCTTTTAGTTTGAAATCAGTTTTTTTCCAGTGTTTTCAAGAATATGTTAGTTCTTTGTGAAAAATGTTGTTCTTTCCCTTAGAATAAAACACCAGAATCTCCTAAATCTGAGGGCAAAAAAGTCACTGTACTAGCATAAGCCTATAAGCAGTATTGGAGACATTATTGCTATGAACAGTGTAGTTTTATTTGCCTTTTTTTTCAGCACGTGAAGATGCATCAGTTGTTTCTTATATGTGTATTCATACCAAAGCCAAAACTAGTCTTTGTCAAATCCTGCCTGGGAGAACGTTAGAGCTCCAAGTCACTTGGATACAAGTCCCAACAAGTCCCAACTTCTGGCTTTGCCTCCTAGAGGCCACATCAAAAGGTCTTTTTCACTTGTTTTTGAAACACTGGGCCCTTCCTGACTCTCTGTACTGTCTTCTCAGAGCTACCAGACTGGTGGCATTGTCANTGTTTTTGAAACACTGGGCCCTTCCTGACTCTGTACTGTCTGTATAGCCATCTATACAGTATAGCCATCTATACATCTATATATATGTACTGCATAGCCATCAGCTCCCAGCCCTCTCTCTCCATCCCTCAGTCCTGCTGGGTGGCATGTCCCCTCTCATGTCTTGTAGAGGATGCAAGCTGCATCTTCTTTAACACTCAGGGGGTTGCTTGGTCAGGAACTTCATGCAGATTCAGAAAGGTGTACCATCATTTCTCAAATGAGTTTCATCCCTATTTTCTAGGGATAAAGTGGCCAATAGATGTATTGGCTGTAACACTGCTCCCACTTTGGCTGGGGTGCTGTCCCAGCTGTGGGATTTGCAGGGGGTTTGTTAGCATCTTCTTATTTCAGCAGGGTGCTTTTCCTGCTGCTTATGTCTGCTTGAACTGTGTGTGTTTTGTGCTCTGAGACATTTCCTGACCACTCAGTGGAAATTTCTGATTAATTAGATATCATCAGGTTGAAATGTAGTTAATTACAGAAGCAGAGGTAATTGCTTCAAGGATGATGGTTTCATATGTCATTTTTTCCTGTTGTTTTTTTTCATTCCCTAATTCTGCTGTTGAAAAAACAACCTGGTTTTTGTTTTGCTGTGGAAAGACCCCATACAAAGAGGAGAAACACCTAGAACTGAGTTGTGCCCAAAAATGTTGTCAAATGAAATGGTGAGAAAATGAAGTAGTTTCTTCACTGCCTCTTTGAAATCTAGTAGAAGGGCCTGAGCCTGGTAGAGTTGAAACTTGGCCATCTACCTTAAAAAAATAGAACATTTGCCAAATAGATACTTTTAGCAAGAAATGTCTGTAGTTTCTGTGTATATAGTGTGAACCTGCTTTTCCTGAATGGAAAGGGTTTTGGAGATGTCCAGTGTCATAATATACACCTGTTTTGTGCCCTACTGCACGGAGCATCGCATCCCATTGGATTTGTCTGGTATGTAGTATTTTAGTGGTGATTGTTTCATTTACCAGCCCATAATTTTTATGCACATAAACATGACAAAAGGCATGCCAAAAGAAATATCTGCATTTGGATTGAAATGATCCATTAATATGAAGAATCAAGATATATCAACATCATTTGTACTCTGTAGACATGCAGCTAAATGATTTTTGTTTCCAGAGTGGATATATTATGGCTTTCTGACCCTGAAATAATTACAATCCTCAGCTGCAGCTGAAGTGTTAGTCACAGTGATTTAGCTCTGCTGGTAATGTTGTGAATATATAGAGTATTAACAGGGTGTGGGGCAGCAGTGGTGAGTGAAGGTGAATTTGTGGCTGTACTGACTATTCACCTTTCCAGACAACAACATTCATCTCTCTGTTAGTACTTGCACCCATCCATCTCTGTAAAACTGGAGAACATTAAAATCAGATCCTTCTTTTCAGTACAAAACATCCCCCCTCCCCTTTTATTATTTAGTTTTCCATGATCTTATATAGCAGTTCCCATACCCATCTTCACACGTGTTCTCAACACTTTCCAGTACTGCACTTGGTAAGACCAAGATGTGCCCAAAGCAGTTTAGTATAGTCAGAATAATGAACTATTTACTAATATTTTTGTTTTCTTCAGCTTTTTTCAAATGGCTAGTGCTCACAGCTTCTTGCATTTTTCCAGTGATATTTGTAGATACTGAGTCTTTCTGGGAATTACACTGCAAGTCACTAAAATAGGAATTTGCTTAAGTATTTATTTGGAAACCTTTTCAGTTAACTTATTTCTAGGTGATGATCAATCTGAGCAGTTGTAGTCACCACTAAAAATTATGAATAAATTACTTTTTTCTCAAAAAAAGTATTTCCAAATGAAGAGAAAGAAGTTGCAAGTTTATAGAGGTGGCTCAGGAGGCACTCTGCACTATCCCAGTGCATGTCACCTTAAAAAGACAAAGGCTGTTGCTCTCCTCTTCTTAGGCAAGGCAGCAAAGACAGACAATCACATCCTTGCTGTGCACTCTGTATTCTCAAACTAAACCCTAACCCCCCTGCTAATTCCTCATTCAGTGGAGACCTTAGCTGACTTCAGCTCTGGGATTTTTGCTGCCACAGACAAACCTGAAGGCTAGCATGCTTCACTGCCTGGGCTGTACCATCAAGCATATCCTCTCCAGCTTCTATTGTATGCAGAAACCATCCAACTGCTAAGATAGTGTCTGATCATATAGAACAAGTCTTCTTTCAGTTAACTAAACACAATTTCTATTTTTAGTCTTTCTGCCACTGAATTTGTGGTTTTTCTTCATTCAGGTGAGTAGCAGTTTACTGAATCTTGCAGTAGATGTTCAGTTGTAGCTTGTACCCAGAGAGCTGATGATGTTCCATCTTCAGTGAGTTACATGGTAATGATTTAATTTATCAGAGTGTAGTGCCAGGACAGCATGTTTCACTGCTTTGTTTTATAATGAAGAAAGAGAAGAATACCTGTAGGTGGCAATAGTACTGAAGCTGTAGCCACACACCGTTGTGGTTTGTGGGTTTTTTGTTGTTTTTGTTGTTTTTAATTAGTAGGTTACTATCAAGTTAATTTTCAAGTTAGCTTTCTGCAATTCCAGTTCAATAAACTGCCCTAGTGATGCTGAAGGCCAGGGCAGTGTGATCCCTGATGTCTGGCTGCAAATCTAAGTGTCAGATTCTCCACACTACCAGCAATGTCTGGCTTAGGCAAACTCATGGATGGCTTTAGAAAATTTATTTCAGTGTTTGCCTCATTTATTTATTTGTTTTCACCCAGTGAGTGCTAAAATAGATTTTTAATGACACCATTGAAAGAAGTGTGACATTTCTATCATTAGCATTATTTTAATGCACAATACAAGAAGCTACAATAATACAGTCACAAATGACACAATTGTCTCAGTGAACTGGAAAGGCAAAAAATTGTGTGTGACCAAAATAAAAACAAAACAGCGCTGTCCTTGGATGAAGTGGACAGTGAAGAACTTGGATGAAGCCCAAGTTCTAGCCTGTGGTTGCTCTTTCAAGATGAACTCATGGTGCCAAGGGGTAACAGAGGAGTGTAACAGTAACTGTGCAGCTCTGAGGGCAAAGATATGCTGTAGGCATGAGCAACAGCACAAGGGACCCTGTCAGGGGTTAGCAGTTGATGGGCTGCTGCACTCTGGGTTTCAGCTATGCTCAGGACAGACCTCAGATGTTTCTTACATGGGCTGCTGTAACCTAGGATTGCTACAAAATACTGTGGAAGGTGTAGCTGGCTCCAGGTCTGCTAGACTTGGAGCAGCACGTCAGCTGCAGCTTACACTGCATTCAGTGGGTTGCACAATGCCTTTCACAATGCTCTTCTGGAGTAGGAACACAGCTAAGTGTCACAAGTTGTTAATTCAATTGGTCATTGCACTGTGATGCACTGGGTTTATCACTGCAGTGGTTAAAGACTAACAAGGATTACAAAACTATTGTGAAAAAATGTACAGGTACAAAGTAATAAACACTTCTTAATTTACAGTCTATAGCAGTATTTCTTCTGCATAATTATTACTTAGTAGATTACTTAAATGCCTACTGAAAAATCAAGTAAGATCATACTTTGACACATAGCTTGCATGAGAAGAGACAATACTAACTGAATGGAAAAATCTAAGTTCTGTGTAAGGCCTCTTATCTGTGTTGGTATTTTTATAAAATACCACAAAATGGGGAACCAACACATCCACTCAAACTGGTTATCACTCAAATAACTCTTTGTCCAGCATACTATTTTCTGAGGGATTTTAATTTATGCTTTCCAAGTACTTTGCTGGCTGATAGTAGTTCAAAATAAAGACTATTTTTTGTAGAAATTTAATCATTACTATCAGCTGTGAACGCCCATTGCTAAGATAATATTGTGTTACCATTTTAACTGGCATTTTAATTAAGCCTTTTCTGCTTAAAACCAGTGTAAAACCAGGGATAGTTTGTTATGTACCCAAAACCACTGACTAAAATGAACAAGCTGGAGAAATGAAGTTCATGTAAACTGCTGGAGAGTTATTTGAAATAATTGCAAGTGCCAAACTAACATGTGAAATCAAAGTGAAAGAGAGCAAACCTGTTGTGACTTTGGGAGCAGCAGGTGAGGTGGTAACTCTATGACCTACTTTGCTCTGCTGATTTATTGACATTAGTCATCCTGGTAGCCAAAACTCAAAATTTTTCTGTTGATATTGTTACCCAGGTAATTGTAAAGGAAAGTCTGTGATGGTGGTTTCAAGCATGGCTGTGGTTTCTTCCTCTGTGATTCACTATACCTGACTAGACTTGTCCTAGAAGGTTAGCATGTTGTTGTTCTTGACATATTTTATCCCTCTGTTCTTTTCAATTCTTTTTGCTCTGCAGCTTCATATAGTCCAGACCTTTAAGAAAACTTTTATGGTAGTCAAATTCAGCAGTCAAATATCAGGAAAAATATAGCTAAGACTGAGCATGCAACTGGTGTGTGCAGGTTCTGTATTTAATTATTGATCCTAAATGATGTGAACTACCTTGTACAATATGCCTGCTTTCTTGGCAGTCTTAGAGTTCAGCCTTGTGAAGGACCAATATTACAGCCTCCAAAGGTTAAGAAAAATGAGCAGCCAACACGCATTAGAGGAGTTTTATAACAATTAGGGGTGGGTGGAAACAAGGTTAAAAACCTTTCTGTGTACCAAAGATCAGGCACAGGTTTCGGTTGTCACAGCTAGGAACTCAGTTAAAGAATGGTGACCTCAGTTAACCTTAATTACCTATTATAATGATCATAAAAAAGGGAAAGGCTTAGAAATACTGCCTTTGCTGCCTCTGTATCAATGCTGGGCAAGGAATAACTGGATTACATAGAAGTGAAGTTGACCTTTTTGTGTGTTCATGTTCCAACTCTATGCCATATGTTTGTGGGGTGTCTTAATATGATGTTTTCAGAAGATTGTGAGAGAATTTAAAATCCTGCCTTGATTACGCAGGTCACTTTGACAAACCTGAGGGCCGTGCAACTCATAATAACTGTGCTAGGCAGTACAGATAAATGGTTTACAGATCAGCAGTAATGTTATAAAAACACATTGCACCTTCTCAGTTTTACAACATGGGCAGATCCTACACATAAGCTGCAGGGTTCATAGGGGATATCAAAATGTCTTTCAGCAAGTTACAGACTTCTGCTTTTGCTATGCTGCAGTTTTCCTACTCGTCATCCTGTCTTGCAGCAGCCCTCAGAGATATGGTCCATCCTGGGCTGTTGTGGGCACAGGACTAGGAAAAAGCATGCCTGGAGATACTGCTTTCAGTTATCTCCATAATAAAAGTTCTCTCTAGTCTTTTTCCCTGGTCCAGGTTACCAAAGGGAAGCATCAAGGGTTGTTTTTACATCTGTTGGGAAGGATGGTGCAGCCCTTTGGGCCTCCTACAGTGGCAGAGCTAACTAACCTTTAACCTGGCCATTTAGCTCCTGTCTCCTTACTTGACACCTCCTCCAAGTACGGTGGTACAGAGCTAACCATATAACCTGTCCTACCCCTCTCTTGACTAGTGTGGGACTTGCACAGCTCACTGCATCCCCTTCCAGAGGCTGGGGACTTTGCAGGTCAGCTTGAAGTCACACTTGGTCTTGCTGCACACTTCCATACTGCATGTGACAGGTGCCTCTGCCATGTCTCACTGACTCCTCTCAGCAGTTAGCATCTTCTCCAGGGAACTTAAAGTGGGGATGATGGTGGATATGCTTGTTACTCTAAAAAATGCATGCAGATAGCCATTGCTTGAGTATTCCTTGTCTCCTTTCTTGCACTTCCCAGACTGCTGCATCCTCCCCGTGCTATTTGAAGTCCTATCACTTTCTCCTCCCTGTGTATCCAGATGATGGTGCAATGCATGGCTTAAAAATAAGTCTTTTGAATGAGAAGCATGTTTACAGCAACAGCAGATGAGGGAAACAAAAATCAATAGAAATGGTTTTCTGGTTCACAGTTTCATTAATGTCTTCAGCTTGAAAGGGATTTGAGATTTTTGTGAGGTAAATGAGCTGCTGTAGACTACACACAGATGTTCCAAGTTACATAAAAATTTTGAGCCATAATAAAGTGTTTATGCCTACTCCTGCTTCTGGGGATTTGAAAGGCTACTGCAGATTTCATTTCTTATTGCCATGCATCTTGTTTTCATTCTAAGGAAGCATAGGTGAAGGTAGCAGCTGTTTCAGCAAGTTGCTCATGAAGTAGGAAGATTTGAGGAAAGGCTGAGGGAGCTGGGCATGTTTAGTTTGGAGAAGAGGAGGCTGAGGGGGGACTTCTTCACCCTCTATAGCTACCTGAAAGGAGGTTGTAGAGAGGTGGGTGTTTCTCTTTTCCTTAGTAACTAATGACAGAACCAGAGGGAATGGTCTGAAGTTGGGGTGGGGGGTATAGATTGGACATTAGAAAGACATTCTTGACAGAAAGAGTGGTGAGGCACTGGAATAGCATTCCCAGGGAGGTGGTTCAGTCAGTATCCCTGGAGATGTTTAAGAAACATGTAGACGTGGTGCTCCAGGGCATGCTCTAGTGAGGGCAGCTGTTGTGTTGTTTGTTTGTTTGTTTTTGGTTGGACTCAGTGATGAGAGGTCATTTCCAGCCATGAATATCTGTGATTCTGAAAATACTTGAAAAAACATGGAAAAGAAAGCTGGAGCTACCACTGGTCTACCTCTTTTCCTCCCCAGATGAACTGGGGTAAATCAGTCCTTGCTGGGCATTTATTCGGGGTAGCTGGTATTAGTAAATAAGGCCACAGGCAGATTTTAACAGGAAAAAAAAAAAGGCAGCTTAAGAATTTATATCATGTCAGTGGAGGCAACACTATCTCTTGGCAGAATTTGCACCCGTCCCATGAGTGGTCAGAGCAGAATGTGTGGCTGCACATCAGCTCCTCAAGGACGCAGTAGGTGATATCTGCTACCTCAGCCCCCTCCTCCACTTTTTCTGGAGAAAGGATCAGATGTATAACTCCATGGCAAATAAAGCAATTCTGGACTGAAAATGCTCACTGTCCTCTAGCTGGGATAAGAAAACATTCTTTTTGCTGGAGCTGTGGCTAAAACATGTGCCATGCACACTGGTTTTATTTCTTTGTAGGCTTCTAGATACATTTGAAGATGAGTGTTCATGAATACAAGGAGATTGTTTACATTGAGATTTCTCACCTTAGGGAGAATTTAAAACAGGATACTGCTAATTATAGCACACCAATAGATGTGGTGGATTGTTTCAGGCAAGCTTTCATGTGTCTTGCAGTATCACCTACACAGCAGATTGATCAATTTTATTGCCATGCTTAGTATCAGTTATAACTTTCTCATTGCCCACGTGCCTTTAACTTCCCTTGAAAACTGGCTGCTGCCACAAAATAATCCAATTTCTGTTGTTATAACATTTAAATTACACAGCCTGGTCAAAATAAGCCATCTGTGTTGAAAAGAATTTCTGTCAGTACACAGCTGAGGCATCTCCTCTTCGTGGTTGAAGAAGAGATCCAGTTAACAATATTGATCTTCTTTATGATTTGTTTCAAAATCCATCTACTGTCTTCCATCTCTCAGAGAGGCTGACAAAAATCAGATTAGTTGGAAACTATCTGAGGGGTGAAATTCATTCTTTGCTCACAATGATACCCCTGACAATGATAGGTAGCCCAACACAGAGCTTAAGAGGTTCTGTTCTGGGAACAGTGTGCTCTCTGATTTGCTGAACAGTGTCACTTAGATATATTTGTTTATGTTAAAGCACAACTGCTATAAACAATTTATGTATAAAATAAAATATTTGATACATACAGTGATCTTTCAAATGTCAATCTGAAGGATATGTTTTAAGTAAGCCACAAAACCCAAGGATGCAGAAAGGTTGAATAATAATAAAGGTTGCAGCCTTTCAAACTCCCTGTTTATCAGTGTTAGTGCTGTAGCAACACCTGAAAGTTAACTCTGGGATTATTGGGGTTTTTTTCTGTTGTTTTGTTAGCTTGATACTCTCTAGATCTCTTTAAAGGAAAGACAGATGAAAAATGAAGTGAAAAGATTAAGTAGATTATCCAAGGAAAGTTAAGTTTTAATAAATGATGCATATATGATGATTGATGAATAACTTGGTGAAGTATCGGTGTGGCTTTGAAATAACATTACAGAAGAGCTGTTGGCCCCAAATTAAGTCAGTAACTAGTATGGGCACATTTCAAAAATCTCAAGACTAGTTTTCATGTTCTGTCTCAGGTGCCACACGATCCAGCAAGGTCAGCATATTCTTCAAAGTACTTGCATAAATATACTGGTGTCTTTGCAAAACTACATGAAATTCCAAGTCCTGCAGCAGGTGTCTCACCTGTGTGGTAAATTCTGCCACAGCTGCTCCAGAGGCTGATGCTGACCAGTACTGACAGTGTGACCTACAAAGTCTGACTAAATTGAGGTCTCTCATGTGCAGGAATCCCCATTTGTCTAAGTAGCAGTACTGTATGCTGATAGAATCCTTGATGATCAAAATCAGTTTAATTTTTAGATTGGAAGGAGAGGTAACATATATACAGAAACCTGGAGATTTCTTTCAGAAATTTCTTATGGGGAATAAAACGTCATCATGTATATGGCTTTTATAACTCATTCAATTAAATCCTAGTAAATGGAATTAGGAAAAGCCAGCTAAAACAAATGAGGTATTTCTTCCCTCCTCTTGAGACATTGTCCTGGTGGAAGTGCTTGGGCTAGCTTGCAGCCCACCTATTAATATCAAAACACTGCAGCTTTTCATAAAGCTTCTCATACTTCTGATCTAAGAAATTATGCTATTACATATCCTTTATTTCTTTTATATGTGTATATTTGTATCTATAAATATGTGTATTTATGTATATAAATTCTATCTTGAAATAGCTAAACAAACACAAGTAAGCATGACTGAGAGCTCCATATGCAACATTCAAAGGTGTCCAAGTGGCACAGAAATTGTGCTGAAAAGAATTTCAAATTTACAAGTGACTGAAAGCAAGATTTTGTTGCACATCTCCAGCATGACTGTAATAAACTACAGATACTGATGCTGCATCTTATTTGAATGGTTCTGCAGAACATGAGAGTAACTTGCTCATTACCGGGTTTTTTTTTTTCCTAATTCAATGGCTGTACACAATTTACTGAACTAAAAGAGCTTTGGGAAGGTCGCCAGCTGTTGAAAATTGGTGATATTCACCGAAGTCAAGAGGTTTGTCTCAATTTGTTGACACTTTAAAAATCTATTGCAAGAACTAATTACTAAAAATCAGCTCATAAACCCCCACAATCCACTTGTAACATGCAGAAAAAGTCCACTTATTTTTTTCTTTGGGGTAAAAAGGTGCCAAGATTGGTACATCCTTTCTCAAGGAAATGGTTAACTTTCTTCCCATTTCTGTTTTATTGTTTATTGTCCATCCAACACAGTGCCCAGCTGACAACTGCTCAGGCTTTTGGCAGACTGAAGTCAAGAAGGCATGATGTAGATGATGAAAATAGTAGGGATTTGTTTGCTGGAAGTGTCATTCACAGCTGATGAGGAATATTTGAAAACTCAGGGAAGGGGAAATGCTCATGTGTATGTGTTTGTCAACACACATTTGTATGTGCATAGATCTTAAAGTTACAGAAGGCAAGAAGAGAGCTGTGTCAAGAAGTTTTGGGGGAATCAACTCAAAAAGAGGTTTGTAGTAATGCAAACAAGTTGCAGGGAGTTTATATCTGTGCATGTGAAGAGGAAATAAAAAGTTATCCATAAATAGAAAACAAACTTTGTAGAGGAAAAACCTGCTGATTTGGGGCCTGTTAATCTCATCTGGTTTAAAACTGCTATATGAGTTTCATAAATGGGCTGAAGATGTCTTGCTGAGAGCAGTTACTAAGTGTTTGTTTTTATTCTCATCTTAATAAGAGGATTCACTTAAACAATATCCCTAAGCTTTTAAATAGCTTAAACTTTTCAATGTTTATTCTGCTGCCTGTCTCCATTCACTACAGAAAAATGCAAAAATTCCCTGCTGTTTCAGTTGAGCTTATCAACTTCTTTTCTGCATCAGTAAAGCTGAGTTGTGTACAGGTGCATCCTTATTTCTTACTGTTGGATGCCTTAGAAAGATAAATATATTATGGTTTTGAGGATGGACCAGGTGAAGTCCAGATAAATACAGGAAATTTCATTATCAGTAGCAAGGGAGAAGTTTATACAAATTCAGTGAAGCATCCCCTGGAGATAACACATCCTTAGAGAAGATGAGCATATTCCTGCTGGGTCATTTATTTTAGTTATATAGAAAGAGCCCCCCCCCCTTTCTAGCAAAACACATAATTGTTTGCTTGCTTCAGATTCTGTATCTCCACAGATGTTCTAATGCCACATTTGCATTATTCTTAGTCCTTCAGGCACTTCTGTTAGTTTTTATCTTCCCTCATCATCATTTCAGCAGCTGGTATTATGGTACTCAGATAAAATTGCCAATCTCAGCTTTACTAGAAAATTCTCTTTGAAGAGCCCTGCTAGGTTTTTGCTTGGATGAAGCTGCTTATTTTTGCAGTGCCTGAGTGAATCAAACTATTGCTGAAGTTCTGTTAGAAAATGAGGGGGGGAAAGTTCATTTTAAAGGTTTAACAGTTCATTTTGGGATGCCCATGCTTTTACAGATTTCCATAAATTTTAGATGGCTTAAAATTTGGCTATATTCTCACTTCATATCTTTTATAAGGATAGTTAACCTTTCTAAAGATCTATAGTCTATTGATGTTATGAATCTTTGGCTACAAATGCACCCAGTGTGTTGTTACACAATTAAATCCTTGGCAACTAATAATGTGATTTCATGATCAACTTTAGTCCTTTCTTCTGCTAGGTTCTACCTTCTGTTCTCAGGCATGATTTCCCTGCCTGCTTTCCTGAGTCAATGCCATGGCTTGAGGACCTGTGCAGTCAATCAGATGAGGGAGCTAATAAAACTTACATGTATGTATTTTTACAAGCTAATAATTCTTGTTGTTTTGACAGAGGTAGTTTTCACCTGGATCATCTCTCTGAGCAGCTCACTGTTGTTGCATCCAAGTTACAACCCAGCCTCAAGGATAATATGCTAGACCAAACATAGGCACTGGAGGTATGTCACTCTGCCCTGATAATATATACAGATCACAGAATCATTAAGGTTGGAAGAGACCTCTAAGATCATCAAGTCCAACCATACCTATTGCTACGATGCCACTAAACCGTGACCCTAAGTAGCACATCTAGATGTTTCTTAAACCTCTCCAAGGATGGTGACTCCACCACCTCCCTAGACAGCCTAGGCCAAGACTTAACAAGCCTTTCAATGTAGAAATTTTTTCTCACATCCAATCTAAACCTCCTGTGGTGCTGCTAGAGGCATTACAGGCTACCAGTCATCAGTTCTACACACTAACTCTGAAGCAGTGACATCCAAGCAGTCAGTGGCTTCTGTTGCAGCTTTAAGTACACAGTATAAATACTCCTCTGGGTACTTAACTGCTTGTGGGCAGTTCCCATGGGTTGCTTCCTGGTCACTATCAGTAACTACCCATTTCTGTTTATGGCCTTTGATACCTTCCTGTGCCTGTGGTTTCAAGGCCACTGATGTCAGTGGGTGCTGTGCTGTCAGGAGGCTCCACCTGTACATGAGATCATTCTTATCTACACAACAGGGGCATATATAGATAGAGCCCTTTTGCAGCTGCATGCAGTTCCAGCAGAGCTACAGGTATGTGACTTTGTTACCAGCTGAGGCAGAACTGTGCCTTGTGCCTTCAGCAAATCTCCAAACCATACCTTAGAGCCTCAGCAGGACAAAAGAGATCTGCTGGAAAATGGTAGGTTATTTTCATGAAAACTTGTGGCAGAAATTAAAAATAAGCGAAACAAAAAAAACACCAAACAACCAAACTCTGACCTGTTGTTGTAAAAGACCTGTTGTTTCTCACAGGCAGTGTGAGAAAATGTTTTGCTTATAAAAAAGACAACCTTTCAATGAAAGAAATACAAGGTTTTGGTGAGTGTGAATGAAGAGTGTACTCTGTTGTTTCATAATTGTACCAGACCTGTGTGTCTGAGATGCTGAAAATCATTGGAATCGGTGAGCATCAGAGTGAGCTGCAAGGTAGGCACTTTCCCTTCATGCTGTATGTCTTTGTGATCTCATTTGTTTCTGAAAGAGTTTGTCTTGATTTGTGTAATAGGACTTCTCCTTAGCAGTGTTACTTTGTCATAACGTCTATATTCCTAAGCCCTAGAACTATTAATTATTTAAAATATATACCATGTGGCTGTTATTTATGTTGCTATTCGAGTTTATATATTGCTCCATTGCTTTCTACTGAGGCTTCTAATTACAAGTGTTTCAAAACCTACATATAATTATTCTTTATTAGCAGAATAGGAAAGCTGGAAAATTCAATTTCTCCTATTACAATAAAATTGTTTATAAGGCTGTGTATGTATGTGAGATATACAGACAAATGCAATTCAATTTAAGGGAACATTGTAAAAGAACAGTTTTACTAGTAAGCCTATAATTATTAGTTTTTTCCTGTGTTTTGATTTGTAAGCATGTGTCTGTGGCATTTTTTTTTGATAATGCCTTTATATGGGGCTTGAAAAAAATCTATGTAACATCTGTAAAATTGTTGGCCTGAGGTGCTTACAAAACAAAAGTGGGGAGCTACTCATAGCTTGAGCAGAGGCAATTACTTGCTGACCTTCTAGGTCAGACCAACCTAAACCCTGATGCCAAAAATGGGATTTTTTAATTTTTATTTTTTTTTGGCAGGAAGAGGGCCAGCTTCATCTTTTAGTGGCACAAGGCTAGCTGGTGATGGGCAGGGCTAAGTTACATAGTGGGTACCAGAAGGGCAGAGGCATTTCAGTTTCTTCCAGGCACAGAGCTGTCTGACTGTTGCAAGGTGTCTTCTGCAGTGCTCTCAGACATCTGTGGGCACTGAGGTTCTCTAGACTTCTGTTCCCATAGGATTGCTTTACATCTAAAGGATTTAGCAGTGTAGCTGTATTGGTTAAGAAGAGAAAGAAAAAGAAACCTTACCCTTCATGGATATAACTTCAGTAAGAAAAGCTCAGTTACAGTTATGCTGGGGGAAAAAAGGTATTAATTTTGTTCCAGAAAATTATATTCCTGTGTAGCAGCATAAGAATTTTTATTGTATCTCCACTGTTCTGTTTTCTAGTGATCTCATGCTGTAACATTTTCCACTCATGGAAGTTCAGGGGGAAACTCCCCCGAAATGTGAGTGCTCTACCTTGTGTTGCTGCAGTTTCCAAAAACATTGCAAAATAAGCTGCTTCTTGTATATTCTTGCCTACATATCTTCTACAGCTCCCAGAGATAAGAAAATTGTACTGTGTATCTCATACATTTCACTGGTTTATAAGAACAAAGCAGAAGACTTCTGTCTTTAAAAAAATTGTCCCCAAAATTTGGTAATGAATAATAGCTTATGAAATTATGATTTTTTAAAAAGCCCAAAAGGATGAGTGTGAGCATATATTTAAAACTCAGATTTATGTTTTCTGGTTAAAATCTGTATTCTCTCACAGTCTATTCTGAAGCATCTGACAGCATCAGGATAGTTAAATTAGGAATCATGTTATAGCTTATAACTTGCTTCCGTGGTCAACTAGTTGCATGTCTGAACTCACTAAATCATGATACCAATAGTCATGATTATGTAGCTCTGATGCAGGAACATTTGCACACAGATGCTGCAGTTTGGTATTATTAACAATCAATACTTACACACATGAAGTTATGAAACTCTGCCCCTATCTTTGCGACATTAGTAGTGAGTGAATATGCTATGGAATATGCAGAAATATCTGATAAAGGCCTTGCATATTGAGGGAATTGGCAAAACTTTAATCAATGGACCTGGATTTTTTTTCTATAAAGAACATTATAAAATGAAAGTGAAATGAAAGTAATACCTGTTAGCACTACAACCAGGAAGCAAATACAGCAAATACTTTGTTCAATGAAAACTACCTTGTAGAATTATATAGTAATACACATAGTAATATATATAGAAGCGTACATACAGTAATAACCCAGAATTGATAAATTACTATATTTAGATGAGTAAAGGGAGGATGTTGCTGGATGCTGGTAAATGGTGGTTGATACAAATTTATTTAGAATAATGCAAATGTTTATGCTATGCTGTGGGTTTGTGTTTGCAATTTGCTGCCTTTAAAGTACTTGTTATGAAAATCAGGCACTTGGAAAATTTATGCCAATTAAACATAGTGGCATTTGGGCTTTTCTGCCTTGTTGATGTTAGTCTTTAAGTCCCTGTCATGCAAATCAGAGCTCAATGTCATATGTTTTAAGTATGGAAGACTGAGAAGTAAACTGGAAAGAACTTTCTCTTCTTGTTATGCTCCTCTCAAATGGGATTTTAGCTATACTTACCTAATCGTTTTATTAGTGCTCTGTTAACCCACCAGATAACTGACATAGCACACTCCCTTGTTCACCTGGTTTTAAAGGAAACCTTTCATACTGCTTGGAATTAGATTTAGCAGAACCACAGTTAGATGTTTTGTAACGGGTCGACTTTGGTAGTAGTGAGGGAACTTGAGCTTCAAGCTCCTGTAATTTGCAACTCTGTACATGGAAAGTCACTGTAGTGAAGCCCGAAAGGCTGCCTTGTAGCAATGTTCACTAGGAAGAGGTGTAGGCTTACTTGTATAATCATTAATTTTTCTGTCCTCTCATAACCCATCTATGTTTTCTGGTTGGCTGGCAAAGAAGTCCTAATCCTGCATTTGACATTGTCTCTCGATATGGAAATAATTGATGTCACACAATTAGCATGACATAACTTATACAGAGGCACAGCCATGTAATGCACTTCATAGACAAGTAAAATTGACAGGTTACTGTCCAGCACAATCTAAACCTCTGTGTGCAACCATGAGCTACAAACTGAGCTGTCTGTGAAGCTGCTGCCATAAAGCAGGAGGGTAAAAGCTGTGGTGTATTGACTTACAGAGCCTTCAGGAGCTCTGATGTCAGCTACCCAGCTACATGCCACTTCAGAGGGCTGCGTGCACTTCTCTGAGCAGTGGATAGAGGTGGCACATCCTGAGAGCAAGACTTGTGCTCATGGGCTATGTCTAGTTTGAGGTTTTGGGTTGTTTGTTTTAATTTGGGATAAAAGGTCTCACTGAAGTAACCACCAGAACATGCAGTAATAGGAGATTCAGGCTGTCTGTCTTCTGGCTGCAGTCTGAATGGTTTGGATGCATGTTCACATTCATGTTTTGGAATGAGGTACACTCTTATGTGCCAACAGGCTGCAGCTGTTGGTCCTGCATAACTCATGGCGATATCAAAGTGGCTGATTTGTAACAGATAGGCTGTACACACTTATACCTAGAAGGGCCCCAAATCACATTCTGTGAGGCAGAAGAAAAATTGTAAGGTAATGAGCAGCAATCATTCAGGTTGCTTGAGTGCTTGCTTTGTGCAGCATGGCTCAACTTTAACGTAAATAGGTGGACTCCAGGCAAGTTCTTGGGTATACAGAACAGTTGGCATTCAAGCCTGCTAAAAATGTGGCTTTTGTTCGTAGCATTTGAAATGCAAAACCCTGCCACCAGCCTGTTGGTAGTTTGAATTATTGCTGTCACACAGCAATGAGGAATTATTTAGCAGAAATTTCCTAGGCTGTAGGAGAATGAGGAAGGGGTTTGAAATTGCCTCTCATCACAGAACAAGGGGAAGGGAAGAGGAGGGATAATTTCTTTTGTGCTTAGCTGGAGTTTTTTTACTTGCTTCTCTATCCTTAACCCTCTATCGGTGCATCTCATCAGCGCATGATGACAGTCTTTAGAGTTTTTTCCTCTGTAGAAAATGGGTGCTTACAAAGTATCCATTGCTGTTATATCCTGAAAGCACATAAAACATTTCTTAACAAGAGGACTAGGGAGGAGAGGAGTCGATTTATCAACGTCTGAATGAGCGTCACAGCTTGGCAATGCAATCTGTAAGTCTCAGTGTGATCCCTTGGTAGTTTGTGCTGGGTACAGACAAGCAGAGTATCTCCTTTCCTGTGGGTGTGAAAGGCTCATGCTTTGGCAGATAAACTGAGAACCATGCCAGTATGCACACAGATAACTACAAGACAAACGTCACTCAGTTCTGTCCCATTTGCCGTCAGAGTTAGAAATGACACTGATGGTCGGTCAGTCATGCAGGCCTTTTCCCCAGAGGCTGGCTGCTTACAAGGTTTTGGAAAAAGATTTGGAGGACATGTTAAAAAGTCTCTCCAAAGAAGCCCCAGTATCCTGTTTAGAGTACAGATGCTACCATTGTGGACAAAGGGACTTCGCCTTCTTCCTGAGTGTACCTTTGCCAGTATACTTATGACATCACGTGTTTAATTTCCCCCAAACAGCATCAGAACACAACATTTAATAATAACATCTCTAATTCTGGAGAGCTCGAGGTTCTCCACAGAAGGAAGATGTGCTGTGCTTGTCCTTTTACAAATGTGGTAGTGGAAGTCCAAAGAAGTAAATTGGCAAGATTGAGTGAGACACTTGATAAAACTGGAAAGAGAACAGGGCCAGCCTTCTAATGACAGAATTTCCATGCCTTCCATCTCCATAAAGGTTTCCTTTCTTGCACTGCTTCCCAGTGAGTGTGCATGACCCCAGCTATGGGATTATATTGTGTGGGAGTTGGGTTTTGCTAAGGAATGGCACTGTTGCCACTGCTGCTGCTTCTCCATCCATGCCTATGCATAAGTCAGTATAGATAATTCTTGTCTCGCAGGTGGGATTACTGTGTCTGCTGAGTGGGGTCACAGCAGAAAATGGATGGCAAAGATGCAGCTTTCATAGGGAAGAGTGAAACAGGAGTTATGTAGAGAGCTGAGGCTCCACTTGACAAGGCTGCTTTGGGCAGTGCCTCTGCTGTCCCTCCAGAGATGTGATTTCCCTAAACTAGAGCAGTGCGGGCAAACCCACGTCTGTCCCTCTGAAAGCTGAATGCAGTGGTGTTCACCCACAGACAGTGCTCTTAAGCTTAACCACACCTTCCATTCCTAATTGGCATTATTTTTTAAAAAGCTGACTTTAGAAAGGTAGGCAAAATATTGTCAACATCAAAAGGTAAGCACTTTTAAGGTCATGCCAGCACACTGAAGCAAGGGAAAGCACTGGAAAAGGGTGAAATTACTTGGTGCTTCTAAGGACAGCTAGGCACTTAGTGAGGGATTTTGAAGTAGTTGAACTTTAAAACTGACACAGAGATGGCTGGGATGATTTAACACTTATCATTAATTTAAAACATAGAAATTAATTTTAAAAATACTTTGAGAAGAACAAAGGAGGAGAGAATTCATCTATGGGCTACTTCTATCTTTGTCACTGTGAGTCCAGCCTCATTTTCTTGCCAATGTCTGGAAGGATATGCTTTAATGAGTTGAAGGTTCAGTTGGGAATAGGTACAGTTTGTGGGAAGAGTATTTATTCAAACTCTGTGGGCTTTAGAAATTAACAGTGAGAGAAGTACCTGGTGAGGCTGTCAGAAGTACTGTACTGTGCAGTACTCTTCACAGTCTAACTAAAGAGCCTTCTGTGCCCCTTTTCCAACTACTTACCCTCTCTGTGCTTTGATCAACCACATCTGGCAAGACATAAAATAAACTCCCAGAAGTTTCTGAGGAAATAAGCGTATTTCATCCAAGGTCCTGGAAACTGCAGAGACTCTTTTGGAAATGTGTAATTATGATTTCAGTGAAAACCCCAAACCTACAACATTTGACTATTTAATTTCTTGTTGACCTTTACCTCTAGAATTCCCCACCCCTTGGCACATTTGAAGTCATGAATTAAATTTCATGTCTGAGCTGAAGGACCAAAGAAATCCAATTCCCTTTTTAAAGCTTTTTCCTAGCAGCCTTCCAACTTCAGTTATCTTGTTCAGCTGCATAAGAAGTATAGAAAGGATAGCAAGTCATTGCCTGTGTGGAGGTATGCTCTGTTAGTTTGGTTACTTTGAATAATGCACTGGGCAAATTATGCTTCCCTTAGTAAACCCATTTACTCCCTAATTTGGAATAGCTTTGTAAAAACTGGTGCTAGAGTTGAAGAAGAAATACCTGACAAGAGATGAGGTCTAGGATTTATTTTTTGCTTTAGTATTTCAGGTCTCTTTAATTTTTGAAGACCTCATTACATGAAAACAAGAAAGAGGCCCTTTTGTCAGATAATTAACCTATGAAAGTAGTGTTATCTCAGAAGTTAAGATTCCAATAAAAAATGTAAAGGGGTGTCAGGGAAGTATTTTTTTAAAAGCTGCAAGCCCCCCCTGGGTAGTTAACTGTGCTGATTTATGTACATTTATATATGCACATGTCTTGGGACTGTTGCTGTTTCCAACTAGAGAAGAAAACCAGTTTGATTCATGCATGAGCATCATAACAACTGTACCTGAAAGGTGAACTCCTGCTGCTGCAAGGGAGTCAGTCTGAAGGAACTCCAAGTTTACTTTGTGTAACAAGGTGTAAGTGGTAGCCCAACTATTGTATTTATTCCAGAAAAGAAAAAAGTACATTTCCTGCACAGCTTAATGAGTGATTATAAAACCAGTATGCTACTTACACATTTTATTAGCTTAAAATGTGTTGTTACTGATTTAAATGCATTCCTCAGCATAGGTATTCTGAAGATAAATGCAAAGATCAGTTGGGAACTCCACTCGGCTCTTAGGAATTCAAGTACATTGGCATACATGTGCCCTGGAAAACATGTTTTTCTTGGGTGTTTAAAAGCTTGGTTTGAAGCTTCCCTGTGCTAGGACACTGAAGGATTTATCTCCTATGTGTCGTGCAGAAATGGAAACTGAATTGGTTGTCGTGTTGCACTGATTGCTTTGGAAAATGGAGACTGACTTCAGCTGGTTTGACAGAACTTTTATAACATGTCTGTTGTGAGAAGCTCTGACTATCAAGGGCTTTTCAGCAGCAGCACTCAGCTGTGTCCGCCAAACCCTTACAAAGTGAGTCTGCCCCAGAACGACAACATACTTCATACCTCTTGTTTCTTTCTTTCTTTCCCCTTTGGACTTCCATGCTGTGTTTTGTGGGGTTTTGCTGTAGTCACAGGGTTAGATTTATTTTAACAGAAGTTGAGATGGACGCTGGAGTTTATCTGGATGGTAACTCCAA
This sequence comes from Bucco capensis, assembly GCA_013396975.1. Classification (NCBI taxonomy): domain Eukaryota; kingdom Metazoa; phylum Chordata; class Aves; order Piciformes; family Bucconidae; genus Bucco; species Bucco capensis. Next base: position 628,201 of record VWZO01020260.1, on the reverse strand, counting down.
CCAAGGGCTGGAGCATCAGCAAAAAGCCTAAACCAAAGCAGAGGTTGTCAGCAAGAGGAACGGCACTATCAACCCCTCCGTCCAGCCACACCTCGGGGAGATCATCCTTGTCCCAGCTCCTGTTGCCCTCCCGCTTTCAAAACTGTGTATTAAAAACGCAGCGATGTAGCGTCCTCTCTTTTATCGAAGGTAGTGGTGGTGAAGTGAGGGACGATGACCCCCTCAGCACCCGACCGGTTAGGCGCTACAACGCGCGGCCTGCGCTTCTCTCGGCGGGAGGCGGAGCGGTGAGGGGTTAATCCGGGTGTGCCGGCTGAGGAGAAACCGAGCGGCTGTCGCCGCGGTGCCGGGGGGGACGG